>CM051239.1:27929891-28237391 GCA_027917425.1 Gastrophryne carolinensis | reverse complement strand
GTATGACCTCTCGCTACCTGGCGCTCTCCAATGCATTTCAATGGAACAATCTTTAAATATTAATAATTAATTGTTATTAATGTTTTTTTTTTTTTTTAATGTGAAAAATTCTGTGACCACTTCTGCCATTTAAGATAATTTTTTCAAGGGAAAAAAAAAAAAAAAATTGTACAGAATTGATATTACAGGTCTGATATTAATGTATTCATATAACTAAATTATTTAAAAAACTTGTTTTTTTTTGGTTTCCAAAAATATGGTGGTTTGGGGGTTAAAAAACTACTTTTAACACATCGCCGCCAGCGCTCTGGGGTTTAAACATGCATTTCACAGCGTGAGAATTTTTTGAGCATGATTTTTTGATGAATATGGTGGAAGCCGGTCGCTCTGACCAGTCGCTATCATGCACACCCATACATTGCGGAACCTGTCAAATAGCGACTCGTAACCTTGTATTCAACATTACGCCACACCGACTGAGTCGCTATCAACTACCGAACAACGGCCAAGCAACAGCGACTACTAGCGGGCGCTGTGAAAATACCGCTACAGTCGCTCAACTGTCGCTACATGTCGCTATTAATAAATCAGCCTCCCCGTGTACTTACAGTACCCTCTTTCCTTTCTTTTCTTTCTTTCTTTCTTTCTTTTCTCCTTTCTCTGCTTATCTTTTCAACTTGTCCCCATTTCTTTTCTTTCTTTTTCATTCTTTCTTTCATTTTTCTTTTTCACTCTGTTTTTGCTCCTATTCTCTCTTTCATGATTTCCCATTATTTATACTCAGACATCTTTCTTTCTTTCTCTCTATCTATATTTTGTCATCTGTATTTTTTCTTCCATCCTTCTAATTAAAAAAACTTGCCCAAAACACATCTGGGCATTAGGAGATACAGGGGAGGCGATGGCCCATGTGGGTGGGGTCCATCTGGGGGGATGGGTCGGTCCTATCAGTAGCAACATGATCAGTTAGAGGATCGCGCTAGAGTAATTTCTTTTGAGTCATAAAAACATGTCTCCAGTAGATAACAAGTTTAAAAAAGTTCAAAACAACGTCTTTCCCTCTATTCCCAGGCTCCTCATATCACATGCTGGTAATTGTAAGCTGTGCGGTCTGAGCTTTGGAACCAGGTGCTGGCTGGAGGACGCTCACTGTCAGTTGAAGCTGTCACCATATTAAACATCTCAATCTGCTAACACCTCGTGATGTTTATTCTAAGAGCTTTCACATGGCACCTCGCATGTTCAGCGATGCCAACTTTGCTCAGAGGGAAAAACATATTTATTTTAAATCAGACCCGCGCCATTGTGTTATTAAGCTAACACCTGCCAATTCAAGACAGGCTTACACTTGGCACCTAACCACCCCCCCCATCACTACCTCCAGCAAGAAGCCATATTCCCTTTAATATTTCGAACCCTAACTCTATGGCTGACACCCCCCCCTCCCCAGTTTCCCTGCTTAGACAACCCCTGCCCTGGATCCAGGGCCAGCCCCAGCACAGAGCAAACCTGGGCAATTGCCAGTGCCCCTGGCATCTTTAGGGGCCCACTTAGGCTCACACTTGGCCATGTTATTATTTTACAGTGGACCCGAACAATCGAATGCAGGGTATTGTGTGCAGGCCTGATCATGGCTGGACTCAGAAACAGGGGATGATCAGCAACAATGGAGAAGGTGGCATGGAAGGGAGGGCAATTGATGGAAGCTCAGAGGGTGTCAAGAACCAGGTGACAACTGACAGCAATGATGGAGTCTTTAGTGGCAGAGGAGCAAGCAGTAAGGGCTGAAGTGTGCTTGGTGGCAGTAGAGAATGTAACAAGGACTAGAGGACAAATGGTGGCTATAGGGAAGGCAATAAGGACTGGGGGATGATTGGTGGCTATAGGGAAGGCAATAAGGACTAGAGGATGATTGGCGGCTATAGGGAAGGCAATAGGGACTAGAGGATGATTGGTGGCTATAGGGAAGGCAATAAGGACTAGAGGATTATTGGTGGCTATAGGGAAGGCAATAAGGACTAGAGGATGATTGGTGGCTATAGGGAAGGCAATAAGGACTGGAGGATGATTGGTGGCTATAGGGAAGGCAATAAGAACTGGAGGATGATTGGTGGCTATAGGGGAGGCAATAAGGACTAGAGGATGATTGGTGGCTATAGGGAAGGCAATAAGGACTAGAGGATGATTGGTGGCTATAGGGAAGGCAATAAGGACTAGAGGATGATTGGTGGCTATAGGGAAGGCAATAAGGACTAGAGGATGATTGGTGGCTTTAGGGAAGGCAATAAGGACTGGAGGATGATTGGTGGCTATAGGGAAGGCAACAAGAACTAAAGGATGATTGGTGGCTATAGGGAAGGCAATAAGGACTAGAGGATGATTGGTGGCTATAGGGAAGGCAACAAGAACTAAAGGATGATTGGTGGCTATAGGGAAGGCAATAAGGACTAGAGGATGATTGGTGGCTATAGGGAAGGCAATAAGGATGGGAGGATGATTGGTGACTATAGGGAAGGCAATAAGGACTAGAGAATGATTGGTGGCTATAGGGAAGGCAATAAGGACTAGAGGATGATTGGTGGCTATAGGGAAGGCAATAAGGACTAGAGTGATTGGTGGCTATAGGGAAGGCAATAAGGACTAGAGGATGATTGGTGGCTATAGGGAAGGCAATAAGGACTAGAGGATGATTTGTGGCTATAGGGAAGGCAATAGGGACTAGATGATGATTGGTGGCTATAGGGAAGGCAATAAGGACTAGAGGATGATTGGTGGCTATAGGGAAGGCAATAAGGACTAGAGGATGATTTGTGGCTATAGGGAAGGCAATAGGGACTAGATGATGATTGGTGGCTATAGGGAAGGCAATAAGGACTAGAGGATGATTGGTGGCTATAGGGAAGGCAATAAGGACTAGAGGATGATTTGTGGCTATAGGGAAGGCAATAGGGACTAGAGGAGGATTGGTGGCTATAGGGAAGGCAATAAGGATGGGAGGATGATTGGTGACTATAGGGAAGGCAATAAGGACTAGAGAATGATTGGTGGCTATAGGGAAGGCAATAAGGACTAGAGGATGATTGGTGGCTATAGGGAAGGCAATAAGGACTAGAGTGATTGGTGGCTATAGGGAAGGCAATAAGGACTAGAGGATGATTGGTGGCTATAGGGAAGGCAATAAGGACTAGAGGATGATTTGTGGCTATAGGGAAGGCAATAGGGACTAGATGATGATTGGTGGCTATAGGGAAGGCAATAAGGACTAGAGGATGATTGGTGGCTATAGGGAAGGCAATAAGGACTAGAGGATGATTTGTGGCTATAGGGAAGGCAATAGGGACTAGAGGATGATTGGTGGCTATAGGGAAGGCAATAAGGACTAGAGGATGATTGGTGACTATAGGGAAGGCAATAAGGACTGGAGGGTGATTGGTGGCTATAGGGAAGGCAATAAGGACTAGAGGATGATTGGTGGCTATAGGGAAGGCAATAAGGACTAGATGATGATTGGTGGCTATAGGGAAGGCAATAAGGACTAGAGGATGATTGGTGGCTATAGGGAAGGCAATAAGGACTAGAGGATGATTGGTGGCTATAGGGAAGGCAATAAGGACTGGAGGATGATTGGTGGCTATAGGGAAGGCAACAAGAACTAAAGGATGATTGGTGGCTATAGGGAAGGCAACAAGAACTAAAGGATGATTGGTGGCTATAGGGAAGGCAATAAGGACTAGAGGATGATTGGTGGCTATAGGGAAGGCAATAAGGATGGGAGGATGATTGGTGACTATAGGGAAGGCAATAAGGACTAGAGAATGATTGGTGGCTATAGGGAAGGCAATAAGGACTAGAGGATGATTGGTGGCTATAGGGAAGGCAATAAGGACTAGAGTGATTGGTGGCTATAGGGAAGGCAATAAGGACTAGAGGATGATTGGTGGCTATAGGGAAGGCAATAAGGACTAGAGGATGATTTGTGGCTATAGGGAAGGCAATAGGTACTAGAGGATGATTGGTGGCTATAGGGAAGGCAATAAGGACTAGAGGATGATTGGTGACTATAGGGAAGGCAATAAGGACTGGAGGGTGATTGGTGGCTATATCGAAGGCAATAAGGACTAGAGGATGATTGGTGGCTATAGGGAAGGCAATAAGGACTAGATGATGATTGGTGGCTATAGGGAAGGCAATAAGGACTAGAGGATGATTGGTGGCTTTAGGGAAGGCAATAAGGGCTGGAGGATGATTGGTGGCTATAGGGAAGGCAATACGGACTAGAGGACAATTGGTGGCTATAGGGAAGGCAATAAGGACTAGAGGACAATTGGTGGCTATAGGGAAGGCAACAAGAACTAAAGGACAATTGGTGGCTATAGGGAAGGCAACAAGGACTGGAGGATGATTGGTGGTGTGGGGAACCGCTCTGGTAGATACTTGGTAGCTGTGCAGTAAGCAGGGTCACAGACAGGATACAGTTCAATTCAAGTGTTTTTATTTCACACTTGTAGCTTCCAACAAACACAGGGCCTTAACATCAGGCTTAAACAAAAATAAATCCTGCTCGGCTAAGCAACTCACTAATATGTAACAATCCCTAGCTATACGTGGGACTGGCTATCCGGCCCACAGTTACATATCACAAGCGTTTTGTGGCCCATTCAATACCTCCTCTAGTCCAGCAGTCAGCTATCCGGGTATGGCCACACTCCTCAGCTCTGCAGTGAGCTTTTAAATTAGGACCCGAGGATCCACAGCTGCGGGCTGTGGAAGCCCCGGACCGAACCCCCGGGTGGAGTGAGCGTCCCACTACCAACCTCACTCACTCCAGAACAAGCAGGTCCCAGTACGTATTTTACAATCTGTCTATGTTAGCTATGGCCAACATCGACAACACAGACTATCAATCCTGCTTATACTGTGTCTGTGTTAACCCTTTGGTTAACCAGAGACACACCCAAGGCTTACCATTCACAGTTTAACCATTTCAAGGGCAGATATCTGTTCTCCCAAACCATACCCTTCTCACACTCCCTCCCCCTCAGTTCAGACCCACTGGGGCGAACTTCTGACATCAAACAATGGGTCCGGGATAAGGCATCCGCGTTACCTTGCAGTCTCCCAGCTCGGTGCTCCACTGAGAAACTGAAATTTTGCAACGACAAAAACCACCTTGTGACTCTGGCATTCCTCTCCTTGGACCTACTCATCCAGGTGAGGGGCGAGTGGTCAGTTATCAGACGGAACCGTCTTCCCAGCAAGTAGTATCTTAGTGCTTCTAAGGCCCACTTTATCGCCAGACACTCTTTTTCTACAATGCTGTAGTTTTTCTCAGCTGGTGTGAGTTTCCTGCTCAGGTAGGTAACTGGGTGCTCCTCTCCATTCACCTCCTGAGACAGGACAGCTCCTAACCCTACATCTGACGCATCGGTCTGCACAATAAATTTTTTCTTGAAGTTTGGCGTAATGAGGATGGGGGATCCACATAATGCCAACTTCAAGGCCTGAAAAGCGCTTTCTGCTTGTGCATTCCACCGCACCATGACGGACCCTTTTCCTTTCAAAAGGTCAGTCAGGGGAGCTGACAGCGTGGCAAAGTTGGGTATAAACCGCCTGTAATACCCAATAATGCCCAGGAATGCCCTGACTTGTTTGGTGCTGACAGGTTGAGGCCATTCCTGGATAGCGTCAACCTTGTTGACCTGGGGTTTAATTATGCCTCGTCCAATCACATACCCCAAGTAGCGTGTCTCCTCCATCCCGACCGCACACTTCTTGGGGTTTGCAGTTAGGCCGGCTGCCCTTAAAGAGTTCACTACAGCCTGTACTTTGGCCAAGTGACTCTCCCAGTCATCGCTGAAGATGATAATATCATCCAAATATGCTGAGGCGTATCTCCTGTGAGGCTTTAGCACTATGTCCATTAAGCGTTGGAACGTCGCGGGGGCCCCGTGAAGCCCGAACGGTAACACGACATAGTGGAATAGGCCCTCAGGGGTGATGAAGGCTGTCTTCTCTTTAGCGCTTTCTGTCAGGGGTACTTGCCAGTATCCCTTGGTGAGGTCGAGCGTAGTGAAATATCGAGCACCTCCCAGTCTCTCAATAAGCTCATCTATACGTGGCATGGGATAGGCGTCAAATTTAGAAACTTCATTTAATTTTCTGAAATCATTGCAGAAACGTAGGGTACCATCTGGCTTGGGAATCAGAACAATGGGACTGGCCCATTCACTTTTGGACTCCTCTATGACTCCCAACTGCAGCATTTTCTTAACCTCGTCTGCAATGGCCTGTCGACGAGCCTCAGGGACTCGATATGGTCTTAGCCGAACCTTCACCCCAGGCTCCGTGACAATGTCATGCTTGATTACGGACGTGTACCCTGGTAACTCTGAAAACACGTCTGTATTCCTGGCTACAAATTCTAGAGCCTCTTGGCGTTGTCCTTTCGTGAGGGTATCTGCAATCGTCACTTCTGCCCGCATCCTCCACCATATGTGGGGAACCGCTCTGGTAGATACTTGGTAGCTGTGCAGTAAGCAGGGTCACAGACAGGATACAGTTCAATTCAAGTGTTTTTATTTCACACTTGTAGCTTCCAACAAACACAGGGCCTTAACATCAGGCTTAAACAAAAATAAATCCTGCTCGGCTAAGCAACTCACTAATATGTAACAATCCCTAGCTATACGTGGGACTGGCTATCCGGCCCACAGTTACATATCACAAGCGTTTTGTGGCCCATTCAATACCTCCTCTAGTCCAGCAGTCAGCTATCCGGGTATGGCCACACTCCTCAGCTCTGCAGTGAGCTTTTAAATTAGGACCCGAGGATCCACAGCTGCGGGCTGTGGAAGCCCCGGACCGAACCCCCGGGTGGAGTGAGCGTCCCACTACCAACCTCACTCACTCCAGAACAAGCAGGTCCCAGTACGTATTTTACAATCTGTCTATGTTAGCTATGGCCAACATCGACAACACAGACTATCAATCCTGCTTATACTGTGTCTGTGTTAACCCTTTGGTTAACCAGAGACACACCCAAGGCTTACCATTCACAGTTTAACCATTTCAAGGGCAGATATCTGTTCTCCCAAACCATACCCTTCTCACAGTGGCTAAAGGGAAGGCAATAAGGACTAGAGGACAATTGGTGGCTATAGGGAAGGCAATAAGGACTGGGGTGATCAGCAGCAGAAGATGACCAATTTGTGGCAGTGGAACTGAAAGGTAACATCATGTGACTCACTACTTTGGGGCCCAATAACACTCTTTTGCCCAGGGGCCCCCACAAACCTGGAGCCGATCCTGCCTGGAACCAAGAAGTTGAATGTCTGATGAATGGCAGACTTATTGGTATTGAAAGGAACAGTGAGGTAGCTAGACTTTCTGGTACTGTGACAGAGTCTCCCATCATCCTCCATAGCAGACTGTAACAGAGGGTCGGGGGGGCATCATTGTTGCTCCGTATTGATCGTGTTCATGCTCACTTGGCATCGTTTGGGAAGGGGACACACCATTTGTCTCTGCTGTTTCGGTCTTTGCTTGTCTAGCCACATTCCACTGAGTTAAAAGACAGGAAAGGATTTACTGTATTAGCCATCAGGGGGCCCCGTTTGGTGTTTCCAACAGGGCCCCATCACATTCAGTTACGCCACTGTGTGTTCCAAATGATTAAATTAATTGTCTTGGGGGGGCTAGAACCTATAAGAGGTGATTAGAGACTCACAGCAAGAGAGAACTATATACTAAATGGGGTTTGGATGGATAATAAGGAGGGGTCCTGACATATTTAGTTTGTATCTCATAGTTTAGATTAACTATATGATCATAACTATCAAATTTACAGTTCCATTGAAACTATTTAAACATCATTGACTTTTCCATAGTGGGATCAATATGAAAGAAGTAATACGGCCGACTCTCAGCACATTAATTATAGAACCTTCAGCTCTACTAAACAGATGATCAGATCTGAGCATTGTTGCCATAATTCTCTCTGCTCATCCGAATGGAAACCAATTGTCTGTTGTGAAAAAAAAATGATAAGGGGTTATAAAAGGTTATAATAAATTAACTATGTTTCTTTTTATTATTCTATAGGCAAACAACGCTATAAGACAAGGTTCTCTATTATTAAACATGTTATTGATCATGGTACTAATAGCCATTTCTAAACATCACACAATTGTTTAAGCTCCACAAATCTAACAACTGGCCCTTTCACTGTAAAGAATAAAAAGAACAAAAAAAAAAAACAAAAAAACAAAAAACAAGCAAAACAAGAATAAGAGGCCGATTCATTAATAGCGGCAGGTAGCGACAGTTGAGCGACTGTAGCAGTATTTTCACAGCGCCCGCTAGTAGTCGCTGTGCTTGGCCATTGTTCAGTTGTTGATAGCGACTGAGTCGGTGTGCAGTAATGTTGAATACGGGGTGACGAGTCGCTATTTGACAGGTTCCGCGATGTATGGGTGCACATGATAGCGACTAGTCAGAGCGACCGGCTCCCACCATATTCATCAAAAAATCACGCTCAAAAAATTATCGCGCTGTGAAATGCATGTTTAAACCCCAGAGCGCTGGCGGCGATGGGTTAAAAGTAGTTTTTTTAGTTTTAACCCCCAAACAGCCATATTTTTGGAAACCAAAAAAAAAAAAAATTTTTAAAGAATTTAGTAATATGAATACAATAATATCAGACCTGTAATATCAATTCTGCACAAATTTTTTTTTTTTTTTTTACCTTAAAAAATTTTTCTAACATGGCAGAAGTGGTCACAGAATTTTTCACATTTAAAAAATAAAAAAAAATTAATAACAATTAATTATGAATATTTAAAGATTGTTCCATTGAAATGCATTGGAGAGCGCCAGGTAGCGAGAGGTCATACCTGTCGCTGTTCAAGGTCGGACGCTGGCGCTGTGGGCTGAGGCTGGAATAATGATGAATGAGTCGCTATATGGCGCTATCTCAGTCACTAAGCAGGATCGGCTTGATAAATGTGTGATTGTGGTGGGGAGCCGGCGTTCTCGTGGCGGTGCCCGTCATTACCGGTCGCTCATCAGTCGCTACCTGTCGCTATTCCTTCATAAATAAGGGCCTAAGATGATTGGCTGCTGCTTCCATTGTTCATTTGTTCATCATCATGCTGTACAGTGGTGGTCCTCCATCAGGATGCTCTGCCTGTCCTTGTACAGGACGATGCCTTCACCAAACTTCCCTTATGGGTCCACTTTAAAGTCCGCTTTCTATGGCATTTTAAAAAGTTTTCATAATTTTTGTGCTGAAATGAAATGCTGATCTTATCAGTTATTTTTACTTTTTTCTGTTTGCAACTCTGACGACCGCATCCTCCGCTTCCCACTTACAGTGCGCGTGCCCTGTTAGAGGAAGGCAGAGGATGCGGCCGTCAGAGCCGCTGCTCTTGGACGCCCCGTGGGACCGGGATAAGGTGTGTTGGCTGCGGTGATCTGCGGGGTTTCACACAGCTGGGTGCCCCGGGGGAAAGGAACAAAACCCAGGATAGTCAAAACTTTTGACTATTCTGGGTTTTGGTCCACTTTAAAACGAATGTAACATTGAGCCGTCCCTGTATTATTATTGTCTTATCAATAATCCTTCAGAAAAAGCAAAAATTAAGTAAAAATAAAGCAAAAAATAAACAGCCAATCTTTGGTATCCAGTAAGTTACTGCTAAACTCATAATATGAGTTATGAATAAATATGATAATATGAATAAAAGACTTAAAGGAGCCGCAGCACTCAACCCTGTTAGCTTGCAGACCAACCTATAATCTGTCTCTAAATCTGGTAAAAACAGAGGCTCGGTCACACACATCTTTGAATTTGTGCAAGCACATGGGGTGTGGGGTCTAGGCTGTATTACAAGGTCTTGACCCTTCCACCCCATGGCTTGCACATGAGGTTTAGGGCAACCTCAGGTAAGCTGCTCCCCTTTTATCTCTTGCATTGTATGTCCCAAATGGGGCTCTCATAGGTTAGAGTTAGGACTGCACCCATAGAGGCACCTTGGCGCTTGGTGGTGCAGCTTAAGCATACTTCTGCAGATGTGTGTGACCGAGCCTCTGTTTTTACCAGATTAAGAGACAGATTATTGGTTGGTCTGCAAGCTAACAGGGTTGAGTGCTGTGGCTCCTTTAAGTCTTTAGTAACCTAATTGCCCTGCTGACTTGCACCTCCCAGGTTAGTTATAAAATGGTCTGAGCAGCTGCCACTCCCCCTTTGTTCACTTATAATATGAATAAAAGTTATTTTCTTAAAATCAACCAAAAATCCAGGATTTTCACTATCCATGGTTTTGATTAAATGGAGCAGAAACCCTAGTGCTGATGAGAGCCTAAAGCTCGAAACACGTGTCCACTAGTTGGATGTGTCTGGCTGTATAAAATTTAAAGCTAATCCTTGGCATTGCACCCTTAGCGGTTCTAAGGGCCTTGGATGGCACAGAGAGGTAAAGAGATGATTTGCATAGCTCCGCCTACTGCAAGGGTAGATGGGTAATGCTATCTGTCCTTGGACTGGGTACTGTGCAAATACTTTCCGTTCTAGGAAAGCCACTCTTTTCCTTTACCTAAGTAGAGGGTTTTTTGGTCTCTTTAGCCCCCCTATATTAAGCCTAACATGGGTCTCTCCACATACTGGCTTGCGACTATGATTAAATGGAGCAAAACTGGGGATTTCTACTATCGCAGGCTTTGTTCTTTGCCCCAGGGGCACCTATTTTAGGGATGCCCTGCTGTGTGAAACCCCCCAGCTAGCCCAGTAAAACTCACCTTTCCCCATCCTACAGCACATGGGGGTGTTCACGCCCCAATCAGCTCATTTCGGCTAAGAGTTGAATCTAGCCAAAAGCAGTCATGCGGAGCCGATCGCTGGTGGCCACATCCCCACTAGCCTCTAATAGGGTGCGTGTCCACAATGGCTATTACCAAATACCTCTCGCGGGCGCGCACCCAGATAAAGGCATAGCTTACATGGCATGGCTGGATCAGGAAAGGAAGTTAGCTTTACTTGGGGGGGTTCACACAGCAGGCTGCCCCAGGAGCAAGGTATCAGGTGGCTCAGCAGTCTTATAGACTCGAGGGCCCCTTTTGGTCCCCTTTAAGCCCAAACTTTTATAGACAATAAAAGCAAGACTAAGGGGGTTATTCATCAAGAGATAGCGTCAGTTAGTGCCTCGTAGCGGCAGGCAATGTCTGGTGAGCGCCGGGCACTGTAAGCAATACCACATTTATGAAGGCGATTCTGGTGAGCGACTCTTAACAGCACCATGTAGCGTCCGATTCATCATTACAGGAGGCTCAGCATATAGCGCCGGAGCTCGCTCTCCCATACATTTCATACTCCCATACATTTCGCACTGAGCTGGCGCTATCTCTCGCTCCCTGCAACACTGTACTGGTGTTAGTACCTGTTAGTTAATACATGTAAGTTAGTAGTGTAGAAGGCCAACATACATCTCATTCATCAATGCCAGCCGGGTTACTACAGCGACTATGGTGCTCTGT
Organism: Gastrophryne carolinensis; assembly: GCA_027917425.1. Classification (NCBI taxonomy): domain Eukaryota; kingdom Metazoa; phylum Chordata; class Amphibia; order Anura; family Microhylidae; genus Gastrophryne; species Gastrophryne carolinensis. Next base: position 28,225,862 of record CM051239.1, on the reverse strand, counting down.
TACAGCGCCCGATAGCCAGGGCCGGATTAAGAGCATCCCGGGCCTGGTGCTGTAGATTTTGACGGGTACCTTTGTGGGGTGTCTGGTGAGGCTCAAGCTTCTATTGCCGCGGGACCTGTGTCAGGTGGCAGACTGCTGGGGGGGAGGAGCCTTCTACACGCCCCCGAAATCACATAGGGCACGCAGGTCACCGCGAGGCTACATCTACGCCAGCTGGAACTGGGGGCCTAGGTAAGGAGACAGGCCGGCCTGTGACAGCGCAGGGCCGGACCTCTTCACTAGTCAAAGTGCCCGCACGGCGGCCGGCCCTTTTCCTTTGTATAGCGGGCGCCGAGCGGCCTATGCAGGCCACGTTTGCAGGCTGCTGGGCCTGTTTTAACGTAGGGGCCTGGAGCGGCAGCTCCATCCGCCCCTACGTTAATCCGGGCCTTCCGATAGCCGGTCACAGCGTATACTAGCGGTGGCTCTAAGCACCGCTATACAGACACTCATCTGCCGATACCTGGCGCTAGTAATGAATCAGCCTCTTATTACTAGTTATTAACAGGGCAGTTTGGGAAAAAAAACTCTGCCCTCTTCTTACCCTTACCCTATGATGCTGCTGTTGTCCTATACAGGTATGTGCCATGCTGTGCCTCTTCCTTAGTAGCATGCAATGCCCCCTCCCTATGGCTGAGCACAATATGAGGGGGTGAGGGGCCTGTCTTATGGCCTGTACCACCAACACTAGCCCTGGCCCATCTTCAGAAAACAGGATGGCTGGGATGAAGGTGTCAGGTAATTAATATATTGGTCGGCACACCGTAATTAAAATTAAAAATGTAAATGTATAGACAGGGTGCTTTTACCCCCTGGGATTTTTCCTCAATATATCCCAACATAGAGTACCATAAAAGATTAGAAAAAGAGGAAGCACACCAATATTTTAAGAAATTCTGTTTATAGTTTATAGTGTCAAAAAAGTAATAAATGATATATATTTACAATAGATATACACACATATCTCCGTGTGTGTTATATACACTGTGCACACGGTGTATTAAATACACATATAATAGAAAAGGATACAATTATTTATTCTGGTATATAGTTCTGCTTGGACTGTGAATACCTTACTGACAAGAAGAAAAGAAATTACATGATAATATATATTCTAATCTTTTATGGGATGAAGGTGTCCCAATGGCCTGGGCACCCAGGACGATCTCCCTGCTCACCCTCCTCTAGTTATTAAAGTGGACCAACACCCAGGATTTTGACTATCCTGGGTTTTGGTCCACTTCAGGGGGGCACCCCGATTAGTAACGCCGATCAGGTTAGTTCTTTTGGGGTTTTGGGGGGGGTCCCTCACCGCGGGACATCCCGATCTCGGATGTCCCGCGGTGAGGGGGTGATCGGCCCGGGAATCTTATAGATTCCCGGGCCGATCACCCATGGGTGACGGTCCACTTTAATATTAGTAACATTAATTTTGGGTAGACTCCACCCCCCTTTTTTAACGGGGAGGCCGATTCATTAATAGCACCAGGTAGCGACAGATGAGCGACAGTAGCGTTATTTTCACAGCGCACGCTAGTATTCGCTGTGCTTGGCCGTTGTTCGGCTGTTGACAGCGACTCAGTCGGTGTGCGGTAATGTTGAATACGGGGTTAGGAGTCGCTGTTTGACAGGTTCTGCGCTGTATGGGAGCGCATGACAGCGAATGGCCATAGCGAATGGCTCCCAGCATATTCATTAACAAATCACGCTCAAAAAATTCTCGCGCTGTGAAATGCTTGTTTAAACCCCAGAGCGCCGGCGGCGATGGGTTAAAAGTAGTTTTTTAACCCCCAAACAACCATATTTTTGGGAAAAAAAAACATGTTTTTACAAACATTTTGTAATATGAATACATTAATATCAGACCTGTAATATCAATTCTGCACAAATTTTAAAAATTACCTTAAAAAAAATATCTAACATTGCAGAAGTGGTCACAGAATTTTTGACATTTAAAAAAAAAAAAAACATTAATAGCAATTAATTAAGAATATTTAAAGATTGCTCCATTGAAATGCATTGGAGAGCGCCAGGTAGCGAGAGGTCATACCTGTCGCTGTTCAAGGTCGCTCGCTAGCGCTGTGGGGTGAGGCTGGAATAATGATGAATGATTCGCTATCTGGCGCTCTGTCAGTCGCTAAGCAGGATCGGCTTGATAAATGTGTGATTGCGGAGGGGAGCCGGCGTTCTCGTGGCGGTGAACGTCATTACCGTTCGCTCACCATTCGCTACCTGGCGCTATCCCTTGTTAAATAAGGGCCCTAGTAATTGCAGACTGGACAATTTTGGGGAATTGATAACAAAAGTGTCAGCCCCCCATTCACACGCAGGTATAATTGTGCAGAATTTGGACGCAATCTCTGCGATCCTTCATGCCCGCTCGTCACCCTTTAATAAGCTTAGGAGGTGATATTTTGCTGCTAAATGGCTTGGCTCGGCACCTAGAAGCTATAGAACTTTGTTAAAGGTTAGCTGAGGAATGTGGAGCCTTTTCTGGCTTGAATAGACCCCTCAGCCATAGACTTTGTGCAGCGGCGGCCCGCTATGCCAAGGCATTTATTTCGGGGCTTCCAATCCTCACCCCTCCTTGTCTTCAGCTTATTTTGATTCTGCCCTTGTGCTTCTAATAAAAAATCCATCCGCTGTGAGATCATGAGACTTTTTACACACAAATAACATCAGTGGGAACGATCAGTGTTGCCGTATCGGCGGTGGAAAATTGCTCGGAATTAGGAAAAAAAAAAAAAACATTGAATGCACCAAAAGAAAAAGCACCCCTAAAACAGGGGGGTGCTTCCAATGAGGTCACCTTAGATTCCTCTGGATTTGGGGGCGGATTGGGGCGGGGGGGGAGAGGGCAATTGAATTCTTTCATAGAGATTTTCCAGCATGTGCTGAAACCTTTTTGCGGTTATTGTGACCATCGTGTGAGATGCAAAGGAATTTTAGACGCTTTTTCTTAGAGGAGTTTCGCCGACACAAAGCGTCCAAGCGGATAAAGGCTTGATTATTAATGAGCGTTTTATATACAGACAGATAACATAATAGTTGCCATCGTTACGGAATTCTTGGAGAGTTGTCAGGCCGTCCATTGCTCGTAGTGTAAGCAAAACAGTAAATTGTCTACACGATTAGGGAGGGTTCGAAGGCTGACAGCGCTCTAAACTGTGTGTCTTGGCAGCCAATGAAAACGCTGAATGAAAGTCATCCAAACACAGTTGTGTTATTTTCTGCGTTGCTTGAAATCCCACGTGCGTAGCAAACCTAGAGGCTGATTTAAGACTAGCGCCACGTATTGCCATTTGAGCGTCTATGTAGCGGCACTTAGAGCGTCCGCAGGATTATGCTGCAAGTGGGAGTCTGGCGCTATAACCTAGCGTAGTGTGCGGACAAGTGATGCTGTACTATCCTGTCCAGCATTTATAAATGTAATTTCTGGAGGGGCGCTGTAGAAGCGTTCACCCTGAATCAATGCATATGTGGTGCCTGAAGAAACATATAACAACAGGACAACGCTACAGCAAATGAGAGGTAACGCCAGTTAAGTGCTTCCGACACTCGACGCCGAAGCCAATATTTAAGAAAATCAAACACAAAACCAGCGTTGGTGCTCTAATACTGGGCGCTCTAGCGTTGAGCGCCGGATGCTATATGAAAAAAGTCTGTTTCTTAACACATATCCACCAGCACCAGAGCGATAACATATGGAATGATATTGTTTCAACACTGTAATACTGACACTGCAATGGCCGACCTGCACATACAATTCTGCATCAAAAAAAAATCCAAAATATAACAATTTCAGTGTCTGGTTGCTGGGCAGGAGATCCTAATATCCTAAAATAATTAATGAAAACACTATTTATACATAAGCACAATTTAAATGTATGGGAGAGCGCTACTGAGCGACAGGTGCTACATGGCGCTGCTGAAAATACAGCACCGGCGCTTTACACTGGGCCACCGCTAGTAAAACAATCAGCGCTACATGACGCTATTAGAGGCGCTCACCAGATTGACCTTCATATATATGGTTTTCACATACTGCGCCCGGGGTTCACCTGACGCTACATAGTCCTACGTGGTGTTAGCGTTTTAGCGTTTCTTCAATAACCCCCTTATTTGATAGTTAATTAGAAAAATTTCATCCCAGCTAGATGTCATTGAGCATCAGAGCCATACATGGTGAGATATTCCGATCCATACGAGAAATATCTCGGAACAGACCTGTGTGGAAAAAATTAGTGTCAGCTAGGAACATTAAAAAGATTCCTCAGGTTGCTCAGCAGATGATACGAAGGTCGTCAGACCAGGATTGGAATAACTCTCATGACCCAATGTTACGAGATCCATCCATAATTTACCATTCTACTGTTAGATTATATTCTGAGGGAGAGTGTGGATTATGAAGCCAGAAGTTTAGGGATTCTCTAGTTGGGCTTTAAAACTCAATAGTGTCATGGTGGCAGATCTTCTGAAGGAATTTGGATACCACTGGTCATCTCTTCCTTTCTCCAGCTATAGGGAAATCACCTTCCAGCAGTTGGAAAATGCCTCAAAAGGTCAAATCTGGTACCTAGCGGATGTAACGTCAGGTGAAAGCCCTAACCCTTACTCTAGAGGTGAAGGGGGAACAAGACACAACTTAGTGACTGGGGTGGGGGACCTTCCCAGATAACTTTTATATATAGTTTTGTGCACTGTAAGATGCCAAGTTTATGTAACACAAAAAGTAAAAAAGAATATGAATAACAGCTGAAGTCGAAAGGTTCTTTGGGATTTGGGAAAGCTATGTCTACACTCTCTCTTTGGAATCTTTGGAAAATGCCTTTGGTCACATGAGTTCTATCGCTACTCTTGAGATGGAGTGGGGCACGAGACACATGAGCGATTGTTGGTAGGGACCTTCCCGAGATACATTTTTATATACAGGGGTTGATTCAGAGTCTGACGAGAAAACACTTCTTTTTTTTGCCATTCTCCTCATGTGGCCGTGGTGAGAAGATTGACAGTTAGAGTTGAACAATCCTCCCCTGTAAAAGCAGAATGAATGGTACATTTACAAACCTGTCACCCTTGATTTTATTTTCTATTAGTTAAATAGTTAAATTCATGGTTAGCTGGACCATTTTGATGCAGGCTGTATCAATCAGAGTATATATATATATATATATAGATGTTATTACTATTTGTCATGATAGAGTTCCTTTAAAGCAGACCTTCACCCTAAATAAGAGCTTATCTTATATGTTTTCCCCACCCTGTACATACAGATTGCCCACATTAATCCAGACCTTCACCCTGAATAACAGCCTATCTTTTATGTTTTACCCACCCTGAACATCTGTACATGCAGATTGCTCACATTAATCCGGACCTTCACCCTGAATAACAGCCTATCTTTTATGTTTTACCCACCCTGTACATCTCTACATGCAGATTGCTCACATTAATCCGAACCTTCACCCTAAATAAGAGTTTATCTTACATGTTTCCCCCACCCTGTACATCTATACATGCAGATTGCCCACATTAAAAATCATCCTAACTGCATCTACTGCATTATATGAGCCTTTAAACATCAAAGATGGCGCCACATGTAGTCTCAGGCTGCTTGCAAACCGGAAGTGTCTTCTGACTGTGCTGCTTTGCATTCTGGGATTGCTGTCCTTTTCCTGACCCCAGCTCTGTGCTCTCCTCTCCTCTCCTCAGTATGTGATGCTTCTGAGTCAAGATGGCGGCTCCTGTATCCTAGAGTCCTGAACAGAGTTGAAGCCCATTGGTGGAAAGAATAAAAAGTAAATGGCTAAAAACGTAAAATACATTAGTTTTAGATGCTGGGGAATAGTTTTTTAAATGTTTGGGTTCATTAAATTATGCTGAAGGTCCGGTTTTACTAATCTCTTCTTTTGGATTTTTTTTCTGATCTCTGATGGCCTAATCCTGATGTTGAAGAATGAAAGTCTCATGGCTCCTCTGTGTCTTCTTGTGTCTTGCAGCTAAGTGATGGCGTCTCGGCAGGACAGGGCCTGGGAGTGGAGATCCTGGTCACCTTCCAGCTGGTTCTCTGCGTGGTGTCCGTCACAGACAGAAGGCGGCATGACATTTCCGGCTCCATTCCTCTGGCCATCGGGCTCTCCGTTGCTCTAGGTCATCTCATTGCGGTGAGTCTACATGAATCTTCCGGGATTTGTAAATTGGAGGATCAGCCCTTTATTGGACACCAGGTGCATAGCTAGAGGGGAGCAGGGGGGGGGGGGGCACTTGCCCTGGGTGCAGCAGGTCAGGGGGGCACCAAAGGGAGGGTCTAAGAACAGGTGGGGGCGCAATTTTGAATCTTTGCCCCAGGTGCCAGAAAGCTGAGCTACTCCTTTGTTGGACACCCCTACAGTAGCTTTGTACTCAGCTCCTGAGCTGCCATCAGGGAGGTACAGGCAGGATTCCTGTAAGGGGTCCTGCCATGAATAGGCCACTAGCAGGGGCATATTTGTTGTTCGGGCTAACCTATGCACTTTTAATGCTTGTGCCCTTTTGTAGAGTTAGGTTGGGGCCCGAGTATAAAAAATTTGAATTTTACACCCCTGGCTGCCCCCTTATTATACGCACAGGCGGTACCTTAGCTGTCCTGGTGCTGAACCAAGAAGTTCAAATAGAAAAGCTATGTGTCACTGAGGCCCTTATTTAACAAGGGATAGCGGCAGGTAGCGAATGGTGAGCGAACGGTAATGACGGTCACCGCCACGAGAACACCTGCTCCCCTCCGCAATCACACATTTATCAAGCCGATCCTGCTTAGCGACTGACAGAGCGCCAGATAGCGAATCATTCATCATTATTCCAGCCTCACCCCACAGCGCCAGCGAGCGACCTTGAACAGCGACAGGTATGACCTCTCGCTACCTGGCGCTCTCCAATGCATTTCAATGGAGCAATCTTTAAATATTCATAATTAATTGCTATTAATGTATTTTTTTTTTTTTTTTTTAAATGTCAAAAATTCTGTGACCACTTCTGCAATGTTAGATATTTTTTTTAAGGTAAAAAAAAAAAAAAAATGTGTGCAGAATTGATATTACAGGTCTGATATTAATGTATTCATATTACAAAATGTTTATAAAAACTTGTTTTTTTTCCAAAAATATGGTTGTTTGGGGGCTCTGGGGTTTAAACATGCATTTCACAGCGCGAGAATTTTTTGAGCGTGATTTGTTAATGAATATGCTGGGAGCCGTTCGCTATGGCCATTCGCTGTCATGCGCTCCCATACAGCGCGGAACCTGTCAAACAGCGACTCCTAACCCCGTATTCAACATTACCGCACACCGACTGAGTCGCTGTCAGCAACCGAACAACGGCCAAGCACAGCGAATACTAGCGGGTGCTGTGAAAATACCGCTACTGTCGCTCATCTGTCGCTACCTGGCGCTATTAATGAATCGGCCTCCCAGTTTATATATAAGAGTGGTCATAAACCCCTTTTTTTCTGCTGTTCTTTCCCGAGCACCCCTATGGAGTATACGGGGAGGCCGATTCATTAATAGCAGCAGGTAGCAACCGTTGAGCGACTGTAGCGGTATTTTCACAGCGCCTGCTAGTAGTCGCTGTGCTTGGCCGTTGTTCGGTTGTTCATAGCGACTCAGTCGGTGTGCAGTAATGTTGAATACAAGGTGACGAGTCGCTATTTGACAGGTTCCGCGCTGTATGGGTGCGCATGATAGCGACTGGTCAGAGCGACCGGCTCCCACCATATTCATCAAAAAATCACGCTCCAAAAATTCAAGCGCTGTGAAATGCATGTTTAAACCCCAGAGCGTTGGCGGCGATATGTTAAAAGTAGTATTTTAACCCCCAATCAACCATATTTTTTGAAACCCCCAAAAAAAAAAAATTTTTAAGAATTTAGTAATATGAATACATTAATATCAGACCTGTAATATCAATTCTGCACAAATTTTTTTTTTCCCTTAAAAAAATTATCTAAAATGGCAGAAGTGGTCACAGAATTTGTCACATTTAAAAAAAAAGAAAAAAACATTAATAACAATTAATTATTAATATTTAAAGATTGTGCCATTGAAATGCATTGGAGAGCGCCAGGTAGCGAGAGGTCATACCTGTCGCTGTTCAAGGTCGGACGCTGGCGCTGTGGGCTGAGGCTGGAATAATGATGAATGAGTGGCTATATGGCGCTATCTCAGTCGCTAAGCAGGATCGGCTTGATAAATGTGTGATTGTGGTGGGGGAGCCGGCGTTCTCGTGGCGGTGCCCGTCATTACCGGTCGCTCACCAGTCGCTACCTGTCGCTATTCCTTCATAAATAAGGGCCCTAGTATACCTAAACCCTCCCTTGACAAAAGTCCTGGCCTAAAGGGACACAAAACTAACCAAACCTACCCCCTCACACCTTCTAATGTGGAAACAGAACACACTTGCCATAGCCATGTCTTTTCTATTACTGTGTTTCCCCCAAAAATAAGCCCTACCCCCAAAATAAGCACTTGTGTAATTTCAGCATTTTTACAAATGCTTGGAAATATAAGCCCTCCCCCGAATATAACCCCCAGTCACAGAGGGAAAGGGGTGACTGTGCTGCCCCCCTCATCTGTGCCAGCTGCTGCTCCGCCTCTGGCTTGGCACTAATGGGGCTGACATATACCGAGGCATAGAATTAATATGAGGCAGGATCTTCTGCCTTATTGAGGCACAAATTTTAAGTCATGGGGCAGTGTCTGATTGTATTATAGCCTAGCTAACCATCATGGACACAATTAAATTATTATTTGTATTCATATTAAGACATCTCCTAAAAAATAAGCCCTACCACCTTTTTTGGAGCAAGAAAAAACCTGTCGTATTTTTGGGGGAAACAGGGTAGGAGTCGGGTGGTGCTGCCATGTGCAGTTGTTTCCTGTTCCCTATTGTACAGAGAGCTCCATGAGGGATAGGTATTTCCTAACCTTGAGGCTCATAGGCAGTGGGAGTAGGTGGGTTGGGGTATTAGCATATATGGACCCTACCTAGCATAGAGTTGCCAGAAAGAATTTAGGTCTGCATGGTGTGCCAGGGTGGGTCCTGGTTCTCAGCTTCGGGATGCCCCACTGTGTGAGTCCGCCAGACTGGACTCATACCAGAGTTTGTTGTAGTCCCCATTTGGGAATTATCTCATCATATGCCAATCATTAATATGCAAGTCAACCGTCACTGATTGGACGAGAGACTGTGGTGTGGGACTGAAGAAAGGTGAGTTTTTGGGGAGACCTGGGGGGGCCTCACACAGCAAATCAGGATGCCCCCTGGGGCAAGGAACAGAACACGAGTTAGTGAAAATCCCTGGTTCTGGTGCACTTTAGACGGGGAGGCCGATTCGTTAATAGCGCCAGGTAGAGACAGATGAGCGACAGTAGCGGTATTTTCACAGCGCCCGCTAGTAGTCGCTGTGCTTGGCCGTTGTTCGGCTGTTGACAGCGACTCAGTCGGTGTGCGGTAATGTTGAATATGGGGTTAGGCGTCGCTGTTTGACAGGTTCCGCGCTGTATGGGAGCGCATGACAGCGACTGGCCATAGCGAATGGCTCCCAGCATATTCATTAACAAATCACGCTCAAAAAATTCTCACGCTGTGAAATGCTTGTTTAAACCCCAGAGCGCTGGCGGCGATGGGTTAAAAGTAGTTTTTTAACCCCCAAACCACCATATTTTTGGAAACCAAAAAAAACTAGTTTTTCAAAACATTTAGTAATATGAATACATTAATATCAGACCTGTAATATCAATTCTGCACAATTTTTTTTTTTTTTTTTTTTTTTTTAACCTTAAAAAAATATCTAACATGGCAGAAGTGGTCACAGAATTTTTGACATTTAAAAAAAAAAAAAAAAAACATTAATAGCAATTAATTATGAATATTTCAAGATTGCTCCATTGAAATGCATTGGAGAGCGTCAGGTAGCGAGAGGTCATACCTGTCGCTGTTCAAGGTCGCTCGCTGGCGCTGTGGGGTGAGGCTGGAATAATGATGAATGATTCGTTATCTGGCGCTCTGTCAGTCGCTAAGCAGGATCGGCTTGATAAATGTGTGATTGCGGAGGGGAGCCGGCGTTCTCGTGGCGGTGACCGTCATTACCGTTCGTTCACCATTCACTACCTGGCGCTATCCCATTGTTAAATAAGGGCCTAACCCCTAGTGCTATCAGTGAGCCCTGCACTACAGACTCACTTTTTCCTAACAGAGCTTCATCTGATCAGGGACAGGAAACAGCTGCATTTCACCATTCTTCTGCTGTCAGCTCTGGAGGGGGGCTGACTCGGAGACTTCTGTGTGCTCCCCTGATTTCATTTGGCAGCAGGGGGTGCACCATATGAATGTCCACCACTGAGATATTTAACAGTGGTGGACGTCGATAGTGAACCAGAATCTATAGGCTCTAAAACCAGCAGACAGATAATTGAATGTTTTCTTTTCACAGATCGATTACACCGGATGCGGCATGAACCCAGCGAGATCATTCGGCTCAGCCGTGCTCACCAGAAACTTTACACATCATTGGGTAAGATACGCGCACACCCTTTGTAACTCCTTAAAGTGTCACAACGCCCACCACTTTTTTTCCCTTTCAGGGCGTCCCGGTTCAGGATGACCCGTCCCATGTCTATCCTGACTAACCTCCCCCACCCCCCATATCTAAAAGCTTTACTGGCCCAAACTCCAGAAGCAGCAGCATCGGCAGTAATACAGCCTATAGCGGGATTTGTTATAACTGCCTCGCTGTACAATGTAACAAGACTCCTTCCCTGCTGTTTCCTTGCTGTTGTTACAGTGTAATAATGGCTACTACCTGATGTGTGAGGTCATTAAGGAGAAATAATTGCAATATATATATATATATATATATATATATATATATATATATATATCAAATAGATGTCGTAAAGGATCTAATCACTGTATACATATATACAAGACCAATACAAAGAGATCTAATCACCACATATACAAGACCAATGCAAATAGATGCCCTAATCAATATGTATAAATATACACATCACAGGTTGATTGTGATGTGTGTGATCTCTCCATTTAGCTGCTGCAATGAAAAGCTCACTTTTCCCTTATCTAATTTCCACATTTTCTTTGTATCTCTCACTCTTTTCCACATTCCCTATTCTTTTCACGGTTCCTCCTTTTCTATATATTTTCCACATTCCCTCCTTCTCTCTCTCTCTTTTACATTCCCTTATCACAATCCCACATTATCGCTGTCTTTCTCTCTGACCTTTTCCTCAGTTCCTCCCTCTCTGTTTTCCACATCCCTCCTTCTGTCTTTTTCACATTCTCTTCTTTTCTCTGTATTTTCCACTTTCACTCCTTCTCTCTCTCTTTTTCTCACATTCTTCCATTTCTCATTCTCACATTCCCTCTGCACCACTCTTTGTTTTCCAAATTCCATCCATTTGTTTTTTTTATAGTTCCTCCTTTTATCTGTATGTTCACATTCCCTTATCCCATTCCCACACTCTCTTCCTCTGTAATTTCCATATACCATCCTTCTGTATTTTCCACATTCCCTCCTTCTCTCTCTCTTTTTCACATTCCCTTGTCTCATTCCCACATTCTCTTCATCTCTCTTGTTCTCTCATTCTGACATTTTCTTCTTATCTTTCTCTCTCCCTGTTTTTCATATTTCCTCCTTCATGCTCTTGTTTCCTTATTCCCTTCTATTCTTTCTGTTCTGCATTTCTTGCCTCTCTCTTTTCCCACTTACTCTAGTATTTAATTATTTTACTGCATTGACATTTTTTATCTTCTTTTTATTTATCCTGCTTGCTTTTCACTTTTCCTGTTTCTTAGCCTCCCCTCCATCTCTCTGAGGACACCATCCCCAATAAGCTTGCTCAATATATGTGTATATATATATATATATACACACACACAGACGGACACACTGTATATATATATCTATGCCTCTCTCTCTCTCTCTCTCTTTATATATATATATATATATATATACACACACAGACGGACACACTGTATCTCTCTCTCTCTCTATATATATATATATATATATATATATATATATATATATAGAGGCTAATTTATTATTATTTGTGCGGGCGCCACTTGAGCACCTCGCCCGAGACGCTCGGCAGTGCCCGCACCACAGTGTCAGCTTCTGGCCGCCGGCGCTGTCAGCTGTAGCGTTCCCAGCCAGGCAGCGTTCACAGTGCCTGGCTTATATAATCCTATGCGCTAGGTGCTCCAAAAGGCTCTAAAAAAAAAAGGGAATTTAAGCACACAGAGCCTGTTGGATTCCCTATTTTTATTTTTTTAGGGTTTTTTATTTTTTTTTGTTTTAAATTAAAAAGGAATTGCATTAGAGACTAACATGACATATCTTTATCATGGCCCAAATCGCAAGTTTGCAGCACAAAAAAAAGTGCTAAAAATGCATATAAAAATAATCCCAACGAGCCCAGGGATCCCGTGGCACATGCACCAGCCCCCAAAAAATGTCAAAAATTCTACTAAAATGCTTAAATACGTGTAACCATCCCAGCCCATTGAAATGTATAGGATCAGGTCACACAGTGCAGGGTGAGCGCCTGGTCCTATCTGGCACTGTAGGGAACTCATCCCATCGCTGGTGCTGATGATAGATGGGACACTACCTGGTGCTATCACTGGTGCTCTGGATTTTTGACTTGATAAATAAACCTTTTTGCCTGGAACCTGACACTCACCTGACACCCTGGCAGTACAGGACCTTAGCCTTTCTTAAAAAAAACATCCAAAAAAGCACATAGAATTCAAAGAAAATTGGGCACTTCACCAGGCTTATGTATAAAAAACAAATGTATTTATTATATATCACCATTAAGACTAAAACCACATGAAAACATACTTACACAAGACATTTAAAACCACTAATAAATGACCTCCGGGTATCGTCAAGAATTATTAGACAGTACGTATAAATTAATTCAGCAAAGATATTACAATATACAATCACAATAATACTAAATAATTGTACTGGCGGTAAAGATACATTTATTATGTCAATCAGAAATTATGCAAGCCAACCTAACTGACACTTCCCCTTTAAGATGATGATCTTAGTGAGAAGAATATAAATAATGAATAATAGTCTCAAAGAATATATAAAAAAACCTAGACCCTAAAGTGCATGGTTAAATTTGAGGCCGATTCATTAATAGCGGCAGGTAGCGACAGTTGAGCGACTGTAGCGGCATTTTCAGAGCGCCCGCTAGTAGTCGCTGTGCTTGGCCGTTGTTCGGTAGTTGATAGCGACTCAGTCGGTTTGCCGTAATGTTGAATATTGGGTGACGAGTCGCTATTTGACAGGTTCCGCGCTGTATGGGAGCGCATGATAGCGACTGGCCCTAGCGACCGGCTCCCACCATATTCATTAAAAAATCACGCTCAAAAAATTCTCGCGCTGTGAAATGCATGTTTACACCCCAGAGCGCTGGCGGCGATGGGTTAAAAGTAGTTTTTTAACCCCCAAACAACCATATTTTAGGAAACCAAAAAAAACAAGTTTTTTAAATAATTTAGTAATATGAATACATTAATATCAGACCTGTAATATCAATTCTGTACAATTTTTTTTTTGTTTTATTTTTTTCCCTTAAAAAATTATCTAACATGGCAGAAGTGGTCACAGAATATTTCACATTAAAAAACAAAAATCATAACAATTAATTATTAATATTTAAAAATTGTTCCATTGAAATGCATTGGAGCGCGCCAGGTAGCGAGAGGTCATACCTGTCGCTGTTCAAGGTCGGACGCTGGCGCTGTGGGCTGAGGCTGGAATAATGATGAATGAGTCGCTATATGGCGCTATCTCAGTCGCTATCTCAGTCGCTAAGCAGGATTGGCTTGATAAATGTGTGATTGTGGTGGGGATCCGGCGTTCTCGTGGCGGGGCCCGTCATTACCGGCCGCTCACCAGTCGCTACCTGTCGCTATTCCTTCATAAATAAGGGCCTTAGTAAACCCTAATCCCAACTCAACTAATAACCATGGGGAATAAAGTGCTTAGTGCTAATGTGCAAAATATCAATAGTATATATACATATGTGCAAAACCAGGCAATAAATCATTCCAATATGAAATACATGTGAAACAAGGGCTTGCAAATAGGTAAATTGAACAGTCAGATCAACCATTACAACGAAATAGGTTAAATACCGTCACGTACGAGATAAAGATCCACAGAGGCCACACCGCTGCCCCCGCGCGCTCCGCCGTGCGCCCTTTCTTAAAAAGAAAAACATATTCTCCCCCAGCCTTTGAATTCTCACTCTGCAACAAAAATGGTGGATATCCAAAACCGATAATGCCTTTCTTTCGCTACAGATCTTTTGGGTGGGACCAATGATCGGCGGTGCCGCTGCCGCTATCATTTATGACTTCATCCTGGCGCCGAGAACCAGCGACCTCACTGACCGCATGAAGGTCTGGACCAACGGGCAAGTGGAAGAGTACGAACTAGACGGCGAGGAAAACACCAGGGTAGAAATGAAAGGAAAATAAAGAGGAAAACAAAAAACTTATACAGAGATTTCAGTATTATGGACTTATATTTGTACAAAAGCAAAAAGATTTTTCTTTTTTTGTATTATTTGCTTTGATGCTTTCGCTTTCATTTGCTAACTTTGTGTTCACCTACAAGATGTATTGTAAAATATATCAACATCTGTTATAGGCAGTTGCATGCAACACGAAAAAAAGAAAGTGTGACCACTAATCATGTCTGAGAAACTTCTTTTTAAGAAATCTTTTTTAAAGCTACTGTAAAATGTATTAGGGCACATATTAACCAAGCTAGAACTGTTCTATCCCCCCCCCCCCAAAAACACACACATTAGGGTGCAAGCTGAGAGTAACAGGCTGATTCATTACTAACGCCAGGTAGCGACAGCTGAGCGTCTGTAGAGCGGATTTCAGAGAGACCGCTAGTAGTCGCTGTGCTCGGCCATGGTTCGTTGTGTCAGAGCGCCTCAGTCGCTGGCTGGCATTGTTGAATACGTTATGTGAGTCGCAGTACTACGCTGTATGGGAGTGAATGGTAACGCCAGCTCAGTGCAACTGACTCACAACACATTCATTAAAAAAACAGCCTCAAACTGTTTGGGTGCTCAAAATCGGGTTGATGTAGCCCACAGCGCCAGATGCTGTGTGATTAAAGTCTGATTTTGAACATGTATCCACTAGTAACAAAGCGAAAACACATGGAATTACATTGTTATTATATTGTAACATGAACACTTTAATACCAGACATGTAAGGACAATTCTGCATAAAAATATTATAAAAACATTTTTCAAAAATGTCATTTTCTAGGCCAGGATACATGTCTAAAAGATTTGGGTTTTTGTTTAAAAAAAAAATAAAATTGGGATCAGGATTTAAGGATCGTCCATTGAAATGTATGGGAGAGCGCCAGGTAGCGACAGGTAAGACGTGGCGCTCTGCAAGGCTGAATGCCGGCGCTTTACGCTGAGCCTGGAATAATGATGAATCAGACGCTACATGGCGTTGTTCCAGTCGCTCACCAGAATCGCCCTCATAAATGTGTAATTGCTGCCGTGTCTGGCGTTCACCTGCCGCTTACAAGGCGCTACCTGGCGCTAGAGCTTCATGAATAAGGCCCTATGTCTTGTTTCTGGCTTCCTCTCTTTCCCAGCAAAAGATCTGAACTTATCAGAAGTAGATGAGAAAGGCTGAAGCCTACTAATGGAAGGCCAGGAAATAGGGCGAGGGAGGCGTCACCATAACAGGTGACCATATGGTCACATGGGTGAGCGTCTTGACATTGTTGGGGATTGATAAAGTTCTAGAGAGGTTTTCCAAATACTTTAATGTACATCAGAGTTTCCCCCGAACTATCTTACCATGAAAGCCACATTTAACACATTCGAGGTGCTACGATTGTAGGGGTAATAAAACTCATCCTGCTGCTGTGCTGTACAATGTAACACACAGGACCGGAGATCTGCTGTTACATTGTAAAAAGCCAGGCAGCTCCCTGCTGTTGTGTTATATTTTAAAGTGGACCAACACCCAGGGGGGATCGGCCCGGAAATCTATAAGATTCCCGGACCGATCAGATCCCTCCCCGCGGGGCATCCGAAATCGGGATGTCCCGCGGGGAGGAACCCCCCAGGAGGCCCACAATCCTCACCTTACCGGCGATCCAACGGCGCATGCGCGAGACGCGGCCGCGTCTCTCGCTTCCCTCTAGCAGGGCGCGCTCCCGCGCCGGCCGTTTTGTGAATGGCCGGCGCAGGAGCGCTCCCTGTTAGAGGGAAGCGAGAGACGCGGCCAATGACAGCGCTCTGGTATGCGCGTCCAAGCAGCTTTGGACGCGCATACCAGAGCTGCTCTGAGCGCTGTCATTGGCCGGACGTGGTCACGTGGGAGCGGGGAGAGGTGAGTTTTTGCGGCGATCGGGGGGGTTTCAGACAGCGGGGCACCCCCGATCGGGGTGCCCCACCTAAGTGGACCAACACCCAGGATAGTCAAAATCCTGGGTGTTGGTCCACTTTAAACAGCCAGGCGTGTGGCTGCTGTTGCAATGTAACAATGGCTGTTCCCATCTGTGTTACACTGTATAGCAGCCAGTCACCCCTGCTGTTACAATGTAAACAGTTTCAGACCTGCCTGTAATGTGGAAGCGATCTCTCCATAATCACTCTTAAAATGTGTAATGTGCTTATAGCCTCAGCATCATGGTTGTGGGGCCATACTCACTAATGACACAATATCTGCCCATACAATGTCAAAGCTTCAGCCATATCCACCCCTGCCAATGCTCTGCCCCTGCAGTGCTATATCCTCATCTTACCAGCATACTCGCTGATTGGTTCAGAAGCACCCTGGGGGTGGGGCTTGGCTGGTTGGGGGAAGGAAAATCCGGCGATACAGATAGTGGTGTTCCCCAATATTAAAACGTAACATTTAATCCATAGCGTAAAAAAGAAAAGTGTATCCAAAGACATGTGCGATAAGAAGACCTTAGTAGTGGACCTGCATACTGATGCACGGTATAAAGCGCTGCTGTGAGCATCGGCATAGGAAATGGGAGTGGCCGCATCCTAGGTTTCCCTGCGGTGTGCGGCGTGCTCCCGCGACAAGCCTTTGCGTCGGGGGTATCCTGGAAAAGTTATTGATTCTGGGCCTAGCTAGGGGGTTCATACTGTAAGGCATCCTGAATTGGGATGGCCCAGGGGTACATGGTCGGCTGTGCCATGCTAGCGATAGGTGCCATGCCGGTCATAGGTCCACTTTAAAGTCGTAAGTGTCATGCCGGTGATAGGTCCACTTTAAAGTCGTAAGTGTCATGCCAGTGATAGGTCCACTTTAAAGTCGTAGGTGCCATGCCAGTGATAGGTCCACTTTAAAGTCGTAGGTGCCATGCCAGTGATAGGTCCACTTTAAAGTCGTAGGTGCCATGCCAGTGATAGGTCCACTTTAAAGTCGTAGGTGCCATGCCAGTGATAGGTCCACTTTAAAGTCGTAGGTGCCATGCCAGTGATAGGTCCACTTTAAAGTCGTAGGTGCCATGCCGGTGATAGGTCCACTTTAAAGTCGTAGGTGCCATGCCGGTGATAGGTCCACTTTAAAGTCGTAGGTGCCATGCCAGTGATAGGTCCACTTTAAAGTCGTAGGTGCCATGCCAGTGATAGGTCCACTTTAAAGTCGTAGGTGCCATGCCGGCGATAGGTCCACTTTAAAGTCGTAGGTGCCATGCCAGTGATAGGTCCACTTTAAAGTCGTAAGTGTCATGCCAGCGATAGGTCCACTTTAAAGTCGTAGGTGCCATGCCAGTGATAGGTCCACTTTAAAGTCGTAGGTGCCATGCCAGTGATAGGTCCACTTTAAAGTCGTAGGTGCCATACCAGTGATAGGTCCACTTTAAAGTCGTAGGTGCCATGCCAGTGATAGGTCCACTTTAAAGTCGTAGGTGCCATGCCAGTGATAGGTCCACTTTAAAGTCGTAGGTGCCATGCCAGTGATAGGTCCACTTTAAAGTCGTAGGTGCCATGCCAGTGATAGGTCCACTTTAAAGTCGTAGGTGCCATGCCGGTGATAGGTCCACTTTAAAGTCGTAGGTGCCATGCCGGTGATAGGTCCACTTTAAAGTCGTAGGTGCCATGCCAGTGATAGGTCCACTTTAAAGTCGTAGGTGCCATGCCAGTGATAGGTCCACTTTAAAGTCGTAGGTGCCATGCCGGCGATAGGTCCACTTTAAAGTCGTAGGTGCCATGCCAGTGATAGGTCCACTTTAAAGTCGTAAGTGTCATGCCAGCGATAGGTCCACTTTAAAGTCGTAGGTGCCATGCCAGTGATAGGTCCACTTTAAAGTCGTAGGTGCCATGCCAGTGATAGGTCCACTTTAAAGTCGTAGGTGCCATACCAGTGATAGGTCCACTTTAAAGTCGTAGGTGCCATGCCAGTGATAGGTCCACTTTAAAGTCGTAGGTGCCATGCCAGTGATAGGTCCACTTTAAAGTCGTAGGTGCCATGCCAGTGATAGGTCCACTTTAAAGTCGTAGGTGCCATGCCGGTGATAGGTCCACTTTAAAGTCGTAGGTGCCATGCCAGTGATAGGTCCACTTTAAAGTCGTAGGTGCCATGCCGGCGATAGGTCCACTTTAAAGTCGTAGGTGCCATGCCGTTGATAGGTCCACTTTAAAGTCGTAGGTGCCATGCCGGTGATAGGTCCACTTTAAAGACTTAAGTGCCATGCCAATGATAGGTCCACTTTAAAGACGTAGGTGCCATGCCAGTGATAGGTCCACTTTAAAGTCGTAGGTGCCATGCCAGTGATAGGTCCACTTTAAAGTCGTAGGTGCCATGCCAGTGATAGGTCCACTTTAAAGTCGTAGGTGCCATGCCAGTGATAGGTCCACTTTAAAGACGTAGGTGCCATGCCAGTGATAGGTCCACTTTAAAGTCGTAGGTGCCATGCCAGTGATAGGTCCACTTTAAAGTCGTAGGTGCCATGCCAGTGATAGGTTCACTTTAAAGTCGTAGGTGCCATGCCAGTGATAGGTCCACTTTAAAGTCGTAGGTGCCATGCCGGCGATAGGTCCACTTTAAAGTCGTTGGTGCCATGCCAGTGATAGGTCCACTTTAAAGTCGTAAGTGTCATGCCAGCGATAGGTCCACTTTAAAGTCGTAGGTGCCATGCCAGCGATAGGTCCACTTTAAAGTCGTAGGTGCCATGCCGGTGATAGGTCCACTTTAAAGTCGTAGGTGCCATGCCAGTGATAGGTCCACTTTAAAGTCGTAGGTGCCATGCCAGTGATAGGTCCACTTTAAAGTCGTAGGTGCCATGCCAGTGATAGGTCCACTTTAAAGTCGTAGGTGCCATACCAGTGATAGGTCCACTTTAAAGTCGTAGGTGCCATGCCAGTGATAGGTCCACTTTAAAGTCGTAGGTGCCATGCCAGTGATAGGTCCACTTTAAAGTCGTAGGTGCCATGCCAGTGATAGGTCCACTTTAAAGACGTAGGTGCCATGCCAGTGATAGGTCCACTTTAAAGTCGTAGGTGCCATGCCAGTGATAGGTCCACTTTAAAGTCGTAGGTGCCATGCCAGTGATAGGTCCACTTTAAAGACGTAGGTGCCATGCCAGTGATAGGTCCACTTTAAAGTCGTAGGTGCCATGCCAGTGATAGGTCCACTTTAAAGACGTAGGTGCCATGCCGGTGATAGGTCCACTTTAAAGTCGTAGGTGCCATGCCAGTGATAGGTCCACTTTAAAGTCGTAGGTGCCATGCCAGTGATAGGTCCACTTTAAAGTCGTAGGTGCCATGCCAGTGATAGGTCCACTTTAAAGTCGTAGGTGCCATGCCAGTGATAGGTCCACTTTAAAGTCGTAGGTGCCATGCCAGTGATAGGTCCACTTTAAAGTCGTAGGTGCCATGCCAGTGATAGGTCCACTTTAAAGACGTAGGTGCCATGCCAGTGATAGGTCCACTTTAAAGACGTAGGTGCCATGCCGGTGATAGGTCCACTTTAAAGTCGTAGGTGCCATGCCGGTGATAGGTCCACTTTAAAGTCGTAGGTGCCATGCCAGTGATAGGTCCACTTTAAAGTCGTAGGTGCCATGCCAGTGATAGGTCCACTTTAAAGACTTAAGTGCCATGCCAATGATAGGTCCACTTTAAAGACGTAGGTGCCATGCCAGTGATAGGTCCACTTTAAAGTCGTAGGTGCCATGCCAGTGATAGGTCCACTTTAAAGTCGTAGGTGCCATGCCAGTGATAGGTCCACTTTAAAGTCGTAGGTGCCATGCCGGTGATAGGTCCACTTTAAAGTCGTAGGTGCCATGCCAGTGATAGGTCCACTTTAAAGTCGTAGGTGCCATGCCAGTGATAGGTCCACTTTAAAGTCGTAGGTGCCATGCCAGTGATAGGTCCACTTTAAAGTCGTAGGTGCCATGCCAGTGATAGGTCCACTTTAAAATCGTAGGTGCCATGCCAGTGATAGGTCCACTTTAAAGTCGTAGGTGCCATGCCAGTGATAGGTCCACTTTAAAATCGTAGGTGCCATGCCAGTGATAGGTCCACTTTAAAGTCGTAAGTGTCATGCCAGTGATAGGTCCACTTTAAAGTCGTAGGTGCCATGCCGGCGATAGGTCCACTTTAATGTCGTAGGTGCCATGCCAGTGATAGGTCCACTTTAAAGTGGACCAAAACCTACCGCGATCGGGCCGGGATCTATAAGATTGCTGTGTGAAACCCCCCAGGTCGCCCCATACACTTACCTTGTTACCTTGTTTCCCGGTCCAACGGCGCATGTGTGGGCCGCGGACGCATCCCCACTATCTCTCTAGCAGGGCGCGTGCCCCGCACCAGGCATTTGTGATTGGCCGGCGCGGCCACGCTGCCTGTTAGAGGGTAGCAGGGGATGCGGTTGTCAGCGCGATCGCCTTCGATGAAGCTTAGGGGATGTGATTGGACGACTGGCCGCGCATGCGCAGTAGGAGCAGGAAGAGGTGAGTTTCACACAGTGGAGTACCACCGATGGGGGTGTCCCATGGGAAAGGACCAAAACCCAGAATAGTCAAAATCCTGGGTTTTGGTCCACTTTAAGTGTGGTGGAAGCTCCTAGGCAGAGAGTCTATTTGAAGGCCCCCTGTATGTAACTGTAAATCAATTGCTGCCTTTGTTACCAAATGATGTAGACCCCCCCCCCCTTCTTCTCCAGGTGGTGGAGGCCCCGGAGCATGAGCCCTGATTTGCCCCTCCTTTAATCCATCCATGTATATTATACTTATAAGAGCTCGGTGTGACCCTGCACTTTATATCAGATATGTTATGATGACAGGGTGACTGGGGTTTTTTTTCAGTCTTTTAACTCTATTGAAGACAGCTCGACAACTAAAGACTCAAACAGCCAGGACAAATGATGTTTCCTCTCCTTACAATGATGCCAAGTGAGCACAAGTAATATGAATAAGGTTTAGAAGCAACAATGATTAGCCCCTCAACCTCCTGGGTCCCGATGCAGGCGCACCCCTGCACCCTCCACAGTCACACCCCAGGATGGGAGCCCTGGTTTGCACCCCCTTCTTTACCCCAGCTTTGATGGTTGAGTAGGTGCCCAAAAAGATTAATAGGCATTTCGGTCTGGGTTCGGGCTTCACACATCCCCACCTAGTGGCCGGAAGCTTGAACTACAGGGAGCTCCATGATAGATTGTGCCAGGAGCAGCCGCAGGTAAGCCATGGAGCCCTGTGCCGGGCCGGATCTGATCTGCAACTCCACTAAAGTTATTCTAGGGCAGGAGAAGCTTTAACGTTTAATCTCAACATCTACGTTCTATGACCACCATTCCGTCACAATATAATGTGCTGTCGCATGTCAGATTCACTTTAAGACTAAGGCCCTTATTTATGAAGGAATAGCGACAGGTAGCGACTGGTGAGCGACCGGTAATGACGGGCACTGCCACGAGAACGCCGGCTCCCCACCACAATCACACATTTATCAAGCCAATCCTGCTTAGCGACTGAGATAGCGCCAGATAGCCACTCATTCATCATTATTCCAGCCTCAGCCCACAGCGCCAGCGTCCGACCTTGAACAGCGCCAGGTATGACCTCTCGCTACCTGGCGCTCTCCAATGCATTTCAATGGAACAATCTTTAAATATTCATAATTAATTGTTATTAATGTTTTTTTTTTTTTTTTTTTTAATGTGAAAAATTCTGTGACCACTTCTGATCTAATGTTAGATAATTTTTTTAAGGTAAAAAAAAAAAAAAAAATTGTGCAGAATTGATATTACAGGTCTGATATTATTGTATTCATATTACTAAATTCTTTAAAATTTGTTTTTTTTTTTGGTTTCCAAAAATATGGTGGTTTGGGGGTTAAAAAACTACTTTTAACACATCGCCGCCAGCGCTCTGGGGTTTAAACATGCATTTCACAGCGCGAGAATTTTTTTAGCGTGATTTTTTGATGAATATGGTGGAAGCCGGTCGCTCTGACCAGTCGCTATCATGCGCACCCATACATCGCGGAACCTGTGAAATAGCGACTCGTCACCCCGTATTCAACATTACTGCACACCGACTGAGTCGCTGTCAACAACCGAACAATGGCCAAGCACAGCGACTACTAGCGGGCGCTGTGAAAATACTGCTACAGTCGCTCAACTGTCGCTACCTGGCGCTATTAATGAATCGGCCTCTAATTATATGGATACACTGAAAGTAAAATATATCAGTTCTAAAATGGGCCGATATCTTATTCTGTTATCAGCTGTTCCAAGTTCCCCTTATAGGCTTCAGCAGAATCCAGGCGCGGTGAAATAGGAGCACTCAGTGTATACAGTCTAGGAGTACGACTGAGAACATGCCAGAGACGTGCGGGGCAGTGCATGTGGCTTAAAGTGGACCAAAACCCAGGATTTTGACTATCCTGGGTTTTGGTCCTTGCCCCCGTGGCACCCTGATCAGGGGTGCCCCCTATGTGAAACCCCCCAGGTCACCCAAACTCACTTCTTCCCGGTCCTACATCGCATGCACGGGCTCTCGTCCAATCAGTGCGCTCAGATCTGCTCAAGCCCCTTTGTCGAGAGCGTTGACGGACGCATCCCCGGCTACTCTCTAACAGGGAGCGTGCCCACAGCGGCCATTCACAAACGCCTGGTGCGCTAAAGGGATAGCGGGGATGTGCCCGCTGCTTGCGCATGCACAATTGGTCCGGGAACGAAGGTGAGTTTTCTGGCGACCTGGGAGGTTTCACACAGTGGGGCACGTGGGGGAGCGAGCATGCCTGCCTGGAGTCTCATAGACTCCAGGGTGGGTTTTGATCCTCTTTAAGACCGCTGACAGCAGGGATCATCTTCTCTTATCAGCTCAATGCTGGATCATCTGGAGAATATTAAAGCCCTTATTTAACAAGGGATAGCGACAGGTAGCGACTGGTGAGCGGCTGGTAATGACGGGCCCCGCCACGAGAATGCGGGCTCCCCACCACAATCACACATTTATCAAGCCAATCCTGCTTAGCGACTGAGATAATTATTCCAGCCTCAGCCCACAGCGCCAGCGTCCGACCTTGAACAGCGACAGGTATGACCTCTCGCTACCTGGCGCTCTCCAATGCATTTCAATGGAACAATCTTTAAATATTAATAATTAATTGTTATGATTTTTTTTATTTTTTTTTTCAATGTGAAAAATTCTGTGACCACTTCTGCCATTTTAGATAAATTGTACAGAATTGATATTACAGGTCTGATATTAATGTATTCATATTACAAAATTATTTAAAAAACTTTTTTGGTTTCCAAAAATATGGTTGTTTGGGGGGTTAAAAACTACTTTTAACCCATCGCCGCCAGCGCTCTGGGGTTTAAACATGCATTTCACAGCGCGAGAATTTTTTGAGCGTGATTTTATAATGAATATGGTGGGAGCCGGTCGCTATGGCCAGTCGCTATCATGCGCTCCCATACAGCACGGAACCTGTCAAATAGCGACTCCTCACCCAGTATTCAACATTACGGCACACCGACTGAGTCGCTATCAACTACCGAACAATGGGCAAGCACAGCGACTACTAGCGGGCGCTCTGAAAATGCCGCTACAGCTGCTCAACTGTCGCTACCTGCCGCTATTAATGAATCGGCCTCTAAGTTGTTTTATACAGACTAGGCCATTGCGTCAGGATAAAATGAAGTTGTAAGGTGAAGGCTGGTCTCTATATCACTGGGAAGGTATTTGGTGCAGTTGGATTTATGGATCTGAAATGATTTGTGACAACCGAGGAGACGTTTAAAGTTTCCCAAAGAAAAAAGAAAACAATTGCTGGGCGAGTAGTGAGGAGGTGTAAAGCTAAACTTGTATTCCAATACCTGTTCAAAGGAGAGGAAGTGATGTAACTGTATTAATAGCTACAACGTTTAGAAAGTATGTTTCTGTTATAACAATAAATAAATAAATAAACGAACATTATTTTCATTTTTTTCTGCAAATTTTACAACTTTGACCTTGATTCAATAAGAGTTGAAAAACATTCTTATAAAGTCCTATACTGCGAAGGTAAAAATCTCGTCCTCCCATCCTGTGCTAAGACGATGACCTTGGTTCAATAAATCTATTAATAATTCCTTAAAGGACAACTGTAGGCAAAAAAGCCATCCTCCAACTCTCCCTTATTGTTCAATAACGATTTATTTTTATGT
The DNA here is from genome assembly GCA_027917425.1 of Gastrophryne carolinensis. NCBI lineage: Eukaryota > Metazoa > Chordata > Amphibia > Anura > Microhylidae > Gastrophryne > Gastrophryne carolinensis. The sequence continues at coordinate 28,201,088 of CM051239.1, read as the reverse complement.
ATTTATTCGTCTCAGCAAATGCTTCCCCTAGTGGCTGCTTGTGGATTAATATGAAAGCTCTTATTAAAGTGGACCAAAGCCCAGCGCGGGGATCTATAAGATTCTCGGGCTGATCTATTCCCTCCGCTGTGTGAAGCCCCCCAGGTCGCCCATACACTTACCTTGCTTCCTGGTCTAACGCTGCATGTGCGAGCCGCAGGCGCATCCCTCTATGCCTCTAGCAGGACTCGTGGGCACTGCCAGGCGTTTGTGAATGGCCGGCACGGGCACGCTCCCTGTTAGAGGGAAGTGGGGGATGCGGCTTCCAGCGCACTCGAAGCCGCTGGCCTTAGACACTGGCTTAGGCCCTTATTTAAGAAGGGATAGCGTCAGGTAGTGGCTGGTTAATGAGAGGTAGCGACAGGTAGCGACTGGTGAATGCCGGACATGGCACGCAATTACACATTTATCAAGCAGAATCTGTTTAGCTACTGGGATAGCGCCATGTAGCATCTGATTCATCATTTTCACAGACTCAGCGAACAGCGCCAGCGTTCAGCCTTGCACAGCGCCAGGTATGACCTCTCGCTACCTGTCGCTCTCCCATACATTTCAATGGACGATCCTTTTCTTCTCTTTAAACTGTTTTTTTTTTTTCAAAAAAATCACAAATAATTCTGTGACCTCTTCTGACATTGAAATAGCAGTTTTCCATAATTTTTTTTTTTTTATATATTTCCTCAGAAATGACATTACAGGTCTGCCATTAAAGTGTTCATGTTACAATGTTGTTACAATGTAATTCCATATGTTTTCGCTTTGTTACTAGTTGATAGATGCTTGAAAACAGACTTTAATCACACCGCCTCCTGCGCTCTGGGCTTCAAACAAGCGTTTTTCAGCGCCAAAGATTTTTGAAGCTGTTTTTTTGCTGAATATGGTGTGAGTCGGTCACTATGAGCAGTCGCTAACATGCGCTCCCATACAGCGCTGTACTGGTCAAATAGCGACTCCTCACAATGTATTCAACATTACTGAACAGCGACTGAGTCGCTATAAAGTAGCGACCCACGGCTGAGCACAGTGACTACTAGCGGGCGCTCTGAAAATGCCGCTACAGACGCTCATCTGTCGCTTCCTGCCGCTAATGATGAATCAGCCTCCCAGATGACGTGAGGGGGGGGGGGATTCCACAGAGGCCCCTCCTCTGTGGTTTAAAAGCTGTCCTGAACTGGAAGGCCAGGATTAGTGAGGAAGAGGGAGACGGAACCTGTGTCCCCTCTCACTGCAGATGGCAGAGGACCAGGAGGGAGCCCCTGATCCAGCAGTGGATTTTATTTTAAAAATGTATTCAAATCTCTGTTGCGGCAATGTGAGGTGGCAGGCAATCGGTCATTGCATAGGTGCAGGGCTGTACTTGGCGTTCATGGCGCCCTAGGCACTTTAAGTGCTTGCGCCCCCTTTTTTTAAGTTAGGTCACGGTCTATATAAAAAAGTGTGTAGGGGGAAAGGGTGCGATGGGCTAAAGGGCACAAAGGGGGAAATACAGAGAAGCAGACAAGCATGTTCCATCTTTTACTGCATTCTGACATACAGGAGTCACATGACCACACCAGTGGAGGGGAGATGCTCTGGCCTGTGTTCAACCGATTGCCCCCCCCCTTTCACTCACATACACTCTGCGTCCTTTGTGGCTGGGGAGGCGGTGCTTGTTAGGAGGCATTAATGTTCTGGCTATGTGAGTTTTAATTTCTTTTCTTTACTCTAGCAGTAAGGGCAGTGCCCCCCCCCCCCTTCCAGGTTGCCACCCTAGGCACGTGCCTAGGGTTGCCTAATGGTAAATACAGCCCTGCATAGGTGCGACAATGACAACTCTCTATAGCGCCAATGACTCAAGGACGCTGGACTTCCAGCTAAAACTAGTGGCACAGGCAGGAGCAGCAACATTTAAACCGGACCTTCACCATGATTTATTGAAAAGCCCAAACCCTTAAAAAACGATTCCCCAGCATCTAAAGTTAATATATTTTAACTTTTTAGTCACTTACTTTTTGTTCTTTCCCCCCACTGGGCTGCAACTCTGTTCAGGACTCTAGGATACGGGCGCCGCCATCTTGCCTCAGAAGCATCACACATACTGAGGATAGGAGAGTGGGATAAAGTACAGGGGGCGGTTATAGCTGTGCTTTGCTCAGACAGAGCAGAGCTGGGGTCAGATAAAGGTCAGCAATCCCAGAATGCAGAGCAGCACAGTCAGAAGACACTTCCTGTTTGCAGGATGCCTGATGTTCCATGAGCCTCCATCTTGGTTGTTTAAAGGTTTATAACATGCAGTAGATGCAGGTAGGATGATTTTTAATGTGAGCAATCTGTATGTACAGGGTGTGGGAAACATATAAGATAGACTCTTATTCAGGGTGAAGGTCCGCTTTAACAAAAGATACTCTTTATGGGGAGGGGAGGTTAGCACTTCAGGGGTTTTAGGGGAGCAACTAGAGTTTATGGTCTCTTTTTTTGGGGGGCATCCTGATTTGTGTAACCCCCCCCCCCCCATGAATGTCATCTTACCAGTTATCCCAAGCAGGCATCCCTAGCGTCCCTCTATCTGAGATGCACACACTTTCTATGCGGCTTATTAAAATGCACAGCATAGGAAGCTGATTGGAGGAGAGCCTGCACATGTGCCATGGGAGCACCGGGGAGGTAAGAATTTCAAGTTTACCTTGGGCTTGCAAACAGGGGAGTATCCCTGGAAGAGAAATATAGTAAAACACAAGAAAGTGAGAATCACAGGTTTTGTTCCTCTTTAAAGTGAACCAAAACCCAGGATTTTAACTATCCTGGGTCCTTTCTCTTGGGGCACCCCGTTCGGGAGTCCCGCTGTGTGAAACCCCCCCAGATCGCCCAAAGCCAACTCACCTCTTCACGGTTCTATGGCGCATCCAATCAGCGCGCTCGGAGCCACTGACGTCACATCATCTAAGAGGCTGATTTATTAATAGCGACATGTAGCGACAGTTGAGCGACTGTAGCGGTATTTTCACAGCGCCCGCTAGTAGTCGCTGTGCTTGGCCGTTGTTCGGTTGTTGACAGTGACTCAGTCGTTGTGGCTAAATGTTCAATACGGGGTGACGAGTCGCTATTTGACAGGTTCCGCGATGTATGGGTGCGCATGATAGCGACTGGTCAGAGCGACCGGCTTCCACCATATTCATCAAAAAATCACGCTCAAAAAATTCAAGCGCTGTGAAATGCATGTTTAAACCCCAGAGCGCTGGCGGCGATGGGTTAAAAGTAGTTTTTTAACCCCCAAACCACCATATTTTTGGAAACTTTTAAATAATTTAATAAATTAAAATAATAAATAAAAATGTTAAATAATTTAGTAATATGAATACATTAATATCAGATCTGTAATATCAATTCTGTACAATTTTTTTTTTCCCTTAAAAAAAATATCTAAAATGGCAGAAGCGGTCACAGAATTTGTCACATTTAAAAAAAAAAAAAAAATTAATGACAATTAATTATTAATATTTAAAGATTGTTCCATTGAAATGCATTGGAGAGCGCCAGGTAGCGAGAGGTCATACCTGTCGCTGTTTAAGGTCGGACGCTGGCGCTGTGGGCTGAGGCTGGAATAATGATGAATGAGTGGCTATATGGCGCTATCTCAGTCGCTAAGCAGGATCGGCTTGATAAATGTGTGATTGTGGTGGGGAGTCGGCGTTCTCGTGGCGGTGCCCATCATTACCGGCCGCTCACCAGTCGCTACCTGTCGCTATTCCTTCATAAATAAGGGCCTATGGCTTCGTCTAAGGTCAGCGGTCTATGAGATGGCAGTGGGTTTTGGTCCACTTTAATACTACCCTCACCTGTACAACCCCAATACTTACCTTTGAAAATGATTTTTGAAATCTTTTGAACAAATAAGGTTCTTGAAATTACATGTATCAGATGAAAACACTTTACTCCTACTACATAGTAAAGAAAACTTTTTTGAGGGAACGAACGTCCCACAGAACCTTTGCAAATGCTGCACAGTCCAAAAATAAAGTTGACGTAACACTGACATGTTGTATTTAAACACTCGAAGAGACACAAATATCCACAAAATTAAAAATAATACCCTGGAGGGATCCTAATTCCCTTGTGATTAGTAGTAGTATTGCCAGCCGACTAATAAATAGGAATCTCTATACACCTACAGTACAACAGTATTAATAAAAAGCCACATTTTAAATTCTTATAATGCTCATAATGGTATTTAGCATTCTAACCTTCAGGCTATTACTAACACATTCTTATATACATTTGCCAAATTGTTGTGGATCAAGCCCCCCCCCCCCCACTCAGGATGCCGAACCCATGCGTTCCATGGTGCACATCAGCCAGACATGGAGGCTGAATCATTACTAGCGTCAGGTACCGGCACATGAGCGTCTGTAGCGAAGCGCTTAGAGTGACCGCTAGTAGTCGCTGTGATTGGCTATGGGTCGCTGTTACAGAGCGCCGCAGTTGCTGGCCGGCATTGATGAATATGTTGTATGTGAGTCGCTCTAACACCAGTACAGCGCTGTATGGGAGTGAACGGTAGCGACTGCTCAGTGCCACCGACTCACACCATATTCATAAAAAAAGTAGCCCCAGACAGAGCCAGCTCTCAAAATCGAGTCGTTGTAGCCCAGAGCGCCAGACGCTGTGTGATTAAAGTGGACCAACACCCAGGGGTGATCGGCCCGGGAATCTATAAGATCCCTGTCACAGAACATCTTAGGTGTATTTTATTTGTGTGTAGGTTGGTGTAATATATGTGTGTGTGTACGGATATATATATATATATATATATATATATATGTGTGTATAGACCTTGGCTGACCCCTCTGCTCTGCATAACTTCCCCCACTGCGTGCCATAAAACTCCCCCTGCATGCACACAGGGACGCCTTGAATGACCATCTCCCCTCATAAAACTGCAAAGCATAAACAATGTGTTATCAGGGTCAACCAGCCATGGAGAGCAGATGCAAGGTCCATATCCTGCCCTCTTCCATGGAATGTTCTCCTCATCCCCCTCCTTGAAATCTCAGGACAGATGGGGGATGTCATGTGGACCAGCTTTCAGGTACCCAAAGATGGAGAATACCATATGAACCAATCAGACAGTGGATGTCTCCAATCGCTCTGCCCCATAGGAGGGGTAAGAAACTGACCCCTGGTTAGAGGGAATAAGGTGAGCTGTAGAATGGGGACAGAACACTCGATCTGACCATCAAGAGTGACACGCTGGCTTTAACATCTAAGCGGAATAAGACCAGAAAAGCGTGTGAGGACAATTGATTTGAACGCAGCCCAGAACCCTTAGGTATTTTCCCCCTTTTTATTTGGAATTGCTATTTATTTATTTACCGTGCTTATAGTCAATTCTGTTTTATCACTTGCATCGTGTTTCTTGTTGTCCTTGTGTTTTCTGTTTGTTTGAATAAATTCTAAAATACAGCATAGTCCCTGACGCTCTTATTGAAAGATCTAAAAGGCCCATGCTATTCTGAAGAGACTGGCTACCTTACTTGCCTAGGACGCTCGATCGCCCCCGCCTGGAAGTGGTTGTGGGTCGATCGATACGTTCGATCTGATTGTATTGTGTGTGGCCTATATCATATTATAGAGTTGAGCACTGTTGTGCTCTGGTGGCAGCAGTTTATAGCCGCGTGTGTTGCCAATTGAAGAATTGCGGTGACGCACGTGGGATACGATTGGCCGGTCTGATCAGATGAACGATCAATAGGTCTGATCAACCCGTGCAATCGTCACAAATTGGTGGCAGCGGTGGGATCACCTTTTTATTTCTTTCAATTTAGAGCATAAGTGTTGTGTTAAGTAATGCTGTATTGAAGGTCTTTATTTAAATTAATCAGTTATTTTATTGGTGCATAGTTGTGACGGTAATAACGGGTTGATCAGACCTATTGATCGTTCATCTGGGCAGTTTATAGGGGAGGTGGTCATTCAAGGCGTCCCTGTGTGCATGCAGGGGGAGTTTTATGGCACGCAGTGGGGGAAGTTATGCAGAGCAGAGGGGTCAGCCAAGGTCTATACACACATATATATATATATATATATATATATATATATATATATCCGTACACACACACATATATTACACCAACCTACACACAAATAAGATACACCTAAGATGTTCTGTGACACCTTCCCCCCTATGATGCGAGATGGGGACAGTGACCCACAGTCACTTTCCCCAAAGCGCACACTTAAGAGGAAAGGTGAAGTTCCCAGTTGCTCTCATTCCTAGTGCCACCGGGATCCACAGCAGTGGGTCCAGGCAGGCAGAGTCTTTCCAAGTACTGGGGTTTCTAGGCCTAATGTTGGCATCTGGGGGGCTGTGCTCGAGGCAGGAACGTACACACCATCACCAGGGAAGAAGCACAGGGGCCCAGGGGCATGACTCTGGTTTGCCATTGAATTATTGGGCAACACCGGTATTGGGCTGTCCACGTTCCCAGGGAATCCATCTTTCCCAGAGCCTGGCGCAGGCATTGGAAGAGGGACTCCTGTGATAGGGACACCAGCAGCCATGTTTCCCACGTGTTGGCGAGTAAAATGAGGGGGCCCATATGTGGCCGGAATGACCCTCATGTTAAACCAAGGCGTGGTTTGTCCCATCTCCCCTGATCCTTCTTGCCTCTCACTCAGCTTTGGTAGGGGTTGCCCTGGATCTGCGTCACGTGGCAGATCCCAGGATCCAGGGATTGTTCCCTTCGCCACAGCCCCAGCTTTGGGACGATTCAGGAAGTCTGCGGTTAGACGTAGACCCTCCCGATTCGGCCCAAATGCTTGGTCACCTTGCTTTCCCGGGGAGCTGGAAGCTAGGCTTCCGAACTGCCTCCCAGGGTTGTCCGTCTGCAGCGCTGGCTGCAAGGTGGCACTACAAGTCCCAGCCCACTGCCCCGGGGCGACCAGGAGCAGGGGTTGAGGCATGCTAAGAGCGGAGTCAGTGGGCTCAGGGCAGGCCAAACCGCCATCGGTGTTGGGGCTCTGCCTGACAACCCTAGACTCTGGCTCTGCAACCTTTGCAGCGCTGAAGAGGACAGTCAATTTGGGAGTGATTCCTCCAGTATGATCAAGTGTTCGATTATCTCTCTCTATGTGCCGGCTCTCCAGACTAATTCCAGCCTGAACAGCCTGTTCCAGGGCGGCTCCACACTTTCCAGCCACCCTATCAACACTCTCCTGAGGGCCAACCAGCACTGACACAGCTGGGGCCTCAGAACTACTCCGCACAATTCGATTACAGTTACGCTTAGGGGGTTCTACAGGCCTACTACCTACCCCTTTTCCATCCCCCTCTCTGGGAGATCTGGGTGTCCCAAACCCGGCTTCCACCCTCGGCCCACCCGCAAGGTACCCTGATGCCACACCTGCACCTTTGCTTAGTACCCTTACGTGCCCCGAAGGTTCGGTTGGTAACCCCAATGCACCTGCTGAGGGCTCAAAGTAAGAGACCAACCGACCCAGGTCCCTGCCCAACAGCACATCCGTGGGAAACTCATCAGAGAGCCCCACTACTCTCATCCCTCTGCCCATTCCCCAATCCATATACACCTCAGCAAGGGGCACATGTGAACGGAGCCCTCCTACTCCGGTGAGGGTGAGGAATTTTCCAGGGATTATATTCTCTGGGCCCACCAGTTCAGGGTGAACCAACGTGACCTCAGCTCCTGTGTCACGAAATCCTGAGACCAGACGGTTGCCGACGACAACAGGCTGCACATTTTCATCATCGCTCCGGACACTCTGACGGACAAACAGCACAGAGGTGCTCATCTGGCCAGCTGCAGCAGTCACTTTTCTCTCCGGACAGTTGGGTCGGAGGTGCCCGACCTTCCCACAATTATAACAAGCGCGACGTTCAGCAGGTGCCCACTTTGCACCAGAGGCTTCCCGGACGGGTTTCTGGGATATCTGACTGGCAGATGGTGACTGGCAGGCGGGTGATGGTCTTTCTTCCTTCCACTTACTAGGGGACGCACGACGGCCATCAGACACCCGGGTGTGTACATAGCTGTCGGCAAGTTCTGCTGCTTCTCTGGCCGAATTAGGTTTGCGCTCCAACACAAACTGTCTGAGATCAGGGGGGCAAATGTGCATGAATTGGTCTTGCACCATCAAGTCCTCCAGGGTATCAAAACTGTCCCTTTTGAGGCCATGGACCCACTGCCGGAAGGTGGTACGCAGTCGGGCCAACAGGTCTAGGTAACTGTCCGCGGGTCCCTTTTGTAGTGATCGGAACCTCCGGCGGTAGACCTCTGGGGTGAGTTGATACTTTTCAACAATGGAGTCTCTTATTGCCTCATAGTCAGTGGCGTTGCTAGGGCTGGTGTCACCCGGGGCGGTAGGAAATGGTGTCACCCCCCCCCCCCAATGGTGTCACCCCCACCCCCCCCCAATGGTGTCACCCCCCCCCCCCCCCCAATGGTGTCAACCCCACCCCCCCCCCAAAGAAAACAAACAAAAAAAAAAGCATTTTTGCCGGCATGGTGGGAGCGGGCCGGCCGGTTCCGCGCTGACAGCGGAACCGGCCGGCCCGCTCTGCTGTCAGCGGAACCGGCCGGCCCGCTCCCACCATGCCGGCATTTTTAAAAAAAGCAAACACTTACCTGCAGGTCCGGAGCGTGGAGGCCGGCGCCGCTCTCAGCTGTCATCTGAGGGCGCGTCATCAGAGGCGCCCTCTGATGACGCGCCCTCAGATGACAGCTGAGAGCGGCGCCGGCCTCCACGCTCCGGACCTGCAGGTAAGTGTCTCTATACCGAGGGGTGACCGGCCGAGAGGTGTCACCCTCTAGGTCTGGTGTCACCCGGGGCGGTCCGCCCCCCCCGCCCCCGGGTCGCTACGCCACTGAGCCCCATCTTTCTCAGGAGGCAGCTCAATGAATGCCTCCAAAGCCTTGCCCTTCAGCCCTGGGGTTAGGTACAATGCCCACTGAGACCGTGGCAAATGATGCTGGCGGCAGATCTTCTCAAAGGACTGTAAGTACACATCCACGTCGCAGTTTGTGTCCATAACTGGGAACTTTGGGGCAGAACCCACAGTTAGAAATGCAGAGTCCGCTGAAGGCAAGCGAGGTGTAGGGTCAGGGTTGGTTAGTCGGATCTTAGCCATTTCCAGCTCATGACGGCAGGCAGCTTCCCGCTCTGCCTGGGCAGCCTCACGCTCTGCCTGACGCTGTGCAGCCTCCCGCTCTGCCTGGCGCTCCAGGAACTGTAAATAGGCCTGCGGATCGGTGGCGCTTAGCTGGGTCAGGACCGATTCCAGCTGGGGGTCCCTGCCAGTAGCAGAGAGGCTGGAGCTGGGAAACCCAATGGGAGCAGGCACTTCATCCACCACCTCAGGCTGGGATGGATCAGCTGCACTGGAACATTCAAGTATATCTGTTGCAAGCTGCGTTGGTGCCTCCAGATCGGCTTCATAGAGCGATTGCACAAGCTGTGTTTTGGTTCGATCATAAATCGGCAACTGTCTGCGCTGGCATTCATTGATCAGATCGTCTTTGCTCATTCGCTTGTATTGCGCCAGTCCAGACATTTCAGCAAAAACCAAACAAAACAAAGGAGGGGCAAACAATTGCTATCTGCTTATTTACCGTCACAATCCCGATCTCGGATGTCCCGCGGGGTGAAACCCCCCCAAAACCCCCAAAAAACCTTACCTTATCGGCCGCCGCCGCCTCTCGCTCGCCACTCTAGAAGTGCGCGCGTTTGTGAATGGCCGGCGCAGGTGCGCTCCCTGTAAGAGTGACGTGCGGGAGGAAGCGGCGGACGCGCTGTCTTGTCCGTCGCTGTCACCCGCTTGTCCGTCGGCGGGGATTGGATGGTGCGGTCACGTGGGAGCGTGGTGAGGTGAGTTTTTGGGGCTTTCTGGGGGGTTTCACACAGCCCCCCCCCCGAAGTGGACCAAAACCCAGGCTATCCTGGGTGTTGGTCCACTTTAAAGTGTGTTTTTGAATACATTTCCACGAGTAACAAAGCGAAAACACATGAATTTACAATGTTATTACATAGTGACATTAACACTTTAATACCAGACACCATGACCATAATACCATGACATGTAATGACAATTCTGCATAAAAATATTAAAAATCAAAAAAAGTTAAAAATGACTTTTTATAGGCCAGGAGAGGTGACACAAATATTTGATAATAATAACAAATAAATAAATAAAAGAAAACCCTGTTTAAAAAGAACAAAAGGATCGTCCATTGAAATGTATTGGAGAGCGACAGGTAGTGACAGGTAATACCAGGCGCCAGGGAAGCCAGAGCGCCGCCGGGATCCACTGAGCCGTCTGTGATGATGAATCGGTCGCTACGTGTCGCTGTTAGAGTCGCTCACCAGAATCGCTTTCATAAATGTGGTATTGCGTACAGCGCCCGGTGGTCACTGTTCTCTACCTTGCGCTACCTGTCGCTGCCAGTCGTTACCTGTCGCTATGACTTGATGAATAAACCCCTTAATCACTCAAACCTGGGTATTTATCCAAGCCACGTCCCCCCACTCAGGATGCAGAACCCACGCGTTCCACGGTGCACATCAGCCAGACTCAATCACTCAAACCAGGGTATTTATCCAAGACAGGTCATACACGAAAGTGGGTGGTCATCCAACTGGGACTTATATGAAGGAGGAAAGTCATCCATAGTTGTGTCATGCGCAACAGGATCAGAGCAGAAATAGTAAAACAGGTCCCTAGTTATGGGGTCTTCTCCACTTTTTCAAGAACTTTTTTTGATTATGAGTGGTGTGCCAAGTGCCTACTATTATCTCCAGTGTCTTTAAACCGGACTTTCACTCTGAATAAGAGCCTATCTAATATGTTTCAACCACCCTGTACATACAGATTGCTCACATTAATCCGGACCTTCACCCTGAATAAGAGCCTATCTTATATGTTTCCCCCACCCTGTACATACAGATTGCTCACATTAGTCCGGACCTTCACCCTGAATAAGAGCCTATCTTATATGTTTCCCCCACCCTGTACATACAGATTGCCCACATTAATCCGGACCTTCACCCTGAATAAGAGCCTATCTTATATGTTTCCCCCACCCTGTACATACAGATTGCTCACATTAGTCCGGACCTTCACCCTGAATAAGAGCCTATCTTATATGTTTCCCACACCCTGTACATACAGATTGCTCACATTAATCTGGACCTTCACCCTGAATAAGAGCCTATCTTATATGTTTCCCCCACCCTGTACATACAGATTGTCCACATTAAAATTCATCCTACCTGCACCTACTGCATTTTATAAGCCTTTAAACATCCAAGATGAGCCATGGAGTCTCAGGCTGCCTGCAAACAGGAAGTGTCTTCTGACTATGCTGCTCTGCATTCTGGGATTGCTGACCTTTTCATGACCCCAGCTCTGCTCTGTCTGTGCAAAGCACAGATATAACCCCGCCCCCCCCCCCTGTGTTTTTGCCCCTGTATGTGATGCTTCTGAGGCAAGATGGCGGTGCCTGTATCCTAGATTCCTTGCAGGCCAGTGGGAGAAAGAATAATAAGTAAGTGACTGAAAATGTAAAATATATAGATGCTGGGGAATAGTCAGGATGCCTCAGAGGTGCAGACCACAGCCCAGGATAGTGAAGATCCTGGGTTTTGCTCCTCCTTAACCTCCCTATGGGACGATCTTTCTATTGCTGTTCCTGATCTGACTAATGTCGATATTCCTTTTCAAGTTTGAGGACTCTAACCAATTTCTTTTAAAGAGGGCAAGGAAATACCTCACAACTGTCCCTCCTTTGGAGAGACTTTCCCTCTTTTGTGCCCATGTGCCCCTGTCCCTCATACTCATTTGTCCCTCTTTGAGGTGTAACGTGCAGATCTGCAGTCAGGGCAGTTTCTAGGCAGAATACATTAGCAGTTCAGGAAGGAAAAATTCTGCCCCCTCCTCACACATCCTATGGTGCTGCAGTCATGTGCCATGCTGTGCCATGCTGTGCCATGCTGTACCATGCTGTGCCATGCTGTACCATGCTGTGCCGTGCTGTGCCATGCTGTGCCATGCTGTACCATGCTGTGCCATGCTGTACCATGCTGTGCCATGCTGTACCGTGCTGTGCCATGCTGTGCCATGCTGTACCATGCTGTGCCATGCTGTGCCATGCTGTACCATGCTGTGCCATGCTGTGCCATGCTGTACCATGCTGTGCCATGCTGTGCCATGCTGTACCATGCTGTGCCATGCTGTGCCATGCTGTACCATGCTGTGCCATGCTGTACCATGCTGTACCATGCTGTGCCATGCTGTACCATGCTGTGCCATGCTGTACCGTGCTGTGCCATGCTGTGCCATGCTGTACCATGCTGTGCCATGCTGTGCCATGCTGTGCCATGCTGTACCGTGCTGTGCCATGCTGTGCCATGCTGTACCGTGCTGTGCCATGCTGTGCCATGCTGTACCATGCTGTGCCGTGCTGTACCGTGCTGTGCCATGCTGTGCCTCTTTTCTAGCAGCAGGCAGAATCCCCTACCTGTGAATGACTCATCTACAGAAAACAGGATGGCGAACACCCTACCACCCTAAATAAATGGTGAGTTTCTATCATAACCGGGGGGGTTCATATATGGGGCATCCCAAATCAAGATGCTTCAGTGAAGCAGGGAGAGGCGTTTGTCCTCTTTAAAGATGAACTGCAGTCAAGGCAGCCAGTCCTTACCACATCCTCATTCATTGGGCTCGATTCAACAAAGGTAGAAATAAATTCGTGTTGCTCGAAAAATCGTATCGCATGCGTAAATTTTTAACCTTTTTGAGTGATTCAGAAAAGGGGTTGAATTAAAGTGGACCAACACCCAGGATTTTGACTATCCTGGATATTGGTCCACTTCCGCGGTGTGAAACCCCCCAGAAAGCCCCAAAAACTCACCTGACCCCGCTCCCACATGACTCGCTCGTCCAATCGCCGCCGGCGTACAAGGAGAGGCAGCGACGGACAAGCTGAGCGCGGGCCGCCGCCGCCTCCCGCGCGTCTCTCTTACAGGGAGCAGATCGGTCCAGGAATCTTATAGATTCCCGGGCCGATGAGGGGAGGGTGTTGGTCCACTTTAAATACTTGCACTCGAAAATGCAATCGTAAAATTTTCGAATCACTCGTAACATTTTCAAAATGCTTGTAAAAAGGCTGTCGCAAGAGAAAATTATTGGTTAATGTACTCGATTTTTTTTTCTACTGTTTAGTATTGTTTTCTGACTGCTGCACAATTTTGTAGGGTTTTTTTTTATGGGTAAATGTAAATGCATAATTTTTGTCAACTTTTTAAGTTGCCTGTGTAGCTGTATGTACATGGCTAACATTGTGGATACATGTAATAAAGAGGCAAGGTATGCTGTAGTGGAAATACTAATTAAACAGTAATATTTGTAAGAGGCATGTATGTTGTTTTTTTTGGGGGGGTTTGGTTGAATTGCCAGGGACCTTTTTTAAAAATTTTCCTGTGTCCATTGTTTTCTATACAAAGCTTGCTCACATAGCGCCACATGTCTTTGGGTGCAGGGTGCAGCTCTTTGCTAGCTTTAACCTCATGGTACGTCATTCTTATGCTTACTCTATAACGTGGACCAAAACCCAGGATTTTGACTATTCTGGGTTTTGGTGCCCCGCAGTGTAAAAACCCAAAGGTCAACCACTCCCATGTACCTTCCCCTGTTCTTATGGAACTTTTTACTACTAGTAAAAAGGGGTAAAAAGTTTAATATTTTTTGTCTTCCTAACTAGTGATTCACAAACAGTGGAATTCTCAGGCTTTTTTCTTATGAATTGAATTTTTTACTACCATTAGGGCTCGATTCAACAAAGGTCGAAAATTGATTTTTCATGTGTTTTGTGCTTAAAAAGTTGCGATTTTGCTATATTTTTTTTACGAGTGAATCAGCTACCTGGAACCATTGTAAAACACAAGTCACTTGAATTAAATTCGGGTGCGATTGTAAAAGTGTGAATTAAATTAGTGGATCGAAAAATTTACTACTGCATTTTACAATTCGAAAATTTTACTACTGATTCAGGTGGACTTGATGAGCCACACACATGATATAAATTAGAGTGTTTCACACTTGTTTTTTTATGCAGCTTTCAGCAGGAGAAAACTCATTCTGCTCTCTCACAATGGAGCCCTTCTACTTTCTTTGCAATGGTAGTAAACGCTAATGGTAGTAAAAAGTTCAATTCATAAGAAAAAAGCCTGAGAATGCCACTGTTTTGTGAATCACTAGTTAGGAAGACAATGAAAGTCCATGGCACTTTTTTACTCCTGAAAAAAATACTGAACTTTTTACCCTTTTTTACTAGTAGTAAAAAGTTCCATTGACTTTCAGTGTCTTCCTATCTGGTGATTTGGTAACAGTGAAATTCTCAGGCTTTTTTCTCATGAATTAAATTTTTTACTACCATGAGAATTTTTTTTAATGATTTGTGAATCAAGGCCATTGACTTCAAACATATTGCAGATGATGTGGCGCAGAGAAGGCGCACACTACCCATTCCCATATTTTCGGACACGTTTGGAAGTGGATCAGCTGCCATATCAAGCACTTTTCCAGCTTACTAGGCTAAATCGTGCAGCTTTGGAATCCATATTTGGCACCATTAACTGGTAGAAGACCTTTGGTCAACCTTTGGGTTTTTACATTGCGGTGCACCAAAACTCAGAATAGTCAAAATCCTGGCTTTTGGTCCACATAATAGTGTAAGCATAAGAATGGCGTACCATGAGGTTAAAGCTAGCAATGAGCTGCTCCCTGCACCCAGGGACACGTGGTGCTATGTGAGCAAGCTTTGTATAGAAAACAATGGCCACATTTCTGCATTAAAGGAAACATTTTTAATACAGGTCCCTGGCAATCCAACCAACCCCCCCCCCCCCAAACAAAAAAACTACATATATGCCTCTTACAAATATTACTGTTTAATTAGTACTTCCACTACAGCATACCTTGCCTCTTTATTACATGTATCCACAATGTTAGCCATGTACATACAGCTACACAGGTAACTTAAAAAGTTGAAAAAAAAATTATGCATTTACATTTACCCATTAAAAAGCCTTACAACACCATGCAACAGTCAGAAAACAATACTAAACAATAGAAAAAAACTTCGACTACATTTTCCAATAATTTTCGCTTGCGACGGCCTTTTTACGAGCATTTTGAACATTTTACAATTAGAAAATTTTACAATTGCATTTTCGAGTGCAAGTATTTAATTCAACCCCTTTTTTGAATCACTCGAAAAAGTTAAAACTTTGTGCATGCGATCTGATTTTTCGAGTGACACGAATTTATTTCTACCTTTGTTGAATTGAGCGCTTAGAGTTTACTACCATTGCAAAGAAAGTAGAAGGGCTCCATTGTTAGAAAGAGCAAAATGAGTTTTCTTCTGCTGAAAGCTGCATCAAAAAACTAGTGTGAAACCCTCTGATTTCTATCGTGTGTGTGGCTCATCAAGTCCACCTGAATCGGTAGTAAAATTTTCGAATCGCAAAATGCAGTAGTAAATTTTTCGATCCACTAATTTATTTCACACTTTTACAATTGCAATCGAATTTAATTTGAGTGACTCGTGTTTTACAATGATTCCAGGTAGCTGAATCACTCGTAAAAATAACTATCGCAAAATCGCAACTTTTTAAGCACAAAGTACACGAAAAATCCATTTTCTACCTTTGTTGAATCGAGCCCAATTGTGTTCATGCTGATCATGTGACTGCTAGTGACCAATCGGGTTTGCTTTTGGGGCTTGCACATGAAACCTGAACGATTGACGTCAGTCACGCCATTCGTTGCCATGTGTCGAGGGGGGGGGGGGGCATCCCAATGCCAATGCCCCTGCCCCACACTGTAGCATTGTAAAACACAAAATTGTACCTTTCAAATCACTCCGCCCATGAAATCGAGCCCCATGATGCCCGCCATGGTCATGTAGTCCGCAGATCTCTGGGTATCCGGTCACCAATGACCATGTGGCGGGCATTGGGGGGTGATTTGAAACACATGTATAAGATTTTGTCTGTTCCTGTAAATCATAAAAGTCCACTTTATGTCCACCGGCAGACCAGCAGGCCACAGACCATCCTCAGACAGGCTCTCATGGCAGCTCTCTCCTGAATAAACACCCTGCACACCTTATAGCCCTGTAAATGAGCTGAGTTGCAACACCTGTGAGTAACAGGACAGCAGCTTACCTCACCAAACCTTCCTCCAGCACTGTCATTATTCTCTGGTCGGACTGGCCGTAGGACATACCGGGACAAATCCCGGTAGGCCGCTGCTTCCCATCTGCCAGCCCGGGCCGCCACACTGAAGTGACTGCGGCTCCCCGACCACTGCTGCGCAGCCACTCACCTACCTCTTTGTTCCTACAGCCCCTCACCCGCTGGCCGCTTCTTTCGCCTGACTCGGCCAGCGATATGTGTGGCCTGTGTGCAATTATTTTTCCCCGCCGGGGCGGGGACAGAGCTGCACCAACTTAGTTCCCACACACGCTGTCCCCGACCAGGCGGGGAGAGAAGAAGCTGCTACGGCTCTGCGCATAATCAGCAGTGTGTCCAGCCCGGGGTTGTGGGACACAGTAGAGGTGAGGAGGAGGCAAGAGGCGACTGCTGGAAGACTGATCATCTCTGGTAAGTACCATATTCTTTTGTTTTTTTTGTTTTAGCTGTGGCACTGACATCTCTGGGCTCCAGCATGGTGGGGGGTATGCACTCTCATTAAAATGGACCAATCACCTCCACGGCTGGCCGAATAGGTGATTTGGGATGCCCTACTGTGTGAACCCTTCCAGATCGCCTGGAAACCCCTTACCTTTACCTTTCCAAATTTCCCTTGCTCCCTTCACACAATTAGGCATCCCAAATTGGTATACACCCGGGGCAAGGACTAATTACAAGGATAGGCAAGGATTGGTTTTGTTCCTTGCCTCCGGGGCACCTCAATCGAGGATGCCATACTGTCGCCAAAATCAACTCGCTTCTTCCTCGTCTCAAAGCTGCTACGGCTGGTGCCAACCCTTGGCAGCAGCATAATGCCACATCACTTGGTAGTGATAGCAACATTGCGGTGATGGGGCCGACTAGAAGTGGCGCTGCCTGCATTTAATGTAACATACTTTACGGGTCCGGGCACAGTGCAGAAGGGCCGGTGTGACCAAAAAAGTCCCGGGCCGTTTTTGAATCCCAGTCCGCCCCTGCCCGCCAGTGTGGCACTTCCGCTCTGCAAAGATTTGTCCAGGTGGTAAGAGCGGGGGCGGACCTGTGTGTGCACGTCTGTGTGTGTGTGGCTGTGTCTGTGTGTGCATGCGTCTGTCTATGTCTGCCTGTGTGTGTGTGTCTGCATGTCTGTCTGCCTGTGTGTTTGTCTGCATGTGGGGGCTTGCATGTATGTGTGTGTCTGCATGTGTGTGTGTGTGTCTGCATGTATGTGTGTGCCTATGTGTGGGGGCTTACATGCATGTGTGTGTGGAGTGGGCTTGCATGCATGCAGGGTGTATATTTGCCAGCACGTATGTGTTTACCTGAATGTTTGTTTGCCTGTGTGTGTAGGGGGGCTTGCCTGTCTGTGTGTGTTGGGGGGCTTGTTTTCACGGAATTTATTTGTTATTATGTATTTATGAGGTGGTGTTTCCCTTTAAGGGCATGGCTGGGGACGTGGCTTTGGTGTGACTGGGGGCGTGTTTTTTCAAAAGTTGGGAGGTATGCCTTCCTTACTGGGGCTCTGTCCACACTCCGCCGATGTGGTCCACTAATTGTCTTGAAGGTCCCATAATGGTACCACCCCTCCCCCTGGCTTGAATGGCTCTTTGCTGTCAAGTCCAGTTATCCCCTCCCTCCTGCCCCCCTGCCCCATACCAGCGCTGGCAGCTTTCCTCCTCCCCCCCCCCCATCCTCAAGAACCAGGGCAAATGTTGCTGGGAGTGGGAGGTGCGAGCAACAGACCCCCAACCTCAGTAACCGAGATGAGCTGCTGCCTCCTACCGGAGACTGTGGAGACAAGCCAATCACCACCCACCTGAGATGAGCCGTTGCCACCCCCCCACTGTCGCTTGCTGGAGACGAGCTGCCCACCCAAGATGAGCTGCTGCCACCCACCAGAGACTGTGGGTATGAGCCGCCCGCCACCTGCCCAAGATGACGTGCTGCCGGCCGTCGGAGACCATGGAGATGAGCCACTGCCGGCAGATGGGCCGCCACTGGAGGAGCCCCATCGTAGCCACCAGATTCGCCAACCGGTAGTAGGAGCACATTCAGGTAGGCTGCTGTCTGCCCTGAGCTGCCGCCACCACTACTTCCCTCCCTCTTGTCTGCCTGCCCACCTACCTATTCGGTCATCCACCAGCCTACCCTGTTTAAGAGTACACACATGTGCACTTGGGAGTGTGCACAAACGCTTTTGGAGTGCTCTCATGGGCGCTTGGGAGTGCACTTATGCACTTTGAGAGTGTGCTGATGCGTTTTGGGAGTGCACTCATGTGCGGGATTGCGGTCTTGTGTTTCTGGGGCTGCTGGTCTATGTAGGGGCCTGATTATTACTAGGAACACGTAAATTAACTAATAAGAATCCTTTAAATAGAGTTAACCATACATTAAGCTCTTTTGTGGTTTTTACCCATGAAAGTGCATTGGGAGTGCCATAACCTAAAATAGACTCAAGATGGCAGTAGTGGCTTTAGGCCATAGACTAACATTAGGCCATAGGCTATAATGGGGATTATTCTAGAAGGTGAGGTCAGAAGGGTTGTTAGTCATAACATAATTATAATTAGAAAGGTAGTGATTGGTTAGAGGGTTTATCAACCAACCTATCAGATGTCGGACATGAGGCCGAACATGTGATAGAAGGTTCTGGAAGGTAGTGAGAAGGGATAAAGGGAAGCCCCCAACCCAAAGCCAGTGTGATTCACCATCTTGAATTGTAAAGGAGCAGGAGCACCAGAGAGAGAAGGGAGAGATTCCAGCAGGACATTACTCTCTATGGGAACCAATGCTTTATGATTGTACCTGACTATGGACAGAACCAGAGCTGTAACTGGATGGATATATTGTACCTGTTCCGTGTTTGCTGTTTGCTTGTTGATTAAATAAAGAGGAATGTTGCTTTCAACAGTTGAACTGGTGTACATCTTTCCAAGTGGCATCAGTGAGTACTAACCTTTCCCGCAACCCTAACCCTTACCTACTCACAACACACAGGTAGAGCACCCTGGGCCCAGAAGAACCTGCTCCCTGCCGTCACTCGCCAGACACCCCGGGGCGCGAGGGTTACATCTAGACTCCAGTGTAGCAACAGGAGGAGAGGGAAGAAACACAGCCAGGGTGTCTGAAGCAAGTTCTGGGAATCCTACAGACCCCATATGATTATTATGCAGCATCACAGCTTCAAGGGCCACGCCTGTAAACCTCGATATCTTGGCCTTTTTTTCTTCAATTTTAAAACGGAAATCTTTAGGACAGTGCCAAATGTAGCCTAGCGCAACGGTGTAACCATAGATGAGGCATATACTTCTGTCCAGCACACAAATGAGCAGAATCTTGGGGAAATACTGCAATCCCTGCCAATATATTACAGTACCAAAAAAAGGGACTGTCCCTCTTTTGAGTCCATGTCCCCCTGTCCCTTGTTGTTCTCATTTGTCCCTTTTTAAAGTGTAACATGTAGATCTGCATCAATTAATGATTAATCTGTCTATTCAAAGTGTTTATATTGTTGTAACTGTTACACTCTATTGGCCTGATGCAGAGCCTCCCCGTTCAGCTATCCCGTGCGTTTTCCCGTTGGTTTTGGGCTGTGATCGGGTCAGAAAAGGGTGCTACGTTGGTTTTTGTGTGCGTTTATGCGCTCAGGTGTGTCGGCATGCGCCTTTCCGATTGTCGGCTCGCAAGAGGCTGAACTCCGTGAAAATGGACTGGCCGTTGATTGGTCCGTTTTTTAAATTGATTCAGAGCCTTGATTTCCGATTGAAACAAGCCCAATTTAACGAGGGTGTCGACGCTTCACTTACGGGCAGTCTTAGCAGCCGTATTTGATCTTTGTGACTTGGAAATGCATTCTGCTGTGCGTGAGCATCAAAGGCATCAGCTACGCGGCCTGGTTGTTTTGAGCATGGCAGAAACCAGGCTGCACCGCACACATCTGGACATCGATGGCATGCATGACCTTGAGCTATTCGAGCTCACCCGCCTTAACCGTGTTTCTCTCCAGGACTTGTATAGGCAGCTGCGGCCATGGTTAGCCCCCATCACAAGGAAGGGGCATGCAATTGCAGGTATGAACAAATTGGTTGGCTGTTGGCAAACAGCTCGTTCCAGAGACTGGGTGCCTTCTCCGTGGGGATGTCCCAGTCTACGCTGAGCCGCAGCCTAACCAAGTTTTTGGATGGCATGGCTACCCTGGCACCAAAATATATATTTTTCCCTGACACAGCGGAAGCCTGGAATGCGGTTAAGTTGGGCTTTTATAATATAGCCGACATGCCAACGTATGTGTTTCAAAATAGTTGTTGCCGTCCAGCATGATTTTTCTGATTGCTCCGTGCCTGTACCTCACTAATCTGTTAGAGACTCCAATGAAACAGTAGAAGATAACCCTCACTTACATACCAGTATTTCCTCCTATGGCTTTGTTTGTGATTCGCCACTATACCTTTCTGTCCTGGCCCTCCTAGCTATGTTACATCCCAGAATCATTGTACAGGAGTGTGCTGGGTGGATGTGCATGTTGCCTCATCAGAACTGTGCTTTGCACTGACACTGCACAGCTGACCTATTGTCCCTGTTCACTAATGCTGGAATGCTAAACAGCACATTATTGAGCCTCTTCCCCTTAGGCCTCTGTCTGTTGTTCCCTGTTCTTAGCAGATTAAAATAACATAACATGCAGTATTTGTAAGTAGCATGTAAGGTACTTGTGGCTCTTCCTTAGTAGCATGATGGTACTTGTTTAGATACACTTTAGATGTTTGTTGTTTAGGTTTCTCTGTCTCGGCTGGTTATGGGGCCTGTCACTACATATGTGGCAAAGGGGCCCATTTGTCATGTGTATTTTGTATTAGGGTGTGTGCTTATTTTTTTGTTTTTATTTTTCCAGGTGATTCTGGCTATGCATTGCTCCCCTGGTTACTCACCCCCATCCTCCACCCATCCTCGCAGGCCCAGGAGCGGTAGAACACTGCACATAGGAGGACTCGCCCAGTGGTGGAACGTGCCTTTGGCTTATGGAAGATGCGCTTCCGTTGTCTGGACCAGACTGGGGGTGCCTTGCAGTATGAGCCCGCCAAGGTCCTCAAAATAATTGTGGCGTGTGGGGTCCTGCACAACCTCGCCATCCGGAGCCGGGTTCCAAGATACAGTGACCTTGCTGAGGAAGCTTGATTGAGTTCCGAAGATGTTACACCTCCCTATTCTGGAATACCAAGTGGGTCGGCACAGGCGATCCGCTCCCAGCTTGTGGACAATGTATTTGGTTAATTTTAATGCATTTGGGCCAATGTGTGGCTTTTTTATTTTGTGAGATAAAAATCAAAAAATAATGTGACAAACATTGTTGAATAATTTGTTGCCTGTTAATGTGGGGTGGTGGAAGAGCATGTGTTTTGGGTTACGGTAGTCTTGTGTCCTGCTCCCCAAAATCAATACATAAACACATGCCTTCAGTGGTAGGTCGAGTAGGAGGTGGAAGTGGATGGATGGGGTTGCTGCAAGTTTGCGGCAATATGAGCAAGGCTCTGATTCATTAACTGCCATTGGTGGACCATTTCAGCCATATGCCTGCTTTGTTGTCTTGTTTCTGCAAGCAGGCCGGACACATTTTGATTCAAAACCTCTAGTTGGTGTGACATAGAGGTGATTTGTGAACACACTGTTCATTAAACCTCTGTGTGTTAGCTGTGAACTCCGCGTTCTCCTGGTGCCTTGCTTCCTCCATTAGCTGCAGATGTCTCCTCTGGCTGATATGGCGACGTGGCTCTGTTCCGCCACTGGCACGGGTGGGTGCGTCTGGTACTGATGGAGTGGCTGCTGGTTGCTGCCTGGTCGCTGGATCTGTTGTGTGGCCACTGTCCACGGCAGCAGAGGTTTGTGCCCCTGAGGTCTGGGTAGTGGCCAGCAGGGGCTGCACTTGCTGGGGCTGGTGTGTTGGCTGTTGTCCCACTGGGTCTGGTGGCCTTGGCTGCAGCAGACTTGTGTCCTCCTCCTCCAAATCCCGAATAACTTCTATAATGGGTGGGATGGTTCGGGTCTGCCAACCAGGCAGGTAGTGAGGCCACTATTTTCACTTAAATGTAGGCAAGTGCAATTTCATTTGGCAACACAGTAGTCCATTGACTTACCTCATCCGTACACTCAGGTTGGTTGTTGTTGACACACGGCTGTTGTGGCGTGTTCCTCCGGCCCAATGCAGGGGTAGCTTGTCCTTGTGGCGTGGCATCTGTTGGTTCTGGGACGAGATAACGTACTTTTTGGGTTTCAGGAAAGACAAGTGTGTTGTAAGGAGTATACAACAGTTTGGGTCCACATTAAAAAGTCTCAATGTCTAAAAATACTCACCTCTGGACGTGACATTCCTGTCTGTGTCTTGTCCCCCTGGCAGGCCATGAAGGGTTGCCGGGTGAATATAGGTCAACACATGCTCTTCCACTGGTGTTAGGATGATTTTAGTTGGGATCCCACCCCCTGTCTGCATGCTGGGGAAGATTAAAGCACACCTAATAAGTGTTACATCCTGTTACAAAGCAGGATATCCATTCAGTTACACTCTAAAAGGACTTTACCTCTGCTGGCGGCGCATGTCCATTTTTTTTTTCCCATAATATTTGAGATCACCAAATTTGCGTTTAATTTGCTCCACATCCCTCCTCACAGAACCAACACTATTCACTTGGCGGCAAATCTTATTCCAAATCTCCTGCTTGCCATGCTTTGGAGTTGACTCTGAATAACGCCCAAATAGGGCATCATAGTGCTCACAAACACCAGTGGCTACAGCCATGCTTTAGACATTACAGAAACGGGCTGTAAGTGAGCCACGGCGCAGCGGCGCCCACATGGGTGTGTGGTGTCCCCGGCAACAGATGACATTGATGGCTGGCTGTCTGGGGAGTAGTTTAGGTTTCTTGGCCTGATGGGTGACTGTGATGGAGTGTGTGGGGTGCTAGGTGATAATGGCTGCGTGCTTGTCGAGCTGTCACCTGTGGAGCTCTCTATTGACTCTGTGCTTGTGGTACTTGGGGACACAGAGTGGCGAGGAGGAGGGGTGGTTGGCCTGGGTGGGCTAGTGGTTTGGGACCTACGTTTCTCCTTGGTGGTGTGGCTGGATTTACCCACATGCTTTGTGGGTGGAGGAGGTGGAGGCGGCAGGGTTGGAAGAGATTTGTGGCCCTTGTGAGGCCTGGCTGATTTAGCAGGTGGGGGAGACTGTGCCAAGGGCTCCTTGCTCCTGCGTTTTTTCCGAGAAGCCTGTGTGGCTGGCTTCTCCACCCTTTGACTATGGCCATGTCCCTCCCGGCTCTTGTGCCTGCTCTTGTGTGGGTGTTCGTGATGTCTATCTGTGCGGCCAGCATGTGCCTCTGGGCTTTTGGGGGTCTTACGGCTCCCTTTTGGTCTGCCCATAGTGATATGGTAACCAACACAGAGCTGAGTGCATTGACCTTTAAATAGGTTTCCCGTGTGGGCGCGTTCTGCAGCGTGTGTGGCTGCGTGTGCGCGTGCACGCACGCCACTGCGGGGGAACGTCATAACCACACCCGGAAGATACAGAAAGATGTCGCCAGCCATCTACACCGAGGAGCAGGACAAAATTATAATGGATGTGAGTAGGCGAGCTTGCGTTTATGTGCGCGCACAAGCGCACAACAAAAAATAGCTATGGCAGTGCAAGATTAGTGAGAACAAAATGACTTGTTAAACTAAACTACTAGACCAACTTAGTTTTAACCATGTGCGCAGCAGCACACTAGCCTAGAGGCAGATAGACTAAGTAGGCCCATGTGAGTAGGAATGAGTTTCCAAAACTGGCTTTAGATGCATGAGACTGTGCCATCTATTTGTGTCACTAATGCTCTGCCATTGTGTTTTTTTATACAGATGATGCTGAGGAACCGTTATGATTTTATGCCGTGCGATTTCGAGAAGAGGACATTGGCACTGGCGGTGGTGGACGTGATTGCCAGGATTTCGGGAACCACCTATACTTTCACACAGATCGCCCAACACTGGTCTGACTTGAAGAGGAGGCATAGGCCCCGGGTGAGACGGTACTTTTCGAAGCACTTTCCAGGTAAGTCTTGCTTCTTGTCATGCAATAATCACAGTGCCCTTGTCTGGGCCTGTGTTTATGATTGTGTTTATATTGCAGCGCATGAATGGAATATGCGGTTCCGCCCCACCCGGACAAGAGCCTGCAGCCCAGTGTTGGGAGGTACTGGTGTAGGTGGTGCCCCGCCAGTGCCAACGCCCACCCCCTCCTCTGCCAGTGACTTTGAGGAACCATTGGACCTGAGGATAGGGGGGGGGGGAATCGCACGGCAGGGAGTCAATCCAGCCACAGCAGCAACCTGGCTCGGGTAAGACCCAGGGAGGAGGCTGCGCCCCAGACGCCCTATTGGCCCCAAGCCTTGTAAGTTTTTAAAAGATATCATACATGTAGTTTAAACTCCGTCCCAAAACAAAATAAGGTAAGATCGGGGGAGGCTCTGCATCAGGCCATATCGCCTTCCACCCCATGGGCTGCACCCTAGGTTATAGGGCAACCTCAGGTAAGCCTGCTCCCAATTTATCTATTGCATTGTATGTTCCTCCAGAGATTAGAGGTAGGTCTGCACCCATAGAGGCACCTTGGCGCTTGGTGATGCAGCTTCAGCTACTTCTGCAGATGTGTGTGACCGAGCCTCTGTTTTTACCAGATTTAGAGACAGATTTTAGGTTGGTCTGCAAGCTAACAGGGTTGAGTGCTGCGTCTCCTTTAAGACTTTTGTATACTAATTGCCCTGCTCACATGCACCTCCCAGGTTAGTTATAAAATGGTCTGAGCGGCTGCCACCCCTCCTTTGCCTATTTAAAGTGTTTATATTGTTGTAACTTTTACACCCTATCTCTTATCCATTCTTTAATGAGGGGGCATGTATTAATTTACAAATTGTCCCTCTTTTACCACCATGAAAAGTTGGAAGGTATGGTAAACAGCATATGACTACAAAAGGTAATTTAGCTTTGTACATCTGTACGGGCAGGCTGAATCCTTAACGCCAGGTAGCCACAGATGAGCGTCTGTAGCGAGGATTTCAGAGTGACCACTAGTAATCGCTGTGCTCGGCCGTGGATCTTTGTTTCAGAGCACCTCAGTCGCTGGCCGGCATTGATGAATATGATGTGTGAGTCGCAGTACTGCGCTGTATGGGAGAGAACGGCAGCGCCAGCTCAGTGCGACTGACTCACACCACATTCATCAAAAAAACAGCCTCAAACATCAGCGGCACTCAAAATCAGGTCGTTGTAGCCCACAGCGCCAGACGCTGTGTGTTTAAAGTCTGTTTTTGAACATGTATCCACTAGTAACAAAAACACGAAAACACATGGAATTACATTATTACATTGTAGCATGAACACTTTAATACTAGACATGTAAGGACAATTCTGCATATATTAAAAAAACAAAAAAGTTTTTCTAGGCCAGGATATATATCAGAAAGTTTTGTGATTTTATTTAATTTTTTTTTTTTAAATTAGGGTCAGGAAATGTATTTAAGGATCGTCCACAGAAATGTATTGGAGAGCGCCAGGTAGCGGCAGGTAATACCTGGCGCTGTGCAAGGCTGAACGCCGGCGCTGTACACTGTGCCTGGGATAATGATGAAGCGGACGCTACATGGCGTTGTTCCAGGCGCTCACCAGATTCGGCTTCATAAATGTGTAATTGCGTGCCGTGTCCAGCGTTTACCTGCCGCTGTACAGGCACTACCTGCCTCTATCCCTTCATGAATAAGGCCCTTAAATTAGTTTACGTGTCAAGTAGTTTTCCTTTCAAGGCCTAAGAGTGTTTTGTTAAGATTAGTGCAGGATTCCCTTCTTGGGGGTACTTGGCTGGAACTTCTTGTCGATAAGGGGTACTTGGCCTAAAAAGGTTGAGAACCACTACCATAGGTCACTGGTGCCTGTACTGTCCTCATTACTGAACTCAAAACTTGAGGAAGTTTTTCATGAAACTCTGTCCTTTTCCCTTTCTGACACATCTGCAATTATCTTGCGCTAAGAATAGTAAGTTCTAAAAAAAGCCTCAGAATGTGACGTCTTCTGGGAGAGACGTCTGTCCGTGCGCGGCCGCCCCACACATCTGGATTTATCTTCGGCTCTCCTTCCCAAAGTGTGAAGGAAACTCCAGCTCATTGGTATTAATAGCCATGATTATATTGTGCGCAGCGACTGGTTGGTGGTAGGTGTCCATAGACGCAGGACGCCATGGCAACGGCTAAAAGTAACTGCTAACATGACATCAGTGCCGCTTTTCCTGAACCGTCGCATTAATGTTCAGGTCAGTGGGGAGTCAGAATACACTGATAGACTTACTGTATTAACCCTCCCCTTTCCATCATCATTTTACAGGCAATTAAAGTGGACCTAGACCCTTTGTCAGTCTGTGCCAAGTAGGACTATTCTGACTCACCACATGGCAGTAATGTGAATCCTGTAGACAGCTCCACGTTCCCTGTGTGTGTCTGTGATGGATGTTTTCTTTACTCCATACGGCTTGGCCAGGGGCGTAGCTAGGGGGGAGAAGGGAGGGCACTTGCTCGGGTGCAGCAGGTCGGGGGGGGGGCAAAGGAGGGCATAGGAACAGGTGGGGGTGCCATTTTGAATCTTTCCCCCCGGGTGCCAGAAAGCCTAGCTTGTCCCCTTTGGGCTTGGCAGATAGCTTACTCAACTGCTCATGGATCACATGGATACATTTCAAAAGCTTTATTTCAGTTCAGAATCTTGAAGCAAAGCTTCTTACAGCAGGAATCTTGACATGTACGTTCTGTTTCAATCTTTTATTGAAATTTTTGGTATAAAAAGATATACAGCACGACATTTTGTTCATTTACAAATTAACTGTTACAAAACATGGGTTGTCATTCTTCATACTGTGACTCAGACAGTTATGCCATTTCCAATGAGTTGTTAGGCACCTTTAGAATGTTTAGGCTTCTAAAGTTTAATGATGTACCAACATCATTAGCACCTATGGACTAATAGACATCCTTACTCAAGTTGACGGGCAGGTGGATTATCCTCACCTGCCCCATGCCCCCTACACTACCACCCCTCTGATGTCAGGAGGGGGGTAAGGGGGGGGAGGGATCCAGAGAGGGGGGGACAGGAAGCAACAAGTGGGGAGGAGGGGGACAGACAGGAAACGAGGAGAGAAAACAGATGAATGCACAAATGTAAATATGTATGTAAAGGGGAGAGTTTGCAGGCCATTTCTCACTGCAACAGGGCCTCTTTCAAATCCGGGAACGAGTATTCCACCCACGGGTCCCATATCCTCATAAATTTCTCATGGACATGTACGTTCAATACAGGAAACTTGTGATATAACCCATACAACAGCAGTAGGTAGAAAGACTGTAGCTGCAGAGGGGAGCAGCAGATGTACACTGCTTGGATGCCAAAGTAGAAATGGCAGAAGGAGAGGGGAAGAAGGGAGGAGTTACTTGCATCACAGCAGGACTAAGGGAGCCAGGAAGGGACAAAGAGGATCAAGGGCACACTGCTCAGCCTATGTAAATAAAGATTATATTAAACAGTTACCCCCCGTTAAAATAAAACACATGTTGCGGGACATGACAAGGACCCTAAACTTACCTCACCTACAACCATCAGTGAGCCCAGTATCAGAGAGATACTATAGTTTTCCTATGTGTGTTTGGGTGTCTGGGAGCTGTATAGGTCTGCTCCCTTGTGTCCATTGCTGATAGCACAGAGACACAAGGGAGCACCTTGGGCCCACCAAATAAAATTATTTCCGGGGACCATTAGAGGAGATTATCTTTGGGGCCCACCCTACAGCTGAAACACTTGTAATAGGTCTGCCATTGTATTTGCAAGCCAAGGCCGTCTGAGTGGCATGACAATGCATAGGTCCAGATGGCCAGGCAATAAGAGTGTATGGCCCCTTGAGGGTGGGCTGCTGTGCAGGTGGAGTGGCCTGACACGATTGGGGTGTGCCAGGCTCCAGTTCTCCCAGCGCGCCAGGCGGCGGTGCCGGCGTGATCGCTTGCTGCTGGGCAAATTCTCTCCAATGCGGAGGGGTGCTGTTCCCCACCTCTTCACACTGGTCATAGCACCTGGCTTGCATGGCGATGCTGATATATGACCTGGGTGTCATTAGGACCCCAGGTTGCAATTGGGGGGCCGAGGTGAGTCGTCTTAGCCCTTGTGCAATGTAAGGGATAATGTTCATTATATATTGGTATAAGAGGGATGAGGGCCATCATAGTATTAGTTTTCCAGGTGTGACGTCATGCTGAAGTCAGGTAGGAATCAGGGTTGGGATGGGGAAGAGGAGGGGTTTGGGAGACCAACATGAACAGTTCTCATTGGCTGCCACTTGTATATTAGGTTACATGTATATTAGAGTATGGGCACAGTGTAATGGCTTTGCATATTTCCTTGACAAAGGGGCCCCAAGTGACTCTGAAACGTTGGATATGAACTGCTTGTCGTTTATTACCTAATATTATGGCCTAATACAGTTACGTTTGGAACTTCTGGACTGCTGGCTCTTATATATTGTCAGGATCTGGGGCCAACGGCAATAACTCTGAAGACAGTTCTTAGTCAAATAATAAGTGATTTATTGAAAATAAAGTACAACAGGCAAAATCTCTTAACTTCAGAGTATAATGAAGGATACAATGCAGTAGAGTAAGAGGTTACCTCACCAACTTTAGCAATGTCCAGTGTATGATAATTACAGCGTATTGCAAGTCCTTGATATCACAGGTCCTCTTTCGGGGCATACAAATCCAGGCTGTTAATCCACAGATTCCAAGAACAGATAACACATAAAGTCCTGCAGATGCAATTCAGCACTGTCAGTATTGGGAGCAGCAAGGCACAGGCTCCTTATCCCAGTCTCTCCATCCCCACGCTGGAAGCCTCAGCTGCTCCTTTTATAGGGCTTCCTTCCTTCAATTAGTCTAATCACCTGGGAAGACCTGTGAGTAGGGGAAAAACCTGTAGAGGATTGGATCTCTGATATCCCGGCATGGATTGTGCCTGTCTGAATAACTCATGGGAAATATAGACCCCAACCACCACTTTTCCATATACTTTACCACAATATATATATATATATATATATATATATATATATATATATATTACTTCGCTGAAAAAAATAGAGAAAGCAGGCAAGCCAAAAACTGTACTAGTCCTGGACCTCTTGTTCTGTCCTATTGGCATCCCTGCTTTAAAGCCAGAGGACCCTCAGCTGCTCTGGTAAGCCAGTCCAACACTGGGCCTACTAGCTACTATTGCAGGAGGGGAGCCTAACAGTCTTGTAGAAGTACAGCTAGGACCAGACATGGCATGGAATAGTGCCATTCACAAAAGTAACAGACAGATTCCTGCTTCTCCTGACAAAGGAAATTGAGAAATGAGTGACGGGAGGGGGAAGATAATCCTAGCGTTGGCATTCCATGTTACAAGTGCGACATTAAAGCGGACCTTCACAATGAATAAGAGCCTATCTTATATGTTTCCCACACCCTGTACATACAGATTGCTCACATTAAAAATCATCCTACCTGCATCTACTGCATGTTATGAGCCTTTAAACATCCAAGATGGCGGCTCATGGGGCTTCAGGCAGTGTCTTCTGACTGTGTCGCTCTGCATTCTGGGACTGCTGTCCTTTTCCTGACCCCAGCTCTGCTCTGTCTGTGCAAAGCACAGCTATAACCTCACCCCCTACACTTTATCCCGCTCTCCTCTCCTCAGTATGTGTGATGCTTCTGAGTCAAGATGGCGGCGCCCGTATCCTAGAGTCCTAAACAGAGTTGCAGCCCGGTGGGGGAAAGAATAATAAGTAAGTGACTAAAAACTTAAAATATAATCATTTTAGATTCTGGGGAATAGTTTTTAAGGATTTGGGCTTTTTATGAAATCATGCTGAAGGTCCGATTTAAGAGCTGGTGGCACCAGAAAAGCAAAGCTTGGGGATCTTTGCTCTATGACCTTGTTGAGATTATTTAGTAAAGTTTTGGGGGATTTAATTTGATCCTTTGCATTTTAGGAAAACCAAGCACAGCTTCCTTAATGCCGATCTACACCCATGTCCAGGGGCATAACTATAGGGGGTTTCTGGAGCCAGAATAATGGACGCTACATACTATGCCCCCTCCCTCCCCCCCCCTCCCCCCGGCATGATCACTGACCATGTAACCTGATGGATAGGCCAGCTATCAGGGCAGGACAGCCAAGACTCCAGTGTTAAGCTCAAGTGTCCCTAGCACAAATGGAGGGGGAGGGGGGGGGAGCAAAACAGCCCTGACCTGAGACCCACTGTTTGCCTCATTATTCCTGCAAGTGCTCATGAGACTGAGGGTGTATTCCACCCATACTCTATATGTGATGGCTGTGTTCCTAGTTTGAATTGGGCCCCAGAGCAAACAGGCTGCTTTTCCTTGGGACCTACGGTAATTCAAATTACTAGCCATCACATAAGGGTTAAAGGAGCCAAGATTTTATAGGGCCTATATTGTATCAGGGTTCTCTATAACTTATAATGTGACGGACCCCTTGTTTAAACTTCAGTTTTCTCTAAAGTCAGAATATTGAGTTGCCTTGGGGCCAGGGTTCAAGTTCAAACTGGGGTCCTGCAATCGCATATGGGTTACAAGGGGGGACATTCCTACTGGCAGCCCTGCTGACAGCAACTAGTTGAGATCCCTGGCTGATATTTAGCCAGAGTCTGCTACTGTGAGTAACCCTTCCACAATAAAATTTGAGATCCAAAACTTTTACTTTTATTTAGGGTAGATTGGTTCTTCCAGTAGGCAGCAGGTCTGTAGCCAGGGCTGGCGCCAGCATGAGGCACACCTGGGTGATTTCCAGGTCCCCTGGCATCTTCAGGGGCCCACTCAAGCTCACACTTGGCCATGGTATTATTTTACGGCGCCCTGAACCACCAAATGCCGGGTGTTGTATGCAGACCTGCTCATGGCTGGACTCAGACACAGGGGACGATCCGCAACAACGGAGAAGGTTGCATGGAATTAAGGGCATTTGATGGAAGCTCAGAAGGTGGCGAGAGCCAGGTGACATCTGACAGCAATGATGGAGTCTCTAGTGGCAGCGAAGCAAGCAGTAAGGGCTGAAATGTGATTGGTGGCAATAGAGAATGCAACAAGGACTAGAGGACAAATAGTGGCTATAGGGAAGGCAATAAGGACTAGAGGATGATTGGTGGCTATAGGGAAGGCAACAAGGACTAGAGGACAAATAGTGGCTATAGGGAAGGCAATAAGGACTAGAGGATGATTGGTGGCAATAGAGAATGCAACAAGGACTAGAGGACAAATAGTGGCTATAGGAAAAGCAATAAGGACTAGAGAATGATTGGTGGTTATAGGGAAGGCAATAAGGACTGGAGGACGATTGGTGGCTATAGAGAAGGCAATAAGGACTAGATGATGATTGGTGGCTATAGAGGAGGCAATAAGGACTGGAGGGTGATTGGTGGCTATAGGGAAGGCAACAAGGACTAGAGGGTGATTGCTGCCTATAGGGAAGGCAATAAGGACTAGATGATGATTGGTGGCTATAGAGGAGGCAATAAGGACTGGAGGGTGATTGGTGGCTATAGGGAAGGCAACAAGGACTAGAGGATGATTGGTGGCTATAGGAAAAGCAATAAGGACTAGAGGATGATTGGTGGCTATAGGGAAGGCAATAAGGACTGGAGGATGATTGGTGGCTATAGAGGAGGCAATTAGGACTAGATGATGATTGGTGGCTATAGAGGAGGCAATATGGACTGGAGGATGATTGGTGGCTATAGGGAAGGCAATAAGGACTGGAGGGTGATTGGTGGCTATAGGGAAGGCAACAAGGACTAGATGATGATTGGTGGCTATAGAGGAGGCAATAAGGACTGGAGGGTGATTGGTGGCTATAGGGAAGGCAACAAGGACTAGAGGGTGATTGGTGGCTATAGGGAAGGCAATAAGGACTGGAGGGTTATTGGTGGCTATAGGGAAGGCAATAAGGGCTAGATGATGATTGGTGGCTATAGAGGAGGCAATAAGGACTAGAGGATGATTGGTGGCTATAGGGAAGGCAACAAGGACTAGAGGGTGATTGGTGGCTATAGGGAAGGCAGCAAGGACTGGAAGATGATTGGTGGCTATAGGGGAGGCAATAAGGACTGGAGGACAATTGGTGGCTATAGGGAAGGCAATAAGGACTGTAGCGCGATCCGCAGCAGGAGATGACCCATTTGTGGTAGCGGAGCTGAAAGGTGACATCATGTGACTCACTACTTTGGGGCCACTAAGACTCTCTTGCGCACGGGCCCCCACAAGCCGGCCCTGTCTGTAGCCTCTGGTGACCTTACACCTTCAACATGAACATCAATACTGCTCTCCATGCGACACATTTCCCTCGGGAAGGAGGAACACATCTGGTGGGAGATGGGGAGAGGCAGTCTGTCATTTTCTGCTTTTACGCTCTTTGTGTAAACCAGTTCAAAAGAAAATATTATTTTGGTGCCAGGCTCTGCTGTCATCCAATTAGATGTTCTCATTAACATAATTGTGTAATTAAACAGTTTGGTTTGGAACGTAGACAAGACCCAGCTGGTGCTTACAAGGCCTTTTTCATAATTGTGTTGGATTTGGTAATCTAGTAATCGGCAATCTTATTCACATAATCAGGGCAAGATAAAAGGGGGCAAAACAGGTTTCCTGCCCCAGGACCTTCACCACTTTGCAATGGCAGTGACTGGTCTACAGTTATTTACAGGGGTCTATAATAACCCTTCTGCCCAGGGGCCTCCACCACAATTAAAGTGGACCAAATCCGAGGATTTTGACTATACTGGGTTTTGGTCCTTTCCCCCCGATCGGGGTGCCCGCTGTGTGAAACCCCCAGATCGCCTGAAGAAACTCACCTCTTCCTGGTCCTATGGCGCACGCGCGGCCACTCGTCCAATCAGCGCATTCGGAGCCGCTGACGTCACGCCATCTGAGACGACGTCTAAGACCAGCGGCTCCGAGCTCCCCTGCTTCACTCTAACAGGGAGCGAGCCCGCGCCAGCTATTCACAAATGGCTGCCGCGGGCATGTGGCCTGCTAGAGGGATAATAGGGATGTGGTGGCAGCCGCAGCCAGCTCATGAGCCGGGAAGCAAGGTAAGTATACGGGGCGAAATGAGGGATTTCACATAGCGGGGCATCCCGATTTTGGATGCCCCGGGTAGAGGGAATCGATTGGCCCGGGAATCTTATAGAAGCCCAAGCTTGGCCTTTTATGACATGAAATGTCTTGTTTATAGTTTTTCAGGGATCAATATTTTTGGGTGAAGTATATGGGAAAAAAAATAAAAAAATTATGTTTTAAAAATGGTATAGCTTTTTTTTAGAGATCCCCTTTTATAGAATAATGTAATTTTGGAGTGGAGGAATTTCTCATTTTATCCTAAAGCCAAGGATACAAATGTATCAGTTTTACATTGTTACAAAGATTGTTTCAATGAAGAGTAGAAGCCTTTGAAGTTACGAGGAGGCTGATTCATCATTAGCGGCAGGTAGCGACAGATAAGCATCTGTAGCAGGTCGGCCGTGGGTCGCTACTTTATAGCGACTCAGTCGCTGTTCAGTAATGTTGAATACATTGTGAGGAGTCGCTATTTGACCAGTACAGCGCTGTATGGGAGCGCATGTTTGCGACTGCTCATAGCGGCCGACTCACACCATATTCAGCAAAAAAACAGCCTCACAAATCTCTGGCGCTGAAAAATACTTGTTTGAAGGCCAGAGCGCAGGAGGCGGTGTGTTTAAAGTGTGTTTTCAAGCATCTATCAACTAGTAACAAAACGAAAACATATGGAATTACATTGTAACAACATTGTAACATGAACACTTTAATACCAGACCTGTAATGTCATTTCTTAGGAAATATATAAAAATGAAAAAATTATGAAAAAGCAGCTATTTCAATGCCAGAAGAGGTCAAATAATTATTTGTGATTTTTTTGAAAAAATAAAAATAAAAAAACAGTTTAAAGAGAAGAAAAGGATCGTCCATTGAAATGTATGGGAGAGCGACAGGTAGCGAGAGGTCATACCTGGCGCTGTGCAAGGCTGAACGCTGGCGCTGTTCGCTGAGGCTGTGAAAATGATGAATCAGACGCTACATGGTGCTATCCCAGTCTCTAAACAGATTCTGCTTGATAAATGTGTAATTGCGTGCCATGTCCAGCGTTCACCAGTCGCTACCTGTCGCTACCTGTCATTAACCAGCCACTACCTGACGCTATCCTTTCTTAAATAAGGGCCGGGATCTCAATCCTTTTCAAGCTAAACATACTGTAGGTTATTTCAGTGGTGACCATATATATATATTTATTTTTTTTTTTAGACATTTCTTTGTGATTTGCACCTACCTCGTTTATTTATTGCTGCAATGATTTAAGTAAGGTCTGTTGTGATTTGATGCACTTTGGAAGCACTTGACACTTTATTATGGAATTGGCAGATTGTGTAAATGTGTGTTTTTTAATGGGTATTTTAATGTGATTTGTTTTGGAATTATGAAATTATAATAAACTGTATATGAACTTTAATCAGTGAGTGCCATTATAAGTCTCTGGTTAGGTCTTTTGCTAGGGGTTTGGGCATCCCCATCTGTGTATTTAAGACGTTCATCCAATCATCGTGCTCGGATCCGCTCGAGCCCATGCGTCCAGGAGGTTGTCTAATGTGAGCGGATCTGAGCATGCTGGGGCTGCATCCCCCGCTACCCTCTAACAGGGAGCATACCCGCACTGACCATTCTTAAATGCCTGGTGCGGGTATGTGCCCTGCTAAGGGAATAGCAGGGATACAGCCAGGGCTGTATTTAGGATTCATGCTGCACCACTTGGCAACATGCCCCCCCATTGTTAAAGTGGCCAAAACCCATGGCCCCACAGCCCACTTGATCCCCCCCCCCCCCCCGGGACATCCAGTTTTGGGATGCTATGCTTTGTGAAACCCCTACAGGTTACCCAGAAACTCACCTTTTCCCTGGGTCAACAAGGCATGCATGAGCAGCAGCCGCATCCCCACTATCCCTTTAACAGGGCAGTGCCAGCGGCAGGCATTTGTGAATGGCTGGGCATGCTCCCTGTTAGCGGGCAGCCGAGGATGTGGCCGCTAGGTGGGAGTGGACCCGTGCACACTGACTGGATGAGAGGCTGCGTGTGCACAGTAGGACTGGGGTAAGGTGAGTTAGATTGGGCAACCTGGGGGGTTTCACACAGTGGGGCATCCCGGATTGGGGCAAGGACCAAAACCCAGGATAGTCAGAACCCTGGGTTTTGGTCCACTTTAAAGGGGATCTCTAGCCACACAGACCATGAAGTCCGTCTGGCTTCTAAGCACTGTCCTGGTGCACATGCCCCTGCCAGTCTGCCTTGTACTTACCACTTCCATGTTCGCTGCTATTCCCTGCTGTTCACATAACCAGCAGCATTCTAACAGGTTCCCCTAGTGGCCTTAAACCCTGATTGGCTGTTGGTTGTCAACTTGTCTTGTAAATGACAGCTATAGGTAAAAAATGCAAGTGGTAGGTTTGGGGCTGTTAGGTCTGGGGTTGCCAGGGAAAGGGGGCAACAGAAAGGCAGAAGGAGAACACGGTGGGCACAGATCAGGGAGGGATAGTGGCAGAAAGGATAAAAAGACACAGCAGGGGGAGGCAGAAATTAGAAAGCGGGCACAGTGCCCATTGGGAAGGCGCAGAGTAGAAGGAAAGTTATTAGCATGAAAGGGAAAAAAGGGGGGATACAGGCAGCGGCAATGTGGGAACAGCTGGCTGCATAAAAATGTCAGGATGAAGGGATAGAAAGGAGGGACATTGGCAGCCAGAAGCGGGCACAGTGAGCAGGAAGGAGGAGGGAAATTAGGCTCGATTCAGAGACACGTTCTGGACTTCCGTAGCTGTCTGTGAAAGTTTTTGTTTGCCGAGGGACCACCACCCTATTAAACCATTTCATTTGCGATCCACTTACGGGACCTTTGAGGCCTCGGATTGCTATTGTTGAACATGTTATGCGGCTATGTGGAGGAGTCTGCGCGCCTTTAGCACCAAGGCATTGCATGTATCAGCATGGCCGAGGCCATAAATTGTATAGCAATGCATACCTGAATCAATACATTTCATGTATACCTTATAGAAGCATTTTAATGCTGACCTTAATTAGTCCTTAGCATGTAAACCTTTATTTTCCCACACATCCATATAATTGCTATATTTTATTATTGTTATTGTTGTTATTGTTTTAGTTGGTTACCTTTGCTTTGAGTAATTATTTTATATTTGGTTGCAGGAACCGCAAGATGTGCCACTCGCACAACATACAAGCAGTGTTTGGTCCAGCTATGCGATTCCTCAGTGTTCTTGCAGGGCATCCAGGGTCGTCCCATGATGCTTATATATTGCAGAGATACGGCTTATTTCGATGGCTCCAGGGACAGTTTGCTCACATTCCATCAATCCATTTTCACTGTATGGCAATGAATATAGGTGATGACTTATGTCTTAACCTATGGCTGTTTTTAGCTCTTGATGACATGTTAAACAATATTGTTGCTTAGAATGTGTATTTTATGTTAGTATTTGTAAATTCTTTCAGGGGATTCTGGATATCCACTACTGCCCTTGCTCCTGATGCCCGTTCTTTGCCTGCAGAATGCGGGCCAGGAGTTCTCTAATCGGGCACTATGCAAAACCCGGCCAGTGGTGGCGAGGGCCTTCGGGCTTTTGAAGTCCAGATTTAGGTGTTTGAACCATACAGGGGGGGGGGGGGGCACTGCAGTATGACCCCAACAAGGTTCTACCAATAATTTAATTTACGTTTTTTAACAGGGACCACACGTGCCAGAGTGTCAGGGTCCTTCAGTTGGTGGGCGAGACGACGGGAAAAGGGCAAAAACGAAAGCCTACGTTGGAACATGAGAAAATGAAACGGAAAAGTCACGCTGGAAAATGACATCCTCATACTCTGCCGTACGAACGGACGGGAACTTTACAGAAGGATTGCAATACATGCATAGAATCGCTCGCACACTCATACAAGAGCGGAAAATTAAAAAAAAAAACAGATCGGCACTAAAACGAAAGTCTTTTTTTGTCTCTCTGAATCAAGCCTAATGACTAGAATGAAAAAGGCAGAAATTAAGAAAAAATGGCAGATGAAGGAGGATTTGCAGGAAGTTGTCACAGTAGATATCAGGAGAGTGGGCAGCCAGAAGAGAGCACAAGCAGCAGGCAGGAAAATGTCTATAATAACATTTATGTAAATGACACAAGCAGACACAGGCTCCATCAACCTATTAAACACACTTACTGAGCAGCTTCATCCCCTGCGCTGCGCTTCTCATAATTCAAAGCCCGGGAGACACAGGAGATGATGACGTCATGCTAGTAATGACGTGGGGGGGGGGGGGGGGGTTACTCCAGCTAGATAGGGCATGAAATCTGCTGGTGTCTAAAATAAGTAATTGGTGGCACACTTTCATTAAATTCTAAATACCAAGCATCAGCTTTTAGGGTGCTGCCCGCAAGGATAATTCTTCTTATCCTACAGACCATATATTTAGAAGTGTCAGGCGCACACCAATTTCTCTTTTAAAAAAGTTTTTTTTATTTTTTGTTCTGCAATTTTAGGCCCATATTCTGTACATACAGGCAAGGGTTAAAAAATACATCATCTCTAACATATATACAGGGACAGGAATAGCACCCTTGACAAAGGGGACGTGATCCCCGGAACGTAGGAGGACCGCCCCCACCTTTGCTATACAAAAAAACTTGGGTAATACCTTGTTGCTTACTATTTGCACAGTTTTGCTGTTTATGCATTATGAATTGTGATAAGTTGTGTTTTACACTTACAAGGCTTGTATTAGCATATGACTATACATTGACTGTCTTTTGTGAGCTGCAAGCTGAAAAGATATAATGCTAATGTAAGTCCAAAGAGGAATCTCAGGCTTTAGCATGCAGCATATTATGACAGTGTTTGCTGATGTATCTACCCATGTTTCTTCTAAGTGTAAACACCATAAACTATTGCCTTGTACTGTATAACTTTATCCTCAGCATGCAAGTGAGCCCATACTGTTGATACAATTGTTTCCATTTTTGCATAACTGCTGACCTTTGTAGTTACAAAGCAGCAACTTTTGTTCCTCCTTTACTGATATCACAGAAAGAGCTCACATGCAAGAGGAGACACTAAGAGGCCGATTCATTAATAGCGGCAGGTAGCGACAGTTGAGCGACTGTAGCGGCATTTTCAGAGCACCCGCTAGTAGTCGCTGTGCTTGGCCGTTGTTCTGTAGTTGATAGCGACTCAGTCGGTTTGCCGTAATGTTGAATATTAGGTGAGGAGTAGCTATTTGTCAGGTTCCGCGCTGTATGGGAGCGCATGATAGCGAATGGCCATAGCGAACGGCTCCCACCATATTCATTAACAAATCATGCTCACAAAATTCTCGCGCTGTGAAATGCTTGTTTAAACCCCAGAGCGTTGGCGGCGATGGGTTAAAAGTAGTTTTTTAACCCCCAAACAACCATATTTTTGGAAACCAAAAAAAACAAGTTTTTAAAAACATTTTGTAATATGAATACATTAATATCAGACCTGTAATATCAATTCTGCACAAAGTTTTTTTTTTTTTATTTTTTTTAATTATCTAACATGGCAGAAGTGGTCACAGAATTTTTCACATAAAAAAAAAAAAAAAAAATTAATATGAATTAATTATGAATATTTAAAGATTGTTCCATTGAAATGCATTGGAGAGCGCCAGGTAGCGAGAGATCATATCTGTCGCTGTTCAAGGTCGGACGCTGGCGCTGTGGGCTGAGGCTGGAATAATGATGAATGAGTCGCTATATGGCGCTATCTCAGTCGCTAAGCAGGATTGGCTTGATAAATGTGTGATTGTGGTGGGGAGCCGGCGTTCTCATGGCGGTGCCCGTCATTACCGGTCGCTCACCAGGTGCTACCTGTCGCTATCCCTTGTTAAATAAGGGCCTAAGCTACTGTCCCTGTATATATGTTAGAGATGATGTATTATTTAACCCTTGCCTGTATGTACAGAATATGGGCCTAAAATTGCAGAACAAAAAATAAAAAAAACTTTTTTAGAAGAGAAATTGGTGTGCGCCTGTAACTTCTAAATATATCTTCTGCTGGTGTCCCCGGAGAGGTACTGCAGCCTGGCTTCTCAGTGTCCTTCTAATCTTTGCAGTTGTGCTTTGTGGAGGAGAAGCAGCCCGGGAGGTCAGCCATGTTCCTGCATAGGCTGAGCCAGGGAGGGGCCATGTAAAGAAGCTTCCATCTCTCTATACAATACATCAGTCCAGCTCCACTGTGCGTCCTCAATAGATACTGGGTCATACCATGTGTGGGCCGGGGGGGGGGGGGGGGTACTCAGGGAAAAGAAAATCAACAACCACAAACTGTAAAAATTGTACCCAAAAAACACAAAATAGCAGTGTCCGTGTCATGCTGCTGGGGCCCCATAACAATACTAGTGCAATGCAAATGCTGAAAGCAAACTTTTTTAAAGCCCCTGCTGCCGCCCCCCCCTCCCCTGCACATTCTGGCTGCCCGAGGCCCGTGCCTAGGTGTGCCTAATGTTAAAGCGGTCCTTCACTCTGAATAAGAGCATATCTTATATGTTTCCCACACCCTGTACATACAGATTGCCCACATTAATCCGGACCTTCACTCTGAATAAGAGCCTATCTTATATGTTTCCCCCACCCTGTACATACAGATTGCCCACATTAATCCGGACCTTCACCCTGAATAAGAGCCTATCTTATATGTTTCCCCCACCCTGTACATACAGATTGCCCACATTAATCTGGACCTTCACCCTGAATAAGAGCCTATCTTATATGTTTCCCCCACCCTGTACATACAGATTGCTCACATTAATCTGGACCTTCACCCTGAATAAGAGCCTATCTTATATGTTTTCCCCACCCTGTACATACAGATTGCTCACATTAATCCAGACCTTCACCCTGAATAAGAGCCTATTTTATATGTTTCCCACACCCTGTACATACAGATTGCTCACATTAATCCGGACCTTCACCCTTAATAAGAGCCTATCTTATATGTTTCCCACACCCTGTACATACAGATTGCCCACATTAATCTGGACCCTCACCCTGAATAAGAGTCTATCTTATATGTTTCCCACACCCTGTACATACAGATTGCCCACATTAATCCGGACCTTCACCCTGAATAAGAGCCTATCTTATATGTTTCCCACACCCTGTACATACAGATTGCTCACATTAAAAATCATCCTACCTGCATCTACTGCATGTTATGAGCCTTTAAACATCCAAGATGGTGGCTCATAGAACATCAGGCAGCCTGCAAACAGGAAGTGCTTTCTGGCTGTGCTGCTCTGCATTCTGGGATTGCTGTACTTTCCCTGACCCCAGCTCTGCTTTGTCTGAGCAAAGCACAGCTATAACCTGCCCTCCTGTACTTTATCCCACTCTCCTCTCTTCTGTAAGTGTGATGCTTCTGAGTCAAGATGGCGGCGCCCGTATCCTAAAGTCCTGAACAGAGTTGCAGCCCAGTGGGGGAAAGAGTAATAAGTAAGTGACTGAAAACGTAAAATATATAAATTTTAGATGCTGGGGAATCGTTTTTTAAGGGTTTGGGCTTTTCAATAAATCATGGTGAAGGTCCGGTTTAAATACGGGCCTGGATACAGCCGCTGCTAGAGCATGCACCGTTTGACTGGGAACGATTTTTCGGGCGACCTGAGGGGTGCCCCGGGGGGAGCAAGTAGGTCTCATAGGCTCCAGGGTGGGTTTTGGTCCTATTTGAGGAGAGCTCTAGCATCTTATATACAGACAATGTACAAAAATAAAAAAAATTACATTATTCTGCTAAAAGAAACCTCAAACTTTACATACAGATGTTTTAAAAGACCTAAGATTAATTTTCTTTCACTCCCAGGACTTTGACCATCCCAGGTTTTGGGCTGTGCCCTGCTGCGTGAATCCCCCTGGAATCTCCCCATAGCCGATGATCGCACAGTGCATGTGCTGACTCTTGTCTAATCAGTGCTGTGAATATTGCATGGCATACAACCCTGACAACAGTGACACAAGAACAGGAAGCGTCTGCTTCATAGCGGGGGTGCGGCCTGCTCATGTGCTGTGGGTACGTTGGCAAGGTGAGTATGCAGGTGTTCCCACTGGGTTTCACATCAAATTGGGATGCCCCAGGGACAGGGGATCAAAGGACTCCGCAGGGTTTTACACTTCAGGGCTGGCCGTTAAGAGTTTTTGGTCCTCTTTAAATACATACATTTTGTTCACCTCTAACTTTACATACAGATGTTTTATAGGGATTATTTTGATCAAAAAGGAACAACAGTCTCCCTAGAGTCTGTAAGACAATGGGCCAATATTCTTATTTCCGTGGCATCTCTATTTAGGGTTCTCCACTGCTTGAAACCCTGGGATTACCAGGTAAACTCACAAAGGCAGCAATCCCACAATGCATGCATAAGCTGCGGCTGCATCCCTTTTATACTGTATGTCTAACTGAGGTGCGTTTCTAAATGGCTGAGGCGGGTACACAGAGGATCAGGTGGTGCGGCCAGAAGCATGTGCTCTATTCAGCTGTCCTGCTTGATCTGACATTATCTAAAGGAGGTACGACTGGAGGATACAAACGTGATGCACCACTAACAGGCTGATGTATCAATAGCGGCAGGTAGCGACAGTTGAGCGACTGTAGCGGCATTTTCAGAGCGCCCGCTAGTAGTCGCTGTGCTTGGTCGTTGTTCGGTAGTTGATAGCAACTCAGTCGGTTTGCCGTAATGTTGAATATTAGGTGAGGAGTCGCTATTTGACAGGTTCCGCGCTGTATGGGAGCGCATGATAGCGACTGGCCCTAGCGACTGGCTCCCACCATATTCATTAAAAAATCAGCCTCTAAAAATTCTCGCGCTGTAAAATGCATGTTTAAATCCCAGAGCGCAAGAGGCGTTGTGTATAAAGTAGTTTTTTAACCCCCTAACCACCATTTAGGTAAAAAAAAAAATTGGGATTTTTTTTTAAATAATATTGTAACCTGAACACTTTCATATCAGACCTGTAATATCAATTCTGCACAAATTTTGTTTTTTTTTTATTTGCCCAAAAAATTCATTTACAATGCCAGAAGTGGTAACAGTTTTTTTTTTATGTAATAAAAAAATTTTGAAAAAAATTAATTATTCATAAAAAAAAAAAAAATAAACAATTGAAATGCATTGGAGAGCGCCAGGTAGTGAGAGGTCATACCTGGTGCTGTTCAAGGTTGAAAGCTGGCGCTGAGTCACTAGATGTCGCTATCTCAGTCGCTAAGCAGGATCGGCTTGATAAATGTGTGATTGCGGTTGGGAGCCGGCGTTCTCGTGGCGGTGCCTGTCATTACCTGCCAATCATCAGTCGCTACCTGTCGCTATTCCTTCATGAATAAGGCCCTAAGGGCCTTATTTATCAAGGGCTAGCGCCAGGTAGTGTCTGACGAGCGCCAGGTACCGCCAGCTAACGGCGGCTACCGACTCAAGTACGCCCGGCGGCGGTCACAATGACGCATTTATCACGCTAAATGAAGCTAGCGCCGGCGAGAGCGACAGCTAGCGCGGGAATCATCATGTAGCCGACTGCAACGAACAGCGCCGCTGCTAATCCCATCACAGCACCAGGTATGACCTGTCGCTCCCTGGCGATGTCCAATGCATTTCAAAGGAGCAATCTTTAATTAATCATAAATAAT
The DNA here is from genome assembly GCA_027917425.1 of Gastrophryne carolinensis. Taxonomy (NCBI): domain Eukaryota; kingdom Metazoa; phylum Chordata; class Amphibia; order Anura; family Microhylidae; genus Gastrophryne; species Gastrophryne carolinensis. The sequence continues at coordinate 28,157,963 of CM051239.1, read as the reverse complement.
TCCTATTAATGTTTTTTTTTTTTTTTTTTTAATGTCAAAAATTCTGTGACCACTTCTGCAAAGTTAGGATTTTTTTTTAAGGTAAAAAAAAAAAAAAAAAAAAATTTGTTCAGAATTGATATTACAGGTCTGATATTAATGTATTCATATTACAAAATGTTTATAAAAACTTGTATAATTTTACAATCAAAAAATATGGTTGTTTGGGGGTTAAAAACTATTTTACACCCATCGCCGCCAGCGATCTGGGGTTTAAACAAGGAATTCACAGCGCGAAAAAATTCGGAGCGTGTTTTGTTAATGAATCTGCAGCAAGCCGTTCGCTCTGGCCATTCGTTGTCAGGCGCACCCATACAACGCTGAACCTGTGAAACAGCGACCCCCCCAGCCCGTATTCAACATTACCGCACACCGACTGAGTCGCTGTCAACAAGCAAACCCCGGCCAAGCACAGCGAATACTAGCTGGCGCTGAGAAAATCACGCTACTGGAGCTCATCTGTCCCTACCTGGCGCTATTAATGAATCGGCCGCCCCATTCAAATATCTCTGCTATTTGTGCTCTCCTATTATACAACCAATGCAAAAACAAGGTGGAACAAGCACAACCAACAAACATTTAAACAATCATTTTATTGAGAGTACAAAAAAGCACAATTAAAATCTAGATATACACAAAAGACACTTAAAAACAACTCCTGCTACCCCAATCCGCAACTAATCCTCTAAATTACCCAGAAAAATTGATATCTATAGAAATTCAAAATAACCATGTGTGATGATTTACTATATGTTGAAAAATGTATATACCCTTATTATTTGAGCCGGCACAAAATAATGAATAAAGAATTTTTTGTGATTAAAAATGGAAAAAGAAAAAATATCTAATAAAAAACTCCAGCATTCACGCATGAATAAATTCATAACCCAATATAGATAGCAGCACCATATATACACAATGAAATGAATGCAAAAAACAATGCTACTTATCCTAATCCTCTAACCAGTCTTAAATCTATCAATCAAGAGTGATATTGCACAAAATATGTTCAAAGAATAGCAAAGTGTAACAAATGCATCATGAAACAAGCCATAAGCAGATAATAAAGTGACAAAGTGCATAGATACAAAAGAAACAATTACAAGGTGCAGTGCCAGGTCAAAAGATATTTTGTTACCAATCCAGAAAACATGACATGATCGAAAACAAGACATGATACTTGTAACAGTAGGGAGGGAGGCGGAGGTCCTGCAGGAGTTCAAACCACCTACACTCGCAGCTTCCTGTGCCGCTTCTTGCCTGGTCTTCACCCAGGCAAGATTGGGGTAGCAGGAGTTGTTTTGAAGTGTCTTTTATGTATATCTAGATTTTAATTGTGCTTTTTTGTACTCTCAGTAAAATGATTTTTTAAATGTCTATTGGTTGTGCTCCCTTATTGGTGGCTATTGAGGCTTGTGGCCCCAAAATTCCACCTTGTTTTTGCGGAGGTATGAATGGAGCTTGAGCTGTGACTGGCTGGTGATCCATGCAAGTGCCATGGAATTACTGGGAGGTGAGCTTTTCCTGGTGATCTGTGGAATTTCCCAAATCGGGATGCCCAACTGGAGAGGGGCAACACAGCTTTTATGCAGATGTTTTAAAGATGTTTAAGAGGTTGTTTCTTCAATGCAATTAATATCATTCTCTTAAAGGGAACTAGCATGACATTATTCTGTTAAAGGAAGACTGTAGCTATACATACAGGTCTTTTAAACAAAAAAAAAAGTGGGAAAGGGAATCTGTAGGAATACATCAAGGCAACTAGAATTGTTGTTTAATTTTTTTAAATACTTTTCACTATTCATCTGACTGGCTTCCTTATCAGAGGTCCAACAGAAGGTTTCCTTGGTTGGAAGATTTGGTTGGTTGGGAGATCTGATGGAAAAGAAAGCATGTAAAAGGTTAACTAAGGCAGTGGCACGCTTACTGCTTGCTGAACACTTGTTAGAGGTTTGGCAAATGGCAGTGACATTTAAGGGACATTCAGTAATGTCTATTCAGTTATGCCTACAGGAACTTAGCCAAAAAACAAGCTTGTGGTGTGGTTGTCTGGCTGCTCTTCTAGTTGCAAAAAAATGACTCCCCTGCCCTGATCCTGTAAAAGTAAATTTAGCAAGGGGGTTACCTGGTAGCAACACACTCACTTGATGTCTAGTGTAGAAATATTACCTGGGTTAATAAGAGGTCATGTGGATAACTGATAATAGTACTGCGCCTCTCTATTAACTTACACAATATATCACTTCTGCACCACCCTAATGATGATAAACAATTGGGTGAAGTGTGCCAATAACGGGTTCCCTAAAATATACAGGTATAAACAATGGCCCCAGAAACCACAAAGGACTATACCATAGGCACCAAGACCCCAACAGATCACAGAACTATCCTCTCATATTATATCTATATATTTATTCTAAAAAACACTTACAACATATAATTAAAACACTAAACAGCAGGGACTTTACAGCCAAAAGAGTAGAGTGCTGTGTCCAAAAGTATAATCCATTAAAAACAATCAATTTCCTACATTAATGCAACAACCAAGATGTAAAGTGCCAGTGCTACCCTAAAATATTCTCATCAAAGTGCCAATGTGTCCTAAAGTGCTATATGCAATGCCAACTATTCAAATTCAGAAAGAGAAAATGCAATTAGAATACAAAGTGCTTAATCAAGGTCAGCATAAAAAGATATCACCATAGTGAAGGCTGAATAATGTCCCCGATGTGGCCTGGTATCCTCTATTGCCAAAAATAATACTAAGTAAAATGGCTGGGAAAGGAAGGGGTGGGAAAAGACACAGTAGAGGAAAAGACATCCCTGCAATTCCTTCTGCCTCCTTGTGGTCAGCAGCCATGTGCCCAGGCCCAGTAAAAGTAGCACCAGCCATGTGCCCAGACCCAGCCATAGTAGTGGCAGCATCCACTTCCTCAAGCCCACCACTGTTAGTAGTAGCAGCGGCAGCAATGTATCCGATAGTATAGCAGCAGCAGAAATGTATGTGGTAGTACTAGCAGCATCAGCAAGCCAGAGTTATCCATTTTCTCCAGCAGACATATTATTTCGGACACTGCATCCATTGTGGACTGGTTGGCTCTCGCTGATCTCAGGAGAAGGAAAGCTCTGGCACAATGATTTTGAGCCAGGTTTCAGTGGATTCTTCCTCCACTACAGCTACATGTTACAGTAAAAGAAGCTTTACTGCCCCCTTCTAGTGGGGCTCCAGCTTTTCTTAGTAGCCAGGTTCTATGGATAGCGATGAGGAGAATTTGTTTGATGACAGTCAGCCTTTAGAGTGTGTTGCTGGGGTGGTAGAGGTAGAAGCAGTGTCCGAGAAACATAGCTGTGGTAGTAGAGGTGGTAGTAGACATGGACATACTGGCATTTATGAAGGTGGCTGTGGTGTGAGGAGGCAAGTAGACTATGATAAACATCAGAACAAGGAAGTAGTGGGGATCAGGAGGAAGATTATGATGACATAGTTTTGGACAGGACCTGGGACCCAGGCAACAAGAAAGGGACATTGTCAGAGCAGGAGAGTACTTCTGGCACTGGAAGTGGCAGAGCCTAGTCAAGGTAGGGCTAGATAATCTGCAAAATGGCAGAGGGCTAGGTCTGCTGGTATGGTCCATTTAGAAGCAGGTGTTGGCAACAATGATGTTGCTTTTTCACACTCCAAGACATAGGAGAGCCCTACATAACACAACCACCACAGGTCTCCTATCCCGCTGCCTAGTCTTTCAGTAATGCTAATGCCACTACTACCACAGCAGCTGCTTACACCCTCTGCTGCTACTAGGCCTACACAACCGCAGGTCTACCCTGTGATGCACAAAATGGGTACATTTATCAAGGCTTATAAAAAAAACCATTGTTTCATCTTCTTCAACTAAATTGTCAAGATGCCAATCCCGCTGCTACTCCCCTTTGGGGGCCTAGTCTTTCAGTACTACTAATGCCACTACTACCACCAACAGCACCTCCACTGCCACCCTCTGCTACTACTAGCCCTACACAACCACAGGTCTACACTGTGATGCACAAGACTGGTACATTTATCAAAACAAAAAAAAGCCATTGTTTCGTCTTCTACTAAATTGTCAAGATGCCAATCTTGCCAGTACTGTCGTAAAAATGGTACAATTTTTTGAGGGCTTGCCCGCTACTGCCAGGCCAACACAACCGCAGTTTAATCCTGTGATGCCGAAATGGGCATGTTTTTCAGGGCTTGTAAAAAGCCATTACTTCTTCTTCAGCTTAAATTTAAGGGTGCCAATGCCGCTGCTACCCCATTACAAATGGCATCATTTTTTGAGGGCTTGCCTGTTACTACCCCCTGTGATGCCCAAAATGGGTACATTTTTCAACACCATTACTTCTTTTCACTTTGCCAGAACGCAAACCCTGTTGCCTCGTCCCCATTTTTTATGTTACTTTAAACTATCAAAGACAACTAACTTCAGGCTATTGAAATGCTAATTCGGTATTAGGTATCTGTCAATTCAAATGCTAATTAGTCCACTAAAACATGTTTTTATAAATCCTTGGGTGACTTCAGAGTGTTATAAAGGACTTTTAGTTCAATCAACCATTGTTTTCCATGCTTTATAGTTGAAAGTTCGCCAGATCCGAACTTTTTCTGAAAAGTTTGGCGAACTGCCAAACCATTCCTTTTTGTCTCAACTCCTCATCCAAGCTCGAGGAGGCAGAGCTCTCAGTTTTATTGTATCCTGGATTCATAGCTTTAGCTTTGAACTTTGTAGCATCTTCTTTTTAAAAGCCTATGTACTGTATGTTTTACCTTCTTTGTAATTACCACTTTGTCCGGCGTTACAGATGAAGATGGTGCTATATAAATACATATAATGTACCAGTAAATGAATAGAAACCGACCAAAGAGCGTTGCATTCACTAATTAACTCTCCTAAAAAATAAGGACCATATTTGATGCTCATGCTGCCATAGCCACCTATAGTGCTTGCACACCCTTTTTGTTGAGTCAGATTACGGTCTGTACAATCAGAGTATAAAAAAAAATATACCACGCCCTTTAACGACCCGCATGCGCACCAGCCCCTAAAATAAATATGCAAATTGCGTGCACCTATCATTCAAAAGTTAACTACCCTCCTCTGTCTGCACATATACCCCATTAGCTTCACAATTTTAATATTCAGAATGCAGGTGGCTGCCATAGGCACAGGCTTGGGGTTGCCTATTGGGAAATAGGGCACTGGTTAAGGGTTTAGGCAGGCAGCATTAAGTTTACTAGTGTTGAGCCTGACATGGGACCAGTTCTGAAGCCCTTCAGGCCTCCCCTACTCTTTCATCTGGTATAGGGGTAAAGTCCTTCAATAAACTAACATTACAGTGATATTAAAGGCAAAGTTGTTACATCATTGTGTCTCGCTACGTTTGCCGCTGTCCTAAACTGTTTTTATTTTTTAAATTGAAGAAGAAATTGCCGAGATATCAAGGTTCATAGTTTCACCTAATGATTTCTGAAGCAAGTGGGCGTGGCCCTGGGCTCTGTGATGCTGCATAATATTCAGTATAATAGACGAGGTCTGTAAGATTACCAGAACTTGCTTCAGACACCCTGGCTGTACTTCTCCTCTTTCGCCCTGCTGCTAGGTGACAGCATCCCCAGACACAGAAAGCCTCAATCCCAATCACACAAATGCGTGCACTCCCATAGTGCATGCACACACTCCCAAAGAGCATGCGCACACTCCTAAATGAACATGTGCGAACTCCCAAAGTGCAGGAGCGCGCTCCCAAACATGTATGCTTGCATTCCCAAAGTGCAGCGACTCCTTTCTCTTGGTCCGAGCGGTGGGGCAGAAGCTCCTTTTTCCCTGCCCGAGCACCACAGGTAGCGGCTCCTTTCCCCCAGGCCTAAGCAGCAGGCACAGTGGCTCCATTCTTCCGGCTCGAGTGGCTGGACAGGGGGAGCGAGGGCTCAGATGGGCTTCATGGCTTCTCATTGAATCCAGAGACAGGGGAGGGGAAATGGTTCCGTTACGGGACCTCAAAGATGATTGGTGACCCGCATCAGCGGGGTGTGTCTGTAGCCCCAAGGAGGAAGGGGATTTCCTAATTCACGGCGTCGAGCAGAGAAGATTGCCAACGCTGGAGGAACATTTGACAAGGTAAGCTACTGTTTATTTATTTATTTTTTTTACTTTTGCTTTTAGAATCACTTTAAGCTACACTCACCTTGGCCATTTTCATATACTGTTCTTACCTCGGAAATTCCTCTGATGCGAGGGAATGGAGGCGTGAAGGGCGTGAAGGGCTTTCCTGGCTGCTCATTCTTCACTGCGACTGGGAGCAAGATGGCAGGAGCTCATTGTGGGGTGGAGGATCTGCATAGGGCACCCTGCGGCAGGGAGTGCTGGTGGCCAAGCTGGCCAGATGGAGGATCTGTGTCCTGCAATGTGCATCGGGCTTCAGAGCAGGGAGCGGTGTGGGACACCCATGCCTGAGAATGGACATAGGCTGGCACTGGATAGTGAGGCAGCAGGTCAGGTTTGTTTTTTATTTCAGGAAAAAATCTGAAGGGCTCGAATCCCCAAAAATCCCTCAAAATTACATTTTTGCCAGAAATTCTGAGCAAATTCCAATTTGTCCAAATCAGTTCTCTCCTCTCTAGTGATGGTAAGTGAAGGTCAATAGACTGTCAGTTAAGAATTACGGAAGTATTGAGTTTTAGTCAAGAATTGGTTTTGGTAAGTTTTGTGCACTTATATGGTGGGGGAACTAAGATTGTTATTTGGAGTACAAAGTTCCCTTTTTAATTTTGAATTTCATGCAGTTGGACAGTACAAAATTATGCTTTTTTAGCATCTTTTGCACAAGAAAATTGCATGAAATTAAAAAAGTTAAAGAGCACTTCGTACTCTGAAAACAAACATTAGTGGAGTAATGGATCAATCTTTTCCAATTTCACTTGGACGGAGTTCTGATTGTGTGTTTTGTCAGCAGTGCCACCTAGAGATGATTAATGGTATTGCAAGATAGCTCGTCAAGACTGGGTACCGCTGGAGCTGAAAAGGATTTTATATTATCATTATTATTGTATAGTGCCATCATCTTCCGTAGCGCTTTACAAGGTATGATTACAGACAAGATAAAACAAATAGTACAGGGAACGATACAAAACTAGATGCCACAAGATTTAAACCAAGTGTTGTGAGCACAGGAGACAATAGGACGGAGAGCCCTTGCGAGCTTACAGTCTAAAGGATGGGGGTGAAGACAAAAGGTAGGGATCACAAGTCTTATATCACAAAGACAATGTGCTTCTGCTTAGCATAAAGATTTATGTTACTATAGAGAGGAGTCAGAAGCTGCTTTTTTATTCTAATGATGATGATAGACAACCTTGGTGTTGTACTGAGCAGAGCGGAGTTGTCCACGTCACTTCCACCTTGACGAACATTTTTTGCAATATAAGGAGCAGACTGCCACAGCGTTCCGGCACCCTGGCGAAGTGGTGTGAGCACCACGCAACGCGTCGGTGAGGTAAGTGGGGAAGACAGTGGGCCTTTTTGATAAAGCATTACAATTGATGGTTTTGATGTCAACTGTATATGGGCACACACTTATTGGATTCACTGTAATATAAGCACAGTATAAGCTTAGTTTCATTAATTGCACCTATTGCACATGGCACTTTGCACTATAATAGTAATATTGGCACAAAGCTATTTGCACATCCTGCTGCTATATTAGATTTGCTTTTTCGGTTATGACACAAGCTTTGTGTCCACTCTCTAAGGTAATTTATTATTATAATCTTGCACATGCACTAGCACTTTAATCTTTAAGTGTCTGCCCTTAACAGTTTGGATTCTGTAATTATGACTTAACAGTGCAATAATTAATTAAAGTGATCACATTTGATTAGCCCTGGAGTTCCTCCCCACTCATCTTTTATGTTTTTAAATTGTATTGTATGTGTATTGTGATGTGTATATGTTGAGTGTATTGTATGTACAGTTCCTTAATAAACTGAATTGCTTTTTATTGGATGTTGTGCGGCCATTTGTGTGGATTGTGCAGTGGGTTAGCCTTGGAATCCCGCTGAGTATAGGTTGTAGAGATGAGCGAACTTTTGAAAAATTCGATTCGACTGATTCGCCGAATTTTCCGACAAAAGTCGTTTCGACCCGAATAAATTCGCGACGAATCGCTATTAAAAACGGCTATTTCTGAGCCTCCTAGAGCCTCAATAGGGTTGTAAACCATTCTGCCTTGCTGTAACACGCACAGGATGCGTGCTGGGTTAGTTAAATAATACTTTGAATAAATATCACATGCAGATCAGAGGCATCGCTAATAGAATCGCAGAGCGGCACAATTGCAGAGAGTTGAAGTGGCATCACTATGAGGGGCAGAAGGAGCCCAAACATTGCTTTAAAGAGACACTGGAGTTGGCAGCAGCAGGAGCCCAAAAATTGGATGAATCACACCCTGGAGTTGGCAGGAGTTGACAGCAGCAGCAGCAGCAGGAGCCCAAATATTACATTAAAGAGACCCTGGGGTTGGCCTCAGGAGCCCAAAAATTGGATGAATCACACCCTGGAGTTGGCAGCAGCAGCAGCAGGAGCCCAAATATACACTGGGGTTGGCTTCAGGAGCCCAAAAATTGGATGAATCACACCCTGGAGTTGGCAGAAGTTGGCAGCAGCAGCAGCAGCAGGAGCCCAAATATACACTGGAGTTGGCTTCAGGAGCCCAAAAATTGGATGAATCACACCCTGGAGTTGGCAGAAGTTGGCAGCAGCAGCAGCAGGAGCCCAAATATACACTGGAGTTGGCTTCAGGAGGCCAAAAATTGGATGAATCACACCCTGGAGTTGGCAGAAGTTGGCAGCAGCAGCAGCAGCAGGAGCCCAAATATACACTGGAGTTGGCTTCAGGAGCCCAAAAATTGGATGAATCACACCCTGGAGTTGGCAGAAGTTGGCAGCAGCAGCAGCAGCAGGAGCCCAAATATACACTGGAGTTGGCTTCAGGAGCCCAAAAATTGGATGAATCACACCCTGGAGTTGGCAGAAGTTGGCAGCAGCAGCAGCAGGAGCCCAAATATACACTGGAGTTGGCTTCAGGAGCCCAAAAATTGGATGAATCACACCCTGGAGTTGGCAGAAGTTGGCAGCAGCAGCAGCAGCAGGAGCCCAAATATACACTGGAGTTGGCTTCAGGAGCCCAAAAATTGGATGAATCACACCCTGGAGTTGGCAGCAGCAGGAGCCCAAATATACACTGGAGTTGGCTTCAGGAGCCCAAAAATTGGATGAATCACACCCTGGAGTTGGCAGGAGTTGACAGTAGCAGCAGCAGGAGCCCAAATATACACTGGAGTTGGCTTCAGGAGCCCAAAAATTGGATGAATCACACCCTGCAGTTGGCAGAAGTTGGCAGCAGCAGCAGCAGCAGGAGCCCAAATATACACTGGAGTTGGCTTCAGGAGACCAAAAATTGGATGAATCACACCCTGGAGTTGGCAGAAGTTGGCAGCAGCAGGAGCCCAAATATACACTGGAGTTGGCTTCAGGAGCCCAAAAATTGGATGAATCACACCCTGGAGTTGGCAGAAGTTGGCAGCAGCAGCAGCAGCAGGAGCCCAAATATACACTGGAGTTGGCTTCAGGAGCCCAAAAATTGGATGAATCACACCCTGGAGTTGGCAGCAGCAGCAGCAGGAGCCCAAATATACACTGGAGTTGGCTTCAGGAGCCCAAAAATTGGATGAATCACACCCTGGAGTTGGCAGAAGTTGGCAGCAGCAGCAGCAGCAGGAGCCCAAATATACACTGGAGTTGGCTTCAGGAGTCCAAAAATTGGATGAATCACACCCTGGAGTTGGCAGAAGTTGGCAGCAGCAGCAGCAGGAGCCCAAATATACACTGGAGTTGGCTTCAGGAGCCCAAAAATTGGATGAATCACACCCTGGAGTTGGCAGAAGTTGGCAGCATCAGCAGCAGCAGGAGCCCAAATATACACTGGAGTTGGCTTCAGGAGCCCAAAAATTGGATGAATCACACCCTGGAGTTGGCAGCAGCAGCAGCAGGAGCCCAAATATACACTGGAGTTGGCTTCAGGAGCCCAAAAATTGGATGAATCACACCCTGGAGTTGGCAGAAGTTGGCAGCAGCAGCAGCAGCAGGAGCCCAAATATACACTGGAGTTGGCTTCAGGAGCCCAAAAATTGGATGAATCACACCCTGGAGTTGGCAGAAGTTGGCAGCAGCAGCAGCAGCAGCAGGAGCCCAAATATACACTGGAGTTGGCTTCAGGAGCCCAAAAATTGGATGAATCACACCCTGGAGTTGGCAGAAGTTGGCAGCAGCAGCAGCAGCAGGAGCCCAAATATACACTGGAGTTGGCTTCAGGAGCCCAAAAATTGGATGAATCACACCCTGGAGTTGGCAGAAGTTGGCAGCAGCAGCAGCAGCAGGAGCCCAAATATACACTGAAGTTGGCTTCAGGAGCCCAAAAATTGGATGAATCACACCCTGGAGTTGGCAGGAGTTGACAGCAGCAGCAGCAGCAGGAGCCCAAATATTACATTAAAGAGACCCTGGGGTTGTCCTCAGGAGCCCAAAAATTGGATGAATCACACCCTGGAGTTGGCAGCAGCAGCAGCAGCAGGAGCCCAAATATACACTGGAGTTGGCTTCAGGAGCCCAAAAATTGGATGAATCACACCCTGGAGTTGGCAGAAGTTGGCAGCAGCAGCAGGAGCCCAAATATACACTGGAGTTGGCTTCAGGAGCCCAAAAATTGGATGAATCACACCCTGGAGTTGGCAGGAGTTGACAGCAGCAGCAGCAGCAGGAGCCCAAATATTACATTAAAGAGACCCTGGGGTTGGCCTCAGGAGCCCAAAAATTGGATGAATCACACCCTGGAGTTGGCAGCAGCAGCAGCAGGAGCCCAAATATACACTGGAGTTTGCTTCAGGAGCCCAAAAATTGGATGAATCACACCCTGGAGTTGGCAGGAGTTGACAGTAGCAGCAGCAGGAGCCCAAATATTACATTAAAGAGACCCTGGGGTTGGCCTCAGGAGCCCAAAAATTGGATGAATCACACCCTGGAGTTGGCAGCAGCAGCAGCAGGAGCCCAAATATACACTGGAGTTGGCTTCAGGAGCCCAAAAATTGGATGAATCACACCCTGGAGTTGGCAGAAGTTGGCAGCAGCAGCAGCAGCAGCAGGAGCCCAAATATACACTGGAGTTGGCTTCAGGAGCCCAAAAATTGGATGAATCACACCCTGGAGTTGGCAGAAGTTGGCAGCAGCAGCAGCAGGAGCCCAAATATACACTGGAGTTGGCTTCAGGAGCCCAAAAATTGGATGAATCACACCCTGGAGTTGGCAGGAGTTGACAGCAGCAGCAGCAGCAGGAGCCCAAATATTACTTTAAAGTGACACTGGGGTTGGCTTCAGGAGCCCAACAATTGGATGAATCACACCCTGGAGTTGGCAGAAGTTGGCAGCAGCAGCAGCAGGAGCCCAAAAAATGGCCTAAAGACATAAATATGTTTTGCACCATTTGGAAAGTGTAAAACGTGGCACCATGCTGAATCTAGTCGCATGCATCAGGCATTGGTGGGTGGAAATCCTGGCTGATCCATCCCTGATTCATTTTGACAAAGGTGAGTCTCTCCACATTTTTAGTTGACAGACGAGTTCTCCTCGCCGTAACTATGGCCCCCGCCGCACTAAACACCCGCTCAGATGGCACGCTACTTGCCGGGCAGGACAGCTTTTCCAGGGCAAACTCTGCTAGTTGCGGCCACAAATCAAGTTTGGCTGCCCAGAAGTCCAGCGGATCCTCAAGGTGTGTTGGCATGGTCATGTCAAAGTATGACATGACCTGCTGGTTGAGGTCCTGCTCCAGGTCTTCCTGCTGCTCATGAGTAGCCTCACTATGCGGGTGTAGAAAGCTACTCATTAGCGACTGAAGACTGAGGCTGCTGCCGCTGATGGAGCTGCTGCTGCTGCTCCTGCCAACCCCCCCAGCGGCCATGGCAGTGGAAGGTGAGCGCAGAGGTCCCCTCGAGTCAGACCTGCGAGAGTATGGACCATGGCGCAGATAGGCATCGGCCAACTGCCTACGTAGAATGTCTTTGTAGTAGTTGAGTTTGTCCTCCCTCTCGGTGGGTTTAAAAAATGCCCCCATTTTGTGCCGGAAGCGAGGGTCCAATAAGGTGGACAGCCAGAAGTCATCCCGCCGACAGATGGAAACAATTCTGGGGTCACTACGCAAGCACGTGAGCATGCTTCGTGCCATTTGCGCAAGTGACTCGGATGGACTACCTGTCTCCATCTCCACTGCATACTGCCACGGTGTGCCCGGGTCCTCTGTCTCGCCTTCCTCAAAAACCTCTAGCTCCTCTGGCTGCTCCTGCTCCTCCTCTCCTGTCCGCTGACTAGATAAACCAGCCATTTCGCCAAGCCTAAACTGTGTTTCGCTGGGCAACTCCTCCTCCTCCTCTTCCTCCTCCTCCTCCAGTTCAGCTCCAACGGGGTTCATGTGGCCGTAAGATGTAAACGCCATGTCTCCAGTGCCCTGACCAGCCATGGTTTCCAACATGTGCTGTAGTACATGAAGCAGTGGAATCACGTCGTTCATCCCGTAATCCTGCCGACTGACAAATAAAGTGGCTTCCTCAAAGGGCCTGAGCAAACGGCAGGTGTCACGTATGAGCTGCCACTGGTTGACATTGAAGTTACACAGGGGAGTCCCCCTATCTGCTTGGATCATCAGGAAATCCGTGATGGCTTTTCTCTGTTCATATAATCGGTCCAACATGTGAAGGGTGGAATTCCAACGGGTGGAAACATCGCAAATCAGACTATGTTGGGGGATACCATTCTGACGCTGTAGCTCAAGAAGGGTGTGTTTGGCGGTGTAGGAGTGGCTGAAGTGCATGCAAAGTTTCCTTGAAGTTGTTAGGATGTCCTGCAGATGGGGGGAACACTTCAGAAACCGCTTGACAACCAGATTGAAGACGTGAGCCATGCAGGGGGCATGGGTCAGGCTTCCTTGGCGCAGCGCAGACAAAATGTTCTTCCCATTGTCGGTAACCATGATTCCCATTTTAAGTTTTCTCGGAGTAAGCCATGTTTGGATTTCCTGATGAATACATTTAAGCAGTTCCTCCCCTGTGTGACTCCGTTCGCCAAGACAAACCATGTGAAGCACTGCGTGACACCTCCGTGCCCTGCACACATGGTAGACTGGAGGGGCACTGAGACTTGAGCCTACAGTGGAGGGTGAGGAGATGGCGGAGGATGAGGAGGCCGAGTCGCACGGTGTCACAGGCCCAATGGGCAGAGAGCGCGGAGGCCGAAGCGGCGTGACCTGTCCAAGTTGCTGCTGCAAAGGGACCACATTCACCCAGTGGGCCGTAAACGACATGTACTGCCCCTGACCGTAGTTACAGCTCCAGATGTCGGCGCTGCCATGTATTTTGCTACACACCGACAGGCTCAAGGACTGGCCCACCTTCTGTTCAACAAAAGTGTGCAGCGCTGGTACTGCCTTCTTGGCAAAGAAATGACGGCTTGGGACTCTCCACCTCGGCTCGGCACAAGCCATCAGTTCTCTGAAAGGTGCAGATTCCACCGTCAATCATACAAAAGCCTCTATCACCAACAATGAATACTGCCATAATCCGGCTAATTCCTAAAGCGGGCAAAGACATAACTCAATGCTCAAATTACCGCCCCATTTCCCTGATTAATATTGATGTAAAAATCTTGTCTACAATCATCGCTAACAGATTTCAAACATTTGTCCAAGATATAATTTCACAATACCAAACAGGGTTTATACGAAATCGGGGGGTCCACCAGAACATCGCCACAGCAGTGGCCGTAATCAACTACATACAAAAGCATAGCACTAAAGCGGTTATCGTGGCCCTGGATGCAGAAAAAGCTTTTGACCGGGTTTCCTGGACTTTCCTCGAGAAATCCTTAACCCACCTAGGAATTGGCCCAAATTTATTGGGTAAAACCATGTCATTATATAAAAATCAGGTTGCCAGGCTGAACATAAATGACATACTATCACAACCAATAACTATGTCTAATGGAACCAGACAAGGCTGCCCTTAATCGCCCGTTCTCTTTAATCTGCACCTGGAGATACTACTCAATATCATAACTAATGACACCTCGATTAAGGGAATCCCGATTGGTGGCAACAACATAAAATACTTAGCCTACGCCGATGATATCCTTCTAACACTACAGGACCCATTACTATCACTTCCAAAAGCACTCAAAGTAGTTAAGGATTTTGGCAGGTATGCAAATCTCAAATTAAATTATCAGAAATCGATCATACTGCCTTTTGCTCTCTCTAAGAAAGAATCTGACATCCTAAAACATGCAAACAATCTTCAGTGGGAAACCTCGCACTTGAAATACTTAGGTATAAACATACCTAAATCTCTGAATCAATTATTTAATCTAAACTATACCCCCTTAGAAAAATTGTTAAAAGACCAGATCAGGAAATGGGAAAACTCTCAGCTAAATATTCTCGGCAGAATTGCCGCAGTCAAGATGTTCTTTTTACCACACTTTCTGTATTTACTGCAAAACATTCCAATAAGGATACCGACCGCCTTTTTTAAACAGCTAAATAAACGACTCGCTTCTTTTTATTGGAATAATAGGCAACATCGCATTGCATATAAAAATTTAATCAAACAACCCGATCTTGGTGGGATGGGGGCCCCGGATCTTAGCGCCTATTATAAGGCCGCTCAATTTAAAAGAGTGGACGAATGACTAACAACCTATCGAAATACAATATGGCCAGCTAATGAGCTATACCCCATAACTCTCGAAGAAATCACATCATGTGATTCCAATAGTTTAAAGGAAATACGAAAAAACGAGCATATGAATCCTATTGTGAATAACATATGCTCGACAATAATAACAACCCTGAAAGACAAAGTATTATTCCCATTCCCAGATATGATGCGCTCAATGACCACTAACCGGGATTTTCCCCAGGGAAAACATAATGCACAAATAACAAAATATAAACAAATGTCCCATACAAGAATCGCACACATTTGGTCACCAACCAATGGGTTGTTACTAAGAGAGGATTCCCACATATTTTCCTTAGCTCAATATCAAGTTGCCAGTTACATTAGAACACTGACTCTTCCAGCAGCAACCTTTAAACCAACAGCAATACAGGAGATTTTTCTCAATGTAAGGCAAAGACCAAATAGAATCTCATCCTACTATAACCATATAAAGAGATTAACAACAAATATATTAACAGAATATACTAGGAAATGGGAACAGGATCTTGGGACTCGGATAGAAGAAGACGACTGGGCTAACATTTACCTCACAATCAAATCCGTCCAGTCTCCCGCACTAAGAATCTTCTGCATTAAGTTTATATCACGCTTTTATTTTACAGCGGACTATAACGCCAGATATCCA
This sequence comes from Gastrophryne carolinensis, assembly GCA_027917425.1. Taxonomy (NCBI): domain Eukaryota; kingdom Metazoa; phylum Chordata; class Amphibia; order Anura; family Microhylidae; genus Gastrophryne; species Gastrophryne carolinensis. The sequence continues at coordinate 28,142,421 of CM051239.1, read as the reverse complement.
TCGTACAACTGCTGGTGGTGCAATCGGGTACCAGCTACCTTAATGCACCTCTGGTGGGACTGTAAGTATTCTAAACTTCTATGGCAAATTGCTATAGAGAAATTGGAAACCACGCTGGGTGATAAAATAAACCTCACCCCCAGATGGGGGCTTTTGAACCTGTTTCCCAAGAGCTGGCCTACAGAGAAAAAACGACTGGGATCAGTGGTGTTCTGGGCAACAAAAAAAATTATAACGCTACGATGGGCCAGCTCTGACCCACCAGATAATGGGATATGGTATAAAACTATAATATCGGAACTCAAAAGCGAGCTGGCCTTAACAAACAGGCCAATATATAGAGATCTGATAAACCAATTCCTCACAGGACTTGGAAGACCACTAAAGTGACCATAGAATAAATGTCCTTCAAGTATGGGGGAGTGGGGGGGGGGGGGGATGGGCGGTAGGGGAAACACAGGGGGATAATATAACTAAAAGGTGAATAAAAATAAGAAAAACTACGCCACTCTAAACATATCCACAATGACGAGCAAGTACCTCCGATCAGGCTGTCGGCCCACTACGATAACGCCGGTAGGCACACGGGCTGCTCCACATGAAGGAGATATAGAAGCTGAGTGGAAAAAAAAAAAAAAAAAAAAGATTCCACCACCTGAAAAGGGAGCGACTGCAGCACCAGCAACTTGGACAGGAGCACATTCAGCTTCTGCGCCGTAGGATGAGTGGGCGCATACTGCTGTCTCTTGGACATGGCTTCGCTGATGGATTGCTGGCGGGATGCATGACTTGGAGGAGGAGGAGGAGGAGCAGGAGCGACAGAGGATGGGTATGACGCACAGCTGCCTTCGGCTGAGGTGCTGGAGCCTTGGCTGGCAGAAATTGGGAGCTCACTTGGTGAGGAAGCAGACTGGACCACCCCTTGGGAGCCTCGGTTCTCCCAGGTCGTTTTATGGTGACGCATCATATGTTGACGCAGGGCCGTGGTGCCAACATTTGGACCCTGGCCACGCTTCACCTTTTGCCTACATATCTTGCATGTGGCCATGTTACCCTCCTGCGGATGCCTCAGGAAAAACTGCCACACTGCCGAGTAGCTACTTTTCCCACCCCCTGGCCTCACTGATTCACTGCTGCTGTTGCCAACTCCAGGAACCCCTGCTCCACTACCTCCCGATAAGGTAGACTGCCGCACAGCAGGTGCTCTACCCCGGCCCCGGCCCCGGCCGGCTCCAGCCTTTGGAATTGTGCCCCCATGCTGACTGCTACCACCTTGCTGCCTCAGCTGCTGACTCTGGGGCAACCTGCGCCCCTCTTCTCCTGATGATGACGATGAAGCCCCTTCATCACCCGGCTCCCAAGTGCGATCGGCTTCATCGTCATCATCATCATCATCACCGAGTTGTGGCTGTACGTCACTGATGTTCGTGGATTCGTCAACAGTGTCTGGCGCAGGAGCTGGAACGCTCGCAGCACCCACGACACTGTCCACATCACTATTTGTCTGCCTAGCTAGAGAAGCCACCTCCATTTCTTGGCTGGGCAGTAGCTGCTGACTGTCCTCTATCTGATGGTCCTCCTCACTAAAGAGTGGAGCTGAACCCAAAGCATAGGATACGTCGCTGGGGGAGGGAACGGCGTAGGACAGAGGCAATGGGAGGACAGGGACTGCTCTCGGGGCATGCCAACTCAGGGTTGTGTCAGAGGAACCTACCGACCCTAGACTGGGGGGTCTCAGACGTAAGTTGTGATGATGTTGTTGATGAGCGCGTCAACCAATCTACCACGGCAGATGCGTTACTGGTGGAGACCCGACCGCTAGCAGATACTGGCAGATTAGGTCTCTCAGCGTGACTCCTGCTGCTACTGGCCCCCAGTCTGATGCGAGCTCTGCCTGCGGAATCTTGGCCTCTGCCACTCCTCTTTTCACTTCCAGGCACTTGTTTTAAGATCCCCCGGGCAGCGGTGGGTCTATATGAAACAGAATATAATGCACACCAAAAGTGAGCAGTAACACTCAGCCTCCAACAGGCCTGCTTAGTGTAAATAAGAGAGCTGCTTAGTGTAAATAAAGAGGGGTATGCTATGTTACAGAATGGGATGCCTCAACAGAAGTGCACCTGGCAGGCAGCAGTAAGCCTATGCCCAGCAAAAGTGTCTTATAATATAAATATAATAAGAGCAAATGGTTATATGGTCTTAAACAGAGGCTGCTTTAGTCACAGAATGGGATGCCCCCAAAAAAGATCCAGTAGTACTATGCCCAGCAAAAGTGTCTTTATCAGGCTAATTTCAAATATGATAAGAGCAAATGCTTATATGGTCTTAAACAGAGGCTGCTTTAGTCACAGAATGGGATGCCCCCAAAAAAGATCCAGTAGTACTATGCCCAGCAAAAGTGTCTTTATCAGGCCTAATTTCAAATATGATAAGAGCAAATGCTTATATGGTCTTAAACAGAGGCTGCTTTAGTCACAGAATGGGATGCCCCCAAAAAAGATCCAGTAGTACTATGCCCAGCAAAAGTGTCTTTATCAGGCTAATTTCAAATATGATAAGAGCAAATGCTTATATGGTCTTAAACAGATGCTGCTTTAGTCACAGAATGGGATGCCCCCAAAAAAGATCCAGTAGTACTATGCCCAGCAAAAGTGTCTTTATCAGGCCTAATTTCAAATATGATAAGAGCAAATGCTTATATGGTCTTAAACAGAGGCTGCTTTAGTCACAGAATGGGATGCCCCCAAAAAAGATCCAGTAGTACTATGCCCAGCAAAAGTGTCTTTATCAGGCTAATTTCAAATATAATAAGAGCAAATGGTTATATGGTCTTAAACAGAGTCTGCTTTAGTCACAGAATGGGATGCCCCCAAAAAAGATCCAGTAGTACTATGCCCAGCAAAAGTGTCTTTATCAGGCCTAATTTCAAATATGATAAGAGCAAATGCTTATATGGTCTTAAACAGAGGCTGCTTTAGTCACAGAATGGGATGCCCCCAAAAAAGATCCAGTAGTACTATGCCCAGCAAAAGTGTCTTTATCAGGCCTAATTTCAAATATGATAAGAGCAAATGCTTATATGGTCTTAAACAGAGGCTGCTTTAGTCACAGAATGGGATGCCCCCAAAAAAGATCCAGTAGTACTATGCCCAGCAAAAGTGTCTTTATCAGGCCTAATTTCAAATATGATAAGAGCAAATGCTTATATGGTCTTAAACAGAGGCTGCTTTAGTCACAGAATGGGATGCCCCCAAAAAAGATCCAGTAGTACTATGCCCAGCAAAAGTGTCTTTATCAGGCTAATTTCAAATATGATAAGAGCAAATGCTTATATGGTCTTAAACAGAGGCTGCTTTAGTCACAGAATGGGATGCCCCCAAAAAAGATCCAGTAGTACTATGCCCAGCAAAAGTGTCTTTATCAGGCCTAATTTCAAATATGATAAGAGCAAATGCTTATATGGTCTTAAACAGAGGCTGCTTTAGTCACAGAATGGGATGCCCCCAAAAAAGATCCAGTAGTACTATGCCCAGCAAAAGTGTCTTTATCAGGCCTAATTTCAAATATGATAAGAGCAAATGCTTATATGGTCTTAAACAGAGGCTGCTTTAGTCACAGAATGGGATGCCCCCAAAAAAGATCCAGTAGTACTATGCCCAGCAAAAGTGTCTTTATCAGGCCTAATTTCAAATATGATAAGAGCAAGTGCTTATATGGTCTTAAACAGAGGCTGCTTTAGTCACAGAATGGGATGCCCCCAAAAAAGATCCAGTAGTACTATGCCCAGCAAAAGTGTCTTTATCAGGCTAATTTCAAATATGATAAGAGCAAATGCTTATATGGTCTTAAACAGAGGCTGCTTTAGTCACAGAATGGGATGCCCCCAAAAAAGATCCAGTAGTACTATGCCCAGCAAAAGTGTCTTTATCAGGCTAATTTCAAATATGATAAGAGCAAATGCTTATATGGTCTTAAACAGAGGCTGCTTTAGTCACAGAATGGGATGCCCCCAAAAAAGATCCAGTAGTACTATGCCCAGCAAAAGTGTCTTTATCAGGCCTAATTTCAAATATGATAAGAGCAAATGCTTATATGGTCTTAAACAGAGGCTGCTTTAGTCACAGAATGGGATGCCCCCAAAAAAGATCCAGTAGTACTATGCCCAGCAAAAGTGTCTTTATCAGGCTAATTTCAAATATGATAAGAGCAAATGCTTATATGGTCTTAAACAGAGGCTGCTTTAGTCACAGAATGGGATGCCCCCAAAAAAGATCCAGTAGTACTATGCCCAGCAAAAGTGTCTTTATCAGGCCTAATTTCAAATATGATAAGAGCAAATGCTTATATGGTCTTAAACAGAGGCTGCTTTAGTCACAGAATGGGATGCCCCCAAAAAAGATCCAGTAGTACTATGCCCAGCAAAAGTGTCTTTATCAGGCTAATTTCAAATATGATAAGAGCAAATGCTTATATGGTCTTAAACAGAGGCTGCTTTAGTCACAGAATGGGATGCCCCCAAAAAAGATCCAGTAGTACTATGCCCAGCAAAAGTGTCTTTATCAGGCCTAATTTCAAATATGATAAGAGCAAATGCTTATATGGTCTTAAACAGAGGCTGCTTTAGTCACAGAATGGGATGCCCCCAAAAAAGATCCAGTAGTACTATGCCCAGCAAAAGTGTCTTTATCAGGCCTAATTTCAAATATGATAAGAGCAAATGCTTATATGGTCTTAAACAGAGGCTGCTTTAGTCACAGAATGGGATGCCCCCCAAAAAGATCCAGTAGTACTATGCCCAGCAAAAGTGTCTTTATCAGGCCTAATTTCAAATATGATAAGAGCAAATGCTTATATGGTCTTAAACAGAGGCTGCTTTAGTCACAGAATGGGATGCCCCCAAAAAAGATCCAGTAGTACTATGCCCAGCAAAAGTGTCTTTATCAGGCCTAATTTCAAATATGATAAGAGCAAATGCTTATATGGTCTTAAACAGAGGCTGCTTTAGTCACAGAATGGGATGCCCCCAAAAAAGATCCAGTAGTACTATGCCCAGCAAAAGTGTCTTTATCAGGCCTGATTTCTATGAGAATAAGTGCAAATGGTTATTATGCTATTAAATAGAGGCTGGTGTAGTCACAGAATGGGATGCCACAAAAACCAGAGAGCATGCCCAGCAAAAGTGTCTTTATCAGGCCTGATTTCTATGAGAATAAGTGCAAATGGTTATTATGCTATTAAATAGAGGCTGGTGTAGTCACAGAATGGGATGCCACAAAAACCAGAGAGCATGCACAGCAAAAGTGTCTTTATCAGGCCTAATTTCTATGAGAATAAGTGCAAATGGTTATTATGCTATTAAATAGAGGCTGGTGTTGTCACAGAATGGGATGCCACAAAAACCAGAGAGCATGCACAGCAAAAGTGTCTTTATCAGGCCTGATTTCTATGAGAATAAGTGCAAATGGTTATTATGCTATTAAATAGAGGCTGGTGTAGTCACAGAATGGGATGCCACAAAAACCAGAGAGCATGCACAGCAAAAGTGTCTTTATCAGGCCTGATTTCTATGAGAATAAGTGCAAATGGTTATTATGCTATTAAATAGAGGCTGGTGTAGTCACAGAATGGGATGCCACAAAAACCAGAGAGCATGCACAGCAAAAGTGTCTTTATCAGGCCTGATTTCTATGAGAATAAGTGCAAATGGTTATTATGCTATTAAATAGAGGCTGGTGTTGTCACAGAATGGGATGCCACAAAAACCAGAGAGCATGCACAGCAAAAGTGTCTTTATCAGGCCTGATTTCTATGAGAATAAGTGCAAATGGTTATTATGCTATTAAATAGAGGCTGGTGTTGTCACAGAATGGGATGCCACAAAAACCAGAGAGCATGCACAGCAAAAGTGTCTTTATCAGGCCTAATTTCTATGAGAATAAGTGCAAATGGTTATTATGCTATTAAATAGAGGCTGGTGTTGTCACAGAATGGGATGCCACAAAAACCAGAGAGCATGCACAGCAAAAGTGTCTTTATCAGGCCTGATTTCTATGAGAATAAGTGCAAATGGTTATTATGCTATTAAATAGAGGCTGGTGTTGTCACAGAATGGGATGCCACAAAAACCAGAGAGCATGCACAGCAAAAGTGTCTTTATCAGGCCTGATTTCTATGAGAATAAGTGCAAATGGTTATTATGCTATTAAATAGAGGCTGGTGTAGTCACAGAATGGGATGCCACAAAAACCAGAGAGCATGCACAGCAAAAGTGTCTTTATCAGGCCTGATTTCTATGAGAATAAGTGCAAATGGTTATTATGCTATTAAATAGAGGCTGGTGTAGTCACAGAATGGGATGCCACAAAAACCAGAGAGCATGCACAGCAAAAGTGTCTTTATCAGGCCTGATTTCTATGAGAATAAGTGCAAATGGTTATTATGCTATTAAATAGAGGCTGGTGTTGTCACAGAATGGGATGCCACAAAAACCAGAGAGCATGCACAGCAAAAGTGTCTTTATCAGGCCTGATTTCTATGAGAATAAGTGCAAATGGTTATTATGCTATTAAATAGAGGCTGGTGTTGTCACAGAATGGGATGCCACAAAAACCAGAGAGCATGCACAGCAAAAGTGTCTTTATCAGGCCTGATTTCTATGAGAATAAGTGCAAATGGTTATTATGCTATTAAATAGAGGCTGGTGTTGTCACAGAATGGGATGCCACAAAAACCAGAGAGCATGCACAGCAAAAGTGTCTTTATCAGGCCTAATTTCTATGAGAATAAGTGCAAATGGTTATTATGCTATTAAATAGAGGCTGGTGTTGTCACAGAATGGGATGCCACAAAAACCAGAGAGCATGCACAGCAAAAGTGTCTTTATCAGGCCTAATTTCTATGAGAATAAGTGCAAATGGTTATTATGCTATTAAATAGAGGCTGGTGTTGTCACAGAATGGGATGCCACAAAAACCAGAGAGCATGCACAGCAAAAGTGTGTTTATCAGGCCTAATTTCTATGAGAATAAGTGCAAATGGTTATTATGCTATTAAATAGAGGCTGGTGTAGTCACAGAATGGGATGCCACAAAAACCAGAGAGCATGCACAGCAAAAGTGTCTTTATCAGGCCTGATTTCTATGAGAATAAGTGCAAATGGTTATTATGCTATTAAATAGAGGCTGGTGTAGTCACAGAATGGGATGCCACAAAAACCAGAGAGCATGCACAGCAAAAGTGTCTTTATCAGGCCTGATTTCTATGAGAATAAGTGCAAATGGTTATTATGCTATTAAATAGAGGCTGGTGTTGTCACAGAATGGGATGCCACAAAAACCAGAGAGCATGCACAGCAAAAGTGTCTTTATCAGGCCTGATTTCTATGAGAATAAGTGCAAATGGTTATTATGCTATTAAATAGAGGCTGGTGTTGTCACAGAATGGGATGCCACAAAAACCAGAGAGCATGCACAGCAAAAGTGTCTTTATCAGGCCTAATTTCTATGAGAATAAGTGCAAATGGTTATTATGCTATTAAATAGAGGCTGGTGTTGTCACAGAATGGGATGCCACAAAAACCAGAGAGCATGCACAGCAAAAGTGTCTTTATCAGGCCTAATTTCTATGAGAATAAGTGCAAATGGTTATTATGCTATTAAATAGAGGCTGGTGTTGTCACAGAATGGGATGCCACAAAAACCAGAGAGCATGCACAGCAAAAGTGTCTTTATCAGGCCTAATTTCTATGAGAATAAGTGCAAATGGTTATTATGCTATTAAATAGAGGCTGGTGTTGTCACAGAATGGGATGCCACAAAAACCAGAGAGCATGCACAGCAAAAGTGTTTTTATCAGGCCTGATTTCTATGAGAATAAGTGCAAATGGTTATTATGCTATTAAATAGAGGCTGGTGTAGTCACAGAATGGGATGCCACAAAAACCAGAGAGCATGCACAGCAAAAGTGTCTTTATCAGGCCTGATTTCTATGAGAATAAGTGCAAATGGTTATTATGCTATTAAATAGAGGCTGGTGTTGTCACAGAATGGGATGCCACAAAAACCAGAGAGCATGCACAGCAAAAGTGTCTTTATCAGGCCTGATTTCTATGAGAATAAGTGCAAATGGTTATTATGCTATTAAATAGAGGCTGGTGTAGTCACAGAATGGGATGCCACAAAAACCAGAGAGCATGCACAGCAAAAGTGTCTTTATCAGGCCTGATTTCTATGAGAATAAGTGCAAATGGTTATTATGCTATTAAATAGAGGCTGGTGTTGTCACAGAATGGGATGCCACAAAAACCAGAGAGCATGCACAGCAAAAGTGTCTTTATCAGGCCTGATTTCTATGAGAATAAGTGCAAATGGTTATTATGCTATTAAATAGAGGCTGGTGTTGTCACAGAATGGGATGCCACAAAAACCAGAGAGCATGCACAGCAAAAGTGTCTTTATCAGGCCTGATTTCTATGAGAATAAGTGCAAATGGTTATTATGCTATTAAATAGAGGCTGGTGTTGTCACAGAATGGGATGCCACAAAAACCAGAGAGCATGCACAGCAAAAGTGTCTTTATCAGGCCTAATTTCTATGAGAATAAGTGCAAATGGTTATTATGCTATTAAATAGAGGCTGGTGTTGTCACAGAATGGGATGCCACAAAAACCAGAGAGCATGCACAGCAAAAGTGTCTTTATCAGGCCTAATTTCTATGAGAATAAGTGCAAATGGTTATTATGCTATTAAATAGAGGCTGGTGTTGTCACAGAATGGGATGCCACAAAAACCAGAGAGCATGCACAGCAAAAGTGTTTTTATCAGGCCTGATTTCTATGAGAATAAGTGCAAATGGTTATTATGCTATTAAATAGAGGCTGGTGTAGTCACAGAATGGGATGCCACAAAAACCAGAGAGCATGCACAGCAAAAGTGTCTTTATCAGGCCTGATTTCTATGAGAATAAGTGCAAATGGTTATTATGCTATTAAATAGAGGCTGGTGTTGTCACAGAATGGGATGCCACAAAAACCAGAGAGCATGCACAGCAAAAGTGTCTTTATCAGGCCTGATTTCTATGAGAATAAGTGCAAATGGTTATTATGCTATTAAATAGAGGCTGGTGTTGTCACAGAATGGGATGCCACAAAAACCAGAGAGCATGCACAGCAAAAGTGTCTTTATCAGGCCTGATTTCTATGAGAATAAGTGCAAATGGTTATTATGCTATTAAATAGAGGCTGGTGTTGTCACAGAATGGGATGCCACAAAAACCAGAGAGCATGCACAGCAAAAGTGTCTTTATCAGGCCTAATTTCTATGAGAATAAGTGCAAATGGTTATTATGCTATTAAATAGAGGCTGGTGTTGTCACAGAATGGGATGCCACAAAAACCAGAGAGCATGCACAGCAAAAGTGTCTTTATCAGGCCTGATTTCTATGAGAATAAGTGCAAATGGTTATTATGCTATTAAATAGAGGCTGGTGTAGTCACAGAATGGGATGCCTCACAGCAGACTTAAGATCAGTTCAGTATATATGCACTGTTAGTTAGTGTAAGCAGCCTGAAAACGCTAACAAAGCAGGCTGGATGAAAAAAAAAAAAAAAACTGACAGCCTCCGATTTTCCCTTCCTTTCCCTGTTTTTCGCTTACTTTCTGTCTGTCTCCTGTCTGTCTCCTGCCTGTCTCCAGCCTGTCCCTGTCTGTCCCTGCCTGTCTAACTGTCTGTCTCTCCCTCAGCTACACAGCGTTCTGTCTGTCACGAATGCAATACAGAAATGAGGCTGGAAAGCAAGATGGCCGGCCTTAAATACCGCTGTGACGTCACCGGGCTTGCTGGCTGCTGATAGGCTGCATGTGACTGTCCCAGCTTGCACTGGCGCGGGGTTGATGTCTGGACATGTCCCGTCCGCCATCTTAGAATGCCTGTAATGTAAATGAATGGATGTTAAAGGAAAACTTCGAGCGATCGAATCGCGGGGAAATTCGGATTCGATCCGAATCGAATTTTTCCTGAAATTCGGATCGAATCCGGGTTCGTCCGGATCGATTCGCTCATCCCTAATAGGTTGGAAGGGACGGCATTTACTGTCCCCAAGGCCAGCACCAATTGGTAATATATAGGCTGTGCAGATCCATTTTTCTGGTTAGTAGAACCTTGGTGTTGTAGTGCAACTTTTTCATAGGGCGCTGACACACTCAGACCGTGGGAACTTAGGAAAGGTTTGATAGTTTCAAGGACAGCCGCGGTGCAGGCAGGTGTCCGTTTGCAGCAATGTTTATGGCACATTAGGAATAGTTTGGGTGTTTTGAGTTTAGTGAATTAGCACCAGACTTCAGATCACTTTCCAAACATAACAAAGAGCCGGTCCTACAGCATGGGGATGAGGACTTTCCACTACATGGCGCCCTATCTCCATCACTCACACTTCCTCCCTTTCCTTTTTCTCCATCCAGACGGCATGTAGCAGATGTGTGCCAGCGGCAGAGAAACCTCTGATCCCCTAAAGACAGTCACATCCTAACAATCGTTACAAGCCAGGTTAGGGAGAGACCCAAGTTAGGCAGGATAAAGAGATTAAAGAGACCAAAACACCCTTTATTGATAGGTACAAGGCAGGTGCTTTCTTCAAAACACAGTAATACAGTATCACAAAGGATACAAAAATGTTACCAAGATACTTTGCAGCAGGTGAACTCATGCAGATAAATCTCTTTTCACCTCTTGGCTATGCCCAAAGCTCCTGGAAAAGCCGCTAGGCTTTGATATAACTAAATCTTACACAGCTAAACCACTCCACCTGTGGACACGTGTTTTGGACCTTTGGGTCCTCATCAGCACAGGGCTGAGATAGATAGTTGTTTCATAGCGTCTAATAGACCTTTAGTAGATATTAGGTTATTTAAAGGGAACCAAACTCCAGCTTGCCCCGGGGCATCCTGATTTGAAATGTCCAACTGTGTGAAACCCCTAAGTTTGCCCAATTTTGATTGAAAAATATCCTTTATTTATATAGTTGCACATATAAATACATAAGACAGTACATTCTTTCCATGTATTGCGTCGCAGCGCACAAGTCACTACAATACAGATACATCTCAATACATACAATAAATTGCATTCATGTTTAGCGGCAGGACACCTGATGTGTGGTGCCTGGCTAAGTGCCCTGTACCTCACATCCTACGTGCCACCGCCTCTACTCATATTCAAAGTGGACCATGCCTAATGTGTAGTCTTGGACTAAGGGTCTCCGACCTAACATCATTCATGAGTCCACCGCATTCATACCGCAACTATCAGAATATTTTTTAAACATTGTGGGCGATGACTGATGTGCCGCCCTGGACAAGGTCCCTGGCAGCACATCATTCATGGGTCCACCGTGCACAATACAAAGCATGAAAACGTGACGGTTTGTATATACAGTGTGGGCCATGCCTGATGTGCCGTCCTGAACAAGGGTCCCTGACTGCACATCATTCATGAGTCCGCCGTTTCAAAATTTATATGACATAAAGCGACGGTCTGTGGGGGGGTTGGGGGTGGGAGAGGAGGGTAAGGCAGGGGGAAACACAGGGCCGAAGCTTTATTTAAGCCATGGAACATGGAGGGGAGGGAGGGGGAAGGGAGGAAAACAACTAAGGCCAGTCAATCTTCTTCCTCTTATTCCACACCGAAGTCCATCAAGGAGTAGTCTCTGAGCAGGCAGTGGATCAGCCTGCGACAGTCCTCGATTTTCATCCACTCCCGCCTTAGGATGAAGCGGTTTTGGGCACACCAGATAGCGTCCTTAAAACAGTTCATAAGGCGCCAGGCGCGCTCTACTTCCTCTTCAGCGAAGTTGCCGTGGAATAGTCCGTACAAAACGCTGCAGTGGGTAACTGCGTTCCTTGGCACTCCACAGTCTTTCAGTTCCGACCCTAGGGCTTCCATCAAGGCCTGGGCGTAGGAGCAAAAAGGTGACGGGAGGTTTCCTCGCAGACGACACACAGAGGGCAGTGTCTGTATCTGCTCAACCCCCGGTCGTGCATGAAGGTCCTGATGGGCAGACCTCCCTGGATTGCTTGCCACGCCAGGTCCTTGTGTTGATTGGACAGTCTCCTGGAGGACACGTTCTTCCACATGAGCCTACACGTGTCCTGCGGGAGCCCCAGGATCGGTTCAGTCTAGTCCTGAGCCTGTAGACTGTCTTGGGCTTCCACAAATCAGCCTTAACTCCTGCCAGTTGTTGCTCCAGGATGAAGTCCTCAACGTCCTTGTAGAACCACGGGAGGTTCCAGGCGTATGGCACGGAGCTGTCCCATTTGGCCCAGCCAAGTTTCCTCCACACCCGGAGGAGGAAAAAACGGGACATGGCATGACCTGCGGAAGCCGGTTCACAGTTCTTTGCAGTTCTTTGGACACAGGTGCTGGCGAAGGAGACCATTAGCATGGTTGGTATATCCGGGACTCCTTTCCCACCCTTGCGAGGTTCCTTGCACAGCTTGGTCCTTTTGACACGATCCATCTTAGAGCCCCAGATGACGTAAAAGACGGCCTTGGCGATGGTTTTCCGGGTTTTGGCCTGGGGTGGCCATGCTTGGGCGAGGTACTGGAGCACAGGGAGGATTTCACTGCGCAGCACCAAAGTCTTTCCTTCGATGGTGAGTTTCCGGAGACTCCAAAGTCTAAATTTTTTATTCATTTTTGCAATCCGTTCTTCCCAGGATTTCAGGGCCGCGCCTTCTTTTCCAAACCATACACCAAGGATCTTGATGCAGTCCGGCTTGACGTTGAAAGGCACGGGAGAAGACAGCTGCCACTTTCCGAAGAGCATGGCTTCCGACTTCCCGCAGTTGACTTTAGCCCGTGAGGCTCGACCTCGCAGGTCTGGACGAGTGCTGATATTGAACGCTGGTCTGCGCAGAACACCGTCACGTCATCCATGTACAACGTGCACTTGACTTCCTGTCTGCTGGGTCCTGGTGCGGTGATCCCTCTAATCTATGGATTCTGTCTGATGCATTCGGCAAAGAGCTCTATACAGCAAACAAAAAGGAGAGGTGAAAGAGGGCAGCCTTGTCTGACCCCAGAGAGTACTGGGAAGGGGTCAGTCTTCCAGCCGTTCACCAGCACGGAGCTGCAAATATCAAAATACATGAGGTCAACATAGGAACAAAAAAGCTTTCCTAAACCATACATATGTAGGACCTTGCTCATAAACCCATGCGAGACCCGATCGAAGGCCTTCTCCTGGTCAAGGCTGACCAGGGCGCCATGCACATTGTGGGTTTGTATGTAATGGCTGGTGTCCCTTACAAGAGCGAGGCTGTCCGCAATCCTACGGCCGGGGATGCCGCAGGTTTGGTCCAGGTTGACTATCTGCCCGATGACTGACCTAAGTCGGTTGGTGAGCACTTTGGCCAGGATCTTGTAGTCCACATTTAGGAGAGAGATAAGTCTCCAATTTTTTAGCTCATCTCTCCCTCCCTTGTGCTTATACAAGATCGTGATCATGCCCTCCCTTAGCGAAGGGGGCATTTTACCCTCCGCCATCATCTCCTCGTACAGCATGAGCAGGTCCGGGCCAATGAGATCCCACAGCGCTACATAGAGCTCCGCTGGGAGACCGTCACTGCCCGGGGTCCTGCCCCGCCTGAAGGAGCTAACGGCGGAGAGCAACTCCCCCTCCACCAAGGGCTCCTCCATTGCTGCAGTTCCCTCGGCATCGAGAGTGTTCTTGACGCCTGCTAGGAACTTTTCCGCTACCTCATCATCCGTGGCTTTCGGAGAGCAGAGGTTGGCATAGTAGTCGGAGACCACTTGCATTACGCCGTTCTTACCCTTCCGGAAGGTACCCGTCTCATCTCGCAGTTCTGTCAGGGGTGTGTGACCGGAGTGGAGCTTCCTGAAAAAGAAAGAGTTACACTTCTCACCTTTTTCGATGTTCTCCACTTTGGAGCGGAACACGATGTGCCTGGCTTCCTCCTCGAAGTGCCCTTCCAGGCACTTTTTGGTCTCATCCAGGTTCTGCTTCACGTTCCAGCCCTTGAGGTGGAGGTCCTGTAGACACTGCAGTTTTTGCTGCAGCCTCTTGAGTTCCTCCTTCCTCTCACTCACCTGTTGTCTGCTTTTGGCCTGAAAGAAGCTGCAAAACTTTATCTTGATGTACTCCCACCATTCGCCAATGGAGTTGAAGTAGCGCTGCTGCTCTCTCCACAACATGTATTCCTCTTTGAGTTCCCACATCAGTTTCTCATTCTCCAGCAGGGTGCAGTTAAACTTCCAGGAGCCTGGGCCGGGAGGAAATCCGTCGCCCAGTTCCCCCCGGAAGTAGACCGCTCTGTGGTCAGAGAAAAAGCAGGCGACCAAGGAGGAGCTCTTCTGCCTGACTGCCCGGGAGGTGAACACAAAGTCAATGCGCGAACATACGGAGCCGTCGGGACGGCTCCATGTGTAGTTCGCTGACCCGGTCCCTTTGGCCCCCACTGCGCCCTTGAGGGACGCCTCGTTGACCATTTCCCTGAGCAGCTTGGACGTCTTGTCCAATTTGGCAGAGGAGTTTGTGCTGCGTCGGTCTTGCTCCAGGGACAGTTGAAGTCCCCCACCAGGACTACTGCTCTGGTGGTGGCGAGATAAGGGCGCAGGGTATGGAAAAATTCCATGCGCTCATTCTTTTCAACGGGAGCGTACATGTTGATGAGCCTAATTGGCTCCCCTGCCCATGAGCCGTCTACTAGCAAAAGTCTGCTGCAGACGAGCTCCTGGACAGAATCAACCGTGAAGCGGTTCCCCCTAAGTTTGCCCAATACTGAACTTGATCCAGTGATCTCATGATGAATGTGCAGGTCCCAGAAATTTCTATTTCTTACATAAATAGAGTTGCAAGCCAGTATGTGGAGAGACCCATGCTAGGCTTAATATACGGCGCTAAAGAGACTAAAAACACTCTACTTAGGTAAAGGAAGAGTGGGGCTTTCCTAGAACGGAAAGTATTTGCATAGTACCCAATACAAGGACAGATAGCATTTCCCTAAAGCTGGAAACACATGTCCACTAGTTGGATGTGTTTGGCTGTGTAAATTTAAAGCTAATCCTTGGCATTGCACCCTTAGCGTTTCTAAGGGCCTTGGGTGGCACAGAGACATAAAGAGACGATTTGCATAGCTCCGCCTGCTGCAAGGATAGATGGGTAATGCTATCTGTCCTTCTATTGGTTACTTTGCAAATACTTTCCGTTCTAGGAAAGCCCCACTCTTCCTATTTCTTACATAAAAAAGCAAAAAACTTCTGCATTACACCTGGAGAAGCCATTGATCTTATGACCTTGACAGGTGTGCATGAGCTGTCAGCTCAGTTTCGGGTAGGCTCCAGGTCCCAATGGCTCTAACTGACCTACCTACCAGTTTACTGCTGGTTGGTACAGTGAGTATCAGCCTGTACCAAATGACTATAGTTACCTGGAGAGGAGGATGTAGTTGGAAAGGATCTGCCCAGCTTTGCTGTGACTCCACTTTAAAGTGAATCAGCCGTCAATAATGGCTATGGGTTCACTTACCGCCACAATGTGGACAATTTGATTTTGGATGCCTTGCTTTAAAACACGCGCCATGACACCATTAGAGTGTGCAGTTTAGCAACAAATATACCAAAGGAACCCAGTAATGTGTACCTTAGTCTAGAACAAATCCTTAACACTGGTGCATTGATATATATATATATATATATATATATATATATAAACCTGTGTGACAGCACCTTTTGATTTTCATTAAAATATGTATCACAAACTTTCTAAAAGCATTTAAAACATGTGAAAAATGTCAAAGCAGACTCCAGGGGGCACTATGACACCATTAGATGGTATAGTTCAATAACGAAGTAACCAGTACTGTCTACCTTGGTCCAGACCAAATCCCTAATCTATCAATTGTTGATGAGACAAATCATACATATAAAAAGGCAAGACAAATAATTTGTGAAAGTGCATAGATAGGGTCAAATTTTATTTACCAGCACACACATTTTAGAATATACATTGTGGACAGAGGAGACAACCTTCACAGTGTTCGCTCTAGCACATATCTTAGAAAGCTGTGAGCTGTCTGTTAGATATTTACTTTTCAAAAGCAGACTCATGACTACTTTACAATGTATCACAACTGATTACAATAGAAACAGTTATGCTACATCAGCTGCTCCTCAGCTATAACAATGCAACACAATGTAAATCTCACAAGGGAGCTGGCAGGCTTTTCAGCATGACTCATCTTGTTTGTTATAGTTGCAGCAGAAAGGAGAAATAATACAACCAAAAATCCCTCATCCCAATATACAGCACTGTGAGAACTGTCGCCTTTTTATATATTATTGGATAATGCATTGGATAATGAGGTCCAGAATGCAGGGAAACAGTCAGAGAAAATGTACTCCATACAGTATATCCATCTCCAGATACCAAGTTTATATTGGTTACTATTAAAGGTACAGTAGTGGTGCATGACCCCCCCCCCCCCCCCCCCCCCACTGGTTACTCTGTCCATTGGAAGAATGTCATAAAAATACATTCTCAAAACTAGAGTTCGCCTTAATCCGAGTAAAACCAGTTCATGTTGATAAATTGGCACCCAATAATCTGGAATAATTACCTAAGTTTGAAGCAGGTAATATTTCATATTTCGCATGTTGGGAAACTGTTCAGCATAAAAGATGCCAAAAAGGAAAGCCTGTTTTCTGTTTTCCACAAAATCTTTCCGTATTTATGTGAAAACCAATCGCTGTCATGAAAGACAAGGAAGCAATTGAGATTAAAGCGAGTTCTTCACACATTACAGGTTGCATTTTAACACCTATTATCAGCCAGCATAATAATGGCTCTCCTGTTATGGGATTTCATTACCTCGGCAAATCAGCTGACCCAAATTCAGCTGCATAAACACCGCGTGGAACATTCTTCGGTGTGTCGGCGTTAGTTCCCAAGTTATGTCCCAATTGTTCATTTTTATATTTTTCTGGTGCAGGTGAGAAGTATGAAGAAACCTTAATCCCATAGTTACTAGTTCTAGATTTGGGCATATGAGATAGGTCGGACAATATGCAATGTGAATCAGGATCAGTTTTATTTGTCCAGGTACCTACAGGGTCGGAATGAAAGCAGGGCCTGAGGGGCTCGCGCCCAGGGGCCTCCTCCACTTGGTAAAGCCAGAGGGTTTCCTTTTTTTTGTGCAAAAATGTATTATCTTTTGTAAGAACTCACATGAAAATTAACTTCAAAAGTTAAAACTCATTTGATGCAGGGAGTGTGTTTTTGCAGGACTTTTGTGGAAGCTCTGTTTTTTTATTGCCAAAAAAAGTTGTCGAGAAACACTGATTTCGCTAGCTGACATTATTATTTTCATTGATAAAAACCATGTTGCTATAGCCAGCTTGATTTTTATTTAATGAAAATGATAGCTGCACTAGGATTTTTTTTTACAAAAAAAAAAAGCGTTCCCCCTCCCCCAAAGCCAGCTAGCCCCAGGCATGAGGGCTGGTAACTTGGCTCAGGAGCCGCGCCGTGCGTCCCCTGGCCCTGATGCGATGCCTATGCGTTGAACTGGATTAGGGGGACCCCTTTCCACTTCACCCCAAGATAATAAACACAAACACCCCACACAAATGTTTTGAATATTC
This sequence comes from Gastrophryne carolinensis, assembly GCA_027917425.1. Classification (NCBI taxonomy): domain Eukaryota; kingdom Metazoa; phylum Chordata; class Amphibia; order Anura; family Microhylidae; genus Gastrophryne; species Gastrophryne carolinensis. The sequence continues at coordinate 28,124,766 of CM051239.1, read as the reverse complement.
TGAATTTCACTACTTACCGGTCCTGTCTATTTTCCCACACAGTCCTCATACAATCTGCTGCGTGTCCTGTGCCCATCTCCGCTGATCTTCAGGGCTCTCCGCAGTCTAGGATGGCGGTGCCTGTCAATCCTGATGTAGATGCCTCCTTCTATCATCCGCTCTTCTCAATGAGGGAATGAGCTTGGGCGGAGCCGAGACGCCTTTTTTCTGTGAGGCAGAGCCTCCCTGGGATCACCCCCATGTGCCTACATACATGCAAACGTCACAAGAGCCAGCCTCTCACTATAAAAGGCCCCTCCTGGTTGCAGTTGTCCCCCTCCCTACACCTGGCCCTTCTCAACCTGAAGCCCCATGGCTGTTCAAGGCGCTTCAGCTCATACAACATATTGTTCCGGCAGCCAAGTTGATTATTGCACATTCCTGGAAGAAACCAAGTATATCTATTGGGAGCCTGGTCTCTCGAGTCAACGAAATTATGTTTTTTGAAAAGGTGGCGGCCTCCATTTGGGAGGGATGGATAGCCCATTATCTGCCTGGACATTTTGACCGAGATCTTCTTACAATTTGCTAACTCAGCCGCCCTTCAATTAGGTGGAGGCCTGGAACCCGTCTCTTTTCTTTCTCTTTTTCCTCTTTTTTCTCTCTTCTGTTTTCCTTCTTGCTTCTACTTTTTTTGCGATCTCTCACATCCTACCCTTTGCGCCGTTGGCACACGACCTTTCCAGTGAAAGATTGGGCACTTGCCCTCTGCCCCCCTCTCCGGGCCTCGGGATTTGGCTATCGAGTCCGGTATGGGCGGGAGGGCTTTTGTGTTGAATGTGGGAGGAGGTGGGTAGTTGGGGGGGTCCTCACCTGTTTGTATGTCATGCTCATTTCTCGAAGGTTTTTGTTCTTGTAAACCTTGTTTACCTCAATGACTGTGCTTTTTTTTGTATGGACAAAAATATTGGATGTTTTTTTTTTGGGTATATATTCTGACGAAAAAAAGAAAAAAAGGTCCCTCCTTGTAGCTCTGTTTGGAGTCTCCAAATTGGAGTCAGGATGAAAGGAGGGGAACCTGTGTTCTCCTCCTTACAGTGGACCAAAAGCCACATATTTAACTAGTATCACCTGACTTGCTTCCCCCATGAAGAGTACATTTTGCCAATTTTTGGTGCTTCTGCTTCACTCTAATAACAGCCCTTGTTTTAGCTGTAAAGCCTCGCCTTCTCCATTCATTGCCATTGTTGTATGTGGCAATGATATAATTGCCAAACTAATGCAATGACCGATTGCTTGCCAACTTACAGAGAGGGACAGCAAGAAAAACAGTGTTCCAGGATGATTCGAAAAACGAAATGATCTATTTCTAAATACATATCGCAGCCTTGATAAAGGAACCAGGGGGTTCCGAAACGTAGGCTATAGGTTCTTGCGATCACATTCTCCATGCTTGTGGTAACTGTTATGTCATTTTACTGTAATGCTTAAAGTATGATGCGCGTCATGATTTGACTTATTGTATATACTCTTGTGATTATATGCACTGTATTTTATGGAAGGATGATGGTTGGACTGACCAGGAAACTTTCATTGTTACAATTTACCTGTACTAGCATTTACTATTATTGTCCTTAATGCATCCTGGCCAGTCACCTCTCCACTTCTTCTTGCTCGCTCCTCAGGACCAGTGCTGATACTCCTCATAGATCCTACTGGTGAATATTTTTATTGCACTATAGTCATAGTACCTTACTGGATTTTCATGTTAGAGTTACATTTCTTCTTTTTTTCTGAGGAGATCAACGATCCTGGAGACTGTATCTTATTCCATGCAACAGTATCCTTTTGTAAATAGCTATATGTGTGCAACTCTATACATTCTGATATTACTTACTATCATGTATTTACCTGCATTAACTATATAAATATATTTTTAATTGCAAACTATCTTTAAGTGTGGTGTGCATATATCCGCTATGGTCCTACTATTTCTAAATACAGAAAATTTCAGAAATATCGGCAGAGGCTCTGGCCAAATGTATTTCACAAGTTCGGTGGGTTTTGGTTCACTTTTAACAAATGTGTAAAAATAGCAATAGATGCACCTCTGACATAAATGTCATGAAATGGGTAGAAGGAATCTAAGCTCTCAGTAATGTGGCAGTGCTGTGTTAGCCAGGACTTCGGAAAAGAAAGATTTAGGGATACTGATTACTGAAACAGAAGGATGAGTGGACAGTGTAGCCAGGCAGTGGGGAAAGCAAGCAGGATAACCACCCCATTGGGTCCTTGTGGGGTGAAGTGGTCCTGCTCCTGTGCTACAAGTTCTGTTGTTGACATCGCACTGCCTGTCCAGCCTTGGTTTGGTCAGGTAGGTATAATTTCTTTTTTATTCAAGGAACAACCGCTTAATGATGGCACTGAAGACGATGTAGAAAGAAATTTCCAAGGACCCGCTGCTGTCTTCTCTGGGCGTGCTTTATTGTTCAGATGACATTTAGCATTATATTCTGAGGAATGTAACAGAATAATGATTCATTTCCTCTGCTTTTGCTGTCTGCCGTTTTCCATTTCAATGTGTTTCTTATAACGACTCTGTTGGCCTGGTGGGGTTTTATGTGTTGCCAAACACACATGGAGCTTCTGGTGGTTGCGATGTGATTCATGCTCTTTAATTTAACATTTTATATTTCCAAGAGGCTTTTTCTAGTGAGCTCCAAACTCAAAAGCCATTAAACTTTGGCCCCCATGTCATATTTTCCTGAGCAATGTTGGCATCCTCCAGTCCTCTTCGCTAAGACAGAAATCCCATCCAACCCACCACAGCCAGAATATGGATCCAGCTTCCAGTGTGGAGCAAGGTTGAGGCTTATTAATGTATCAGCTCAACCTAGGAGACACGAGAAATGCCAAGGTGTTAATGTAAGAACGGAGTGCTAAGTACCGGCAACACACACAACCAAAGGTTAGACTGGGAAATTAGCTTACCGCCAAAAGGTAAAGTTTTTTTACTATAAAATTTCGAGTAATTTCTGGCACAATAAAAAAGAAAACAAGAAAGTCTAACAAAAATGTCTCTATGAAGGAGAAGCTGCCCACAGTGATCTTTTTCTTGGGTAAAGAGCTAAACGAGGAACAGTTTTTAAAGAAAAACTGTAAACAACAACAAAGCATTTAACCCCTTCAGTGTCAGCCTACCTAGAGATGTTGTTACCCTCTGATATTTTTTTTTTTTTTCAGAAGAGTTTGGGCTTTAACATGAAATGTCTTGTTTGTAATATTTTTCAGTGATTTCATAATATTTTTGGGTGAAATATGTAAAAAAAAATAATATAATTTTTAAATTATGTTGCTTTAAAAAAGTACTGTACGTTTTTAAAATAAATATTCCCTCATCCTACGTACTCCTGATTAAAGCAGCACTATCGTGAAAAATGGCCAAATGATAAAAATCTATATAAATATGCTGGATGGTGGGAGGAAGGGGTCACCCAACATCAAGAAATATCCAGCTAGGATTGTTTTTTTTTTTATTTTAATGGGAGTAAGAGGAATATCTGGGGTGACAGGCTCTGTCACCCATGATAGACTGAACCTATCACCCCTGGAATTTCTTTCTACCAGGAGAGAATAAACCACAAGCCTGGCAGGAGTTTTATTCCGTTTGGGTGTATAAGTGACCCCTCCTCTCATTAGCCAATGTGCTTATATGGATTTTTAATACTACACAATTTCATGATGGTACTCCTTTAAGGTACCACATATGTATCATTAAACACATTTCCCTGTCCAGGAGACCCCCCTGGACATTTGAACTTTTCAAATGAAATACAACTACTATGCGCACTTTTTTAAACCTTTAAAAAAATCCCCCCTATCCAAGCAAAACTAGCCCGGGTAAAAGGCTGACAGACTGGGCTTTGGGGGTGCAGGTAATGGGGCGGGGGGTTAATGGTAAGTCAACTGCTTGCTGGTAGGTGACTTGCCAGCCCCTCCTGCCCAGTTCACAAAGAGTTAAATGTAAATACGCACACACACAGAAAAAAGTATTTTATTTATTTTTACCTCCTTCCATTGTGATTCTGATGCTGGGCCAATCACCGCTGCTGTGACTGACAGCTGGAAGTAATCGTCAGAAGTTGGGTGCGTAAGCAGAGGATCAGAGTCCCCTGCCCACATCCAGCTACCACTGATCAATCCCGGCCAGTGCGACCTTTTATATTGGACAATAAAAAAACCCTCCCTGCGGTGGCTGGTGGGTGGTGATCATATCACTCACCATATAAAAGGCCCCTCCCAGCGGTGGCTGGCGAGCTGTGATTATCCCACTCACCGTATAAAAGGCCCCTCCCTGCGTTGGCTGACGAGCTGTGGACATATCACTCGCTGTATAAAAGGCCCCTCCCTGCGGTGGCTGGCGAGCTGTGATTATCTCACTCGCCGTATAAAAGGCCCCTCCCTGTGGTGGCTGGAGAGCTGCGATCATCTCACTAGCCGTATAAAAGGCCCCTCCCTGCGGTGGCTGGAGAGCTGCGATCATCTCACTCGCCGTATAAAAGGCCCCTCCCTGCGGTGGCTGATGAGCTGTGATTTTCTCACTCGCCATATAAAAGGCCCCTCCCTGCGGTGGCTGGCGAGCTGTGATTATCTCAATCGCCGTATAAAAGGCCCCTCCCTGCGGTGGCTGGAGAGCTGCGATCATCTCACTCGCCGTATAAAAGGCCCCTCCCTGCGGTGGCTTTCGATCTGCGATCATCTCACTCGCCGTATAAAAGGCCCTTCCCTGCAGTAGCTGTCGCTTTGCGATCATCTCATTCACCATATAAAAGGCCCCTCCTTGTGGTGGCTGGCGAGTTGCGATCATATCGCTCACCATATAAAAGTCCCCTCCCTGCGGTGGCTGGTGAGCTGTGATTATCTCACTTGTTGTATAAAAGACCCCTCCCTGCGGTGGCTGTCGATCTGCGATCAACTCACTCACCATATAAAAGGCCCCTCCCTGCGGTGGCTGGTGAGCTGTGATCATATCACTCGCCGTATAAAAGGCCCCTCCCTGCAGTGGCTGGAGAGCTGCGATCATCTAACTCGCCGTATAAAAGGCCCCTCTCTGCGGTGGCTGGAGAGCTGCGATCATCTCACTCGCCGTATAAAAGGCCCCTCCCTGCGGTGGCTGGTGAGCTGTGATCATATCACTCGCCGTATAAAAGGCCCCTCCCTGCGGTGGCTGGAGAGCTGCGATCATCTCACTTGTCGTATAAAAGGCCCCTCCCTGCGGTGGCTGGCCAGCTGCGATCATCTCACTCATTGTATAAAAGGCCCCTCCCTGGGGTGGCTGGAGAGCTGTGATTATATCACTCGCCGTATAAAAGGCCCCTCCCTGCGGTGGCTGGAGAGCTGCGATCATCTCACTCATTGTATAAAAGACCCCTCCCTGCGGTGGCTGGAGAGCTGCGATCATATCACTCGCTGTATAAAAGGCCCCTCCCTGGGGTGGCTGGAGAGCTGTGATTATATCACTCATTGTATAAAAGGCCCCTCCCTGCGGTGGCTGGCCAGCTGCGATCATCTCACTCATTGTATAAAAGGCCCCTCCCTGGGGTGGCTGGCCAGCTGCCGCAGTGCAGAGAACAGGTGTTCCCTGTCCTCCTGAAACCTGCAAGGGAGGGAATCAGACCTCCGGTCCTGGATCCTGGACAGAGATAAGCTGTTTTTTTCTGGCTGTAAACCTGCCTAAACGCCAGGCACATAGATTTTACAGCAGGGGTACTCAACCACTTCTTTTGAAGGTCCATTTAAACGCATCCTGTGAGAGGTGAAGGCTGGGCAGAGGGCCGTCGTGGGGGTGGGGGGGTGGATAGTTGCAAATCAGCACCCTGGGGAAGAGGCTATAGATTCCCCAGGCAAAACTAAAAAAGGCTGCTTGCCCCCCACCCCACCTCAAAATGTTACTGGCAATAGGGTCTGGTAACAAGGCTGGATAGATAGTGCTTGGGGGAGAGAGGGATGAATTGGAGAGGGGCTGTAAGGAAGAGGAATGGATAGACAGAACAGGAAGAGCAGGGAGGGATGGAGAGAGAGCTGGGAGAAGGGATGGATGGGCAGAACTAGAAGAACAGGGATGAATCGCCAGAGCTGGAAGAAAGAGTAATGGGTTGGCAAAGTTGGGAGGCTGGGGACTGGATGGACAAAACTGGGAAGACAGGAATGGATGGGGCAGAGAGACTAGGCTGGAAGGGGCAGAGCTGAGGGGTCAGGGATTGGATGGGCAAAGCTGGGGGGACAGGAATGGATGGGGCTGAGCTGGGGCGGGGTGAAAAAATTGGATGGGGCAAAGAGACCAAGAAAGAAAGTTTGTGTGTACCTTGCAATGCCACCTCCCGCCCATGTAGTACTTCATATTGCAATGCTAGGTGCTAGGTGCCAGGGAGCCATGACACTGGCAGGGAGACTAAGCACTTTATCGCCAATCAAGGGGGCAGCTCTGAGCATGGCAACAAGATGCGACAGAGTGCAGGGCTGTCAGGGCATGGGTCCGGAAATCTGGCACCCGAGGTTCCGCATTTGGACCCCGGTCCACCAGTTGAGTATAGCTATTCTACAGGCTTTCCAATTAAAGCGGACCAAAACCCACTGAACTCGTGAAATACATTTGGCCATATTGGCCCCTGCCAATACTCCCTTCTTAGAGTGTGGAGCTAGAAATTGATATTTTCCCTTTTTGAATCTTCCTGGAACACTGTTTTTTTGCTGTCCCTTTCGGTAAGATGGCAGACAATTAGTCATTGCATAGACAGCTAAAACAGGCGCCATTAACTGGGATTAGAGTGAAGCAGGAGTGATGAAAATTGGCAAAAGGAACACTTCATAGGGAGAGCAATTCAGGGGATGCCAGTTAAAAATGTGGGTTTTGGTCCACTTTAACGATAGGATAAGCAACACCGTAGAATCTATGTGCTTGGCATTTAAAGGTTAAAGTGGACCAAAACCTGGGATCTGGTCCTCGCCCTGGGGGATCCCAATTTGGGATTCCCCGCTATGTGAAACCCCCAGGTCGACCACCAAAACTCACCTTTCTCCGGATCCACATGCACCGATGGCCCCATTTCCTGCTCCAGCCATTTACAAATGCCTGCCATGGGCACGTGACTGGGTAAGGGGATAGTACGTCACTGAAGATAAAACAGGAGCATACAAGTTGAGAGTTAAAAGTGGAGGAGTTGACTGACAGTGGAGGGAAATGGAAGCAGTAAATATGAGATGGATGTGGAAAAGAGAACAGTCAGTGCTGGAAGCAGAAGTAGAGCAGATGACTGTCAGTTGAGAAAAACAGTAGCAGAAAAGAGGGGAATCAGATGCATAGATGATTAGTAGACAGAGATGAGAAGATGGGTGTTAGTGCTGCAAGTAGAAAAGATGACAGTCAGAGGAAATAAATGAAAGCAGGGAAAAGGGGAGTTGGTGAAAATAGTGAAAATGACAGTCAGTGATGGAAGTTGAGAAGTTGTCAGTGTCAGTGCTGGAAGTAGATATGGAGATGACAGTTGAAAGAAACAGAGGCAGGGAAGATGACAGTCGGCCGTGAAGATGATAAATGCGGGGAAGATGATTGTTGGAAGTGCAGAAAATGGCAGTCAGTGGGGAGACACAGGACAAGAGAGTTGTACATGCAGAAGATGATAGTTATGATAAAGAAGTGGAAGCAGAGAAGTGGGGAAATAGTGAAAATGACAGTCAGTGCTGGAAGTTGAGAAGATGTCAGTCAGTGCTGGAAGTAGATATGGAGATGACAATTGAGAGAAACAGAGGCAGGGAAGATGAGAGTCAGCCATGAAGATGATAAATGCAGGAAAGATGTTTGTTGGACGTGCAGAGAATAGCAGTCAGTGGGGAGAAGAGAAGGCGAGAGTTGTAAGTGCAGAAGATGACAGTTATGCTGGAGAAGTGAAGGAAATGGCAGTCAGTGGAGCAAAATGGGGGCAGAGATGCTGGGTACCAGAAATGGGAAAATGTTGGAAGTCACTGAAAATTAATAAGAGCAGAGAAGATTAGAGTTTGAAGTGGAGAAAGTGACAATCCGTCTTGGAGGAAGAGGTGGAGAATGTGAAAGTCAGTGCTGGAGGTAGAGAAGATGGCAGTCAGTGGAGAGACACTGGATCAGAGAAGATGAGAGTTGTAAGTACAGAAGATGCCAGTCATGCTGGAAGTAAAGGAGACAGCAGTCAGTGGAGAAGTGGAGAAGAGGGCAGTTGGGAGAAACAGGGGCAGGAAGATGAGAGTCAGGAGTAGAGAAGATAAGTGTGCAGAGACAAGAGCAGAGAAGATGAGTGCTGGAAGTGGAGGAGATGGCAGTCCATGCTGGAAGTGGAGGAGAGGGCAGTCCATGCTGGAAGTGGAGGAGATGGCAGTCCATGCTGGAAGTGGAGGAGATGGCAGTCCATGCTGGAAGTGGAGGAGATGGCAGTCCATCCTGGAAGTGGAGGAGATGGCAGTCCATGCTGGAAGTGGAGGAGAGGGCAGTCCATGCTGGAAGTGGAGGAGATGGCAGTCCATGCTGGAAGTGGAGGAGATGGCAGTCAGTGCTGGAAGTGGAGGAGATGGAAGTCCATTCTGGAAGTGGAGGAGATGGCAGTCCATGCTGGAAGTGGAGGAAATGGCAGTCAGTGCTGGAAGTGGAGGAGATGGCAATCCATGCTGGAAGTGGAGGAGATGGCAGTCCATGCTGGAAGTGGAGGAGATGGCAGTCAGTGCTGGAAGTGGAGGAGATGGCAGTCCATGCTGGAAGTAGAGGAGATGGCAGTCCATGCTGGAAGTAGAGGAGATGGCAGTCCATGCTGGAAGTGGAGGAGATGGCAGTCCATGCTGGAAGTGGAGGAGATGGCAGTCCATGCTGGAAGTGGAGGAGATGGCAGTCAGTGCTGGAAGTGGAGGAGATGGCAGTCCATGCTGGAAGTAGAGGAGATGGCAGTCCATGCTGGAAGTAGAGGAGATGGCAGTCCATGCTGGAAGTGGAGGAGATGGCAGTCCATGCTGGAAGTGGAGGAGATGGCAGTCAGTGCTGGAAGTGGAGGAGATGGCAGTCCATGCTGGAAGTAGAGGAGATGGCAGTCCATGCTGGAAGTGGAGGAGATGGCAGTCAGTGCTGGAAGTGGAGAAGATGGCAGTCAGTGCTGGAAGTGGAGGAGATGGCAATCCGTGCTGGAAGTGGAGGAGATGGCAGTCCATGCTGGAAGTGGAGGAGATGGCAGTCCATGCTGGAAGTGGAGGAGATGGCAGTCAGTGCTGGAAGTGGAGAAGATGGCAGTCAGTGCTGGAAGTGGAGGAGATGGCAGTCCATGCTGGAAATGGAGGAGATGGCAGTCAGTGCAGAGAAATGGCAGCAGAGATGCTGATAGCCAGAAGTGGAGAAGAAACAAGTGGAGAATAATAGGAGCAGATAAGTTGGAAGCAAGACAACACTGATGAGGATAACTACCAATAGCACACAATAGCACAGCAGCAGTGGACCAGAGGATCGACAGAGACAATTGAAAATTTAGGGCGGTAAGAAAGACAGAGGAGCGAAGCAGCAAGGACAATACCGAGATGTGACAATGGATAAGATGACAGCTAGTTTCAGAGAGAAGACGACCGCCCATAATAAGAAAGTGCATTGAGTAAAATGTCCTCTAGGTTGGGAAGTAGTAACCACCAATAATCAGGCTTAACTCTAGTCATAGAGGCCACCTAAAGATTGCTTAGTAAATACCGACCCTACTTATTCAGTCCCTGGGTGACATGAGGTGAGCAGCCATATTGGGGATGGTACTGTAATTCACCAAGCTCATTTAGAACTTGGAATACAGTAATGGAAGCGTATCGCCATTAAGCAATTATAACTTGGTTACATTAAAGTACAAATGCAGCGATTACATCATTTAACAATTACCACTGGCTACAAACAGTCACCAATTATTCCCTCAGCTCAAATGAGTAAATGAAGAGCCTTGTGGCTGCTGAGACCCGAATTACTCCTTGCAGATAAGCCGATGAGCAGCTCCTCATGCCGACACATGACTTCAATTTACAAAGCGTTCACATATTCTCTCCGTGCCTCTTCGCATCAGCTTGAAAGATGGGAAAAGGAAATCCAGAGTGACATCCGGAGACAATGGCGGCGATCAATGTTATAGTGTGTTTTTCAATTGTGTCTGGCCAGGAATGTTAGCTTTTCAAAAAGCCCGCTCCTATTTCAACTTATTCTAAAAAAAAATACTAAGGGGTGGTGAACGAAAGCCGCCATTCTGAATAGCGGCCCCAAAAAAATATCCCAGCCTCCTTGTTATGGGAGTCATTGAGGTGAAGGAAAATAAACCAGAATTCAGGTGGTGATAGGAACGACTAAGTGTGCATCCCATTTGTGAACCCCCCAGTTTGCTTAAAATCACATCAATCTGGCGATCCCACAGTAAATGCATGGGCCCCGTATGGTATTCTTAAAACCCCTCCATTCGATGTGTGCACCCCACTTGACACACCTAAATGGCTGGCAGCGGGTGCGCACAGCCAGAGAGAGCAGCCTGGGGGAGGTGCCTGCCAATCCATTATTCAGAATTTAGTGCTCGGCATTAATATGCATAGCAATGAATGTTGATTGGAGGAGAGTTCAAGCATTCTCTGTAGGAACAGGGGTCGGTATGCCCCACAGTGTGTGTCCCCAGGATTGCCTGGTATACTCACCTTGTCAGTGTTCCCACGCTGCATTCTGGTTTGTAGGAGCATCCCTGCTGTGCATCTAGCCTAGGAAACATATCTGCGCCAGGCATGCCTAAATAGCATTTCTAAATAACTGGACAGAGAGAGGAACTGTACTAAGGACAGAGAGATACAGGAGCTGTACTCAGGAAATACAGGGAGAAAAGAGCTTTACTCAGGACAGACAGGAGAGAAGAGCTACTCTCAGGACAGACAGTGAGAGAAGAGCTGTACTCAGGACAGACAGAAAAAGAGGATATGTACTCAGGACAGACAGAGAGGGAGGAGCTGTACTCAGGACAGAGAGATAGAGGAGCTGTACTCAGGACAGATAGGGAGTTGTACTCAGGACAGACAGGGAGAGAAGAGACTTATGCAGGAAGAGAAGAGCTGTACTCAGGACAGAGAGATAGATGAGCTGTACTCAGGACAGACAGGGAGTTGTACTCAGGACAGACAGGGAGAGAAGAGACTTATGCAGGAAGAGAAGAGCTGTACTCAGGACAGAGAGATAGATGAGTTGTACTCAGGACAGACAGGGAGTTGTACTCAGGACAGACAGTGAGAGAAGACACTTATGCAGGAAGAGAAGAGCTGTACTCAGGACAGGCAGGGAGAGAAGAGCTGTACTCAGGAGAGACAGGAAGATAAGAGCTGTGCTCAGGACAGACAGGGAGAGAAGAGCTGTACTCAGGACAGGCAGGGAGAGAAGAGCTGTACTCAGGACAGAGAGATAGATGAGCTGTACTCAGGACAGACAGGGAGGAGCTGTACTCAGGACAGAGAGATAGATGAGCTGTACTCAGGACAGACAGGGAGAGACGAGCTGTACTCAGGACAGACAGAGAGGGAGGAGCTGTACTCAGGACAGACAGAGAGAGGAGAGCTGTACTCAGGACAGACAGGGAGAGAAGAGCTGTACTCAGGACAGACAGGGAGAGAAGAGCTGTGCTCAGGACAGACAGGGAGAGAAGAGCTGTACTCAGGACAGGCAGGGAGAGAAGAGCTGTACTCAGGACAGGCAGGGAGAGAAGAGCTGTACTCAGGACAGAGAGATAGATGAGCTGTACTCAGGACAGACAGGGAGTTGTACTCAGGACAGACAGGGAGAGAAGAGACTTATGCAGAAAGAGAAGAGCTGTACTCAGGACAGGCAGGGAGAGAAGAGCTGTACTCAGGAGAGACAGGGAGAGAAGAGTTGTACTCAGGACTGACAGGGAGAGAAGAGCTGTGCTCAGGACAGGTAGGGAGAGAAGAGCTGTACTCAGGAGAGACAGAGAGAGGAGAGCTGTGCTCAGGACAGACAGGGAGAGAAGAGCTGTGCTCAGGACAGACAGGGAGAGAAGAGCTGTGCTCAGGACAGACAGGGAGAGAAGAGCTGTACTCAGGACAGGCAGGGAGAGAAGAGCTGTACTCAGGACAGAGAGATAGATGAGCTGTACTCAGGAGAGGCAGGGAGTTGTACTCAGGACAGACAGGGAGAGAAGAGACTTATGCAGAAAGAGAAGAGCTGTACTCAGGACAGGCAGGGAGAGAAGAGCTGTACTCAGGAGAGACAGGGAGAGAAGAGTTGTACTCAGGACTGACAGGGAGAGAAGAGCTGTGCTCAGGACAGGTAGGGAGAGAAGAGCTGTACTCAGGAGAGACAGGGAGAGAAGAGTTGTACTCAGGACAGACAGGGAGAGAAGAGTTGTACTCAGGACAGACAGGGAGAGAAGAGACTTATGCAGAAAGAGAAGAGCTGTACTCAGGACAGGCAGGGAGAGAAGAGCTGTACTCAGGAGAGACAGGGAGAGAAGAGTTGTACTCAGGACTGACAGGGAGAGAAGAGCTGTGCTCAGGACAGGTAGGGAGAGAAGAGCTGTACTCAGGAGAGACAGAGAGAGGAGAGCTGTGCTCAGGACAGACAGGGAGAAAAGAGCTGTGCTCAGGACAGACAGGGAGAGAAGAGCTGTACTCAGGACAGACAGAGAGAGGAGAGCTGTGCTCGGGACAGACAGGGAGAGAAGAGCTGTGCTCAGGACAGACAGGGAGAGAAGAGCTGTACTCAGGACAGACAGGGAGAGAAGAGCTGTACTCATGACAGGCAGGGAGAGAAGAGCTGTACTCAGGACAGAGAGATAGATGAGCTGTACTCAGGACAGACAGGGAGTTGTACTCAGGACAGACAGGGGGAGAAGAGACTTATGCAGAAAGAGAAGAGCTGTACTCAGGACAGGCAGGGAGAGAAGAGCTGTACTCAGGAGAGACAGGGAGAGAAGAGTTGTACTCAGGACTGACAGGGAGAGAAGAGCTGTGCTCAGGACAGGTAAGGAGAGAAGAGCTGTACTCAGGAGAGACAGGGAGAGAAGAGTTGTACTCAGGACAGACAGGGAGAGAAGAGTTGTACTCAGGACAGACAGGGAGAGAAGAGACTTATGCAGGAAGAGAAGAGCTGTACTCAGGAGAGACAGGGAGAGAAGAGCTGTACTCAGGACAAACAGAAAAAGAGGATATGTACTCAGGACAGACAGAAAAAGAGGAGCTGTAGTCAGGACAGAGAGATAGAGGAGCTGTACTCAGAACAGACAGGGAGAGAGGAGCTGTACTCAGGACAGGGAGAGAAGAGCTGTACTCAGGACTGACAGGGGGAGAAGAGCTGTACTCAGGACAAACAAGGAGAGAGAGATGTACAATTTTATCATCAGATTCCATTCAATTTTCCACTGTAAAATGTTGGCATCAGACCCATTATGCCTGCACATTTACTCATATCCAGCACTAGAACAGAGATAAAAGCAGATAAGAGCCACCTTTACTAGTTTATGGTCAGGGATTGTTTCAGTCCCCCATAGGCTCGATACAGATTGTTCCCCGGTATCCGTTTTCCTTTTGATATCAGAAGTCATTTGGGTTTAGTGGTACTTGTCTTTCCTCGAAACGCTTCCTGGTTTTGTACTTGTCTTTGGAATTTTTAGATATATTTTGGGATGTTCAGAATGAACACAATACATTATTGTTTTGGAGATATTTTAACATTTTGTCACATCTTTTCTCACAAATGACATTTGTTTTTAAAAAACATTTCTCTCTTTATATTTATTTTGAACAATGTGTGAACACTCTCAACAAGGGGCCTTGTTAAAGGATAACTATAGGTAAAAATATGCAGCTTTCACATATTTATAGGTACTATATTTTAAACTATTCAATTACTTACATATTATGACCCTCTTCTAGATGAACCTCTAGACCATGGATGCACAACCTGTAGCCCGTGCTGTCTTCAGTTGCTGCTCCCTGCACCCCTAAGAAGTTGGAGAGCTGAGTTTGCATGCAGTGTAAGCAGCTGGCCACTAGAGTGCGTCTCTAATTCCCAAAGCAGGATGTGAGACCCAATGAACTTCTCTTTAGAGGTGGGTGACACACATGTGCTACCGGGTGTGTCTGGAGACTTTCAAACTCACCCTCCCATCTTGTCCCACCTTACCTCTGCTCACTTCTACCTATCTCTACCCACCTCAACTCGGCCCATCTCTTTTCCTGTTTTACCTCTGCCCACCTTGGTTTACCTCTTTCCTTAAAACATTTGCTTTCCTCACAATTGCCTACCTCTATCCACCTCTGCTCACCACTCACTACCTCTGCTAACCTCAATCCTGCCCACCTCACCTGTGTCGGGCACCTATTCCAGTATCATCTCTCCTCACCCCATCTCAACTTGGTTCACCACACCTCTACAGCATCAGACCCACTGCTCACCTCTTCCCGCCTCACCTCTGTTAAACTCACCTCTCCAGGGGTGAACCTAGCCTATCTGCTGGCACCCCCCCCCCAGTGTGTAACTCTCCACTCCTCAAAAGAGCAGTGCAACTCTATGCCTGGCTCCACCCTACGATGGGATTGGCGCAAAGTCATAGGGAGGATAGGGGCGTGGCCAAAGAAGCTGAGTCACCAATTTCTGACTGTGTAACATGACAGTATGCACCAGCACCCCTGGCCTCCACTGAGTCACTAACTAAGGGGATAGTAAAAACTAATTACAGCTAACCCTGCTTCATTGCCCCCTGAGGTGGCTGCCACACATAGCCTCATTACAGGTGCACCCCTGCACCTCTCTGCCCTGCCTCTGTCCACTTCTTCCTACTTCACCTCTTCTTGTTTCACCTCTATCAACCTCACCTCTGGTTACCTCACCTTTTTCACCTATGTTCACTCCACCTCTGCCTCACTTCTGCTCATCTTTGCATATACATAAAAGCATATGCATTGCTTTAAAGCAGACCAAAAGAAACAAGTTCAGTGAATTGCACCCCTAAAGCCCCACCCACCATGGAATATCAGGCAGATTCTATCCCGCATAACTGCATGGAAGCAGCCATCTTGCCACATACATGAGTCCAGCTTATGAAAACCCAATCCCACAGTCAAAATTGCCTCACATATCAGTGCACTTGTCCTTTATTTCTAGTAGAAAGCCATCAGCTGTGATGACAGCTGTGATGGTGTGCGGTAAATCCAGAGTCCACAGTGAACAGTGATAGAGAAACATTGTTGCAGGTTTCCCTTCACACAACGCAGGGACAACACAAAGGAAAATGCTGCCCATTATTTCTAATGGGCCAGTTCATTTATGTATATATATATATATATATATATATATATATATATATATATATATACAGTGTATATATTTGAAGTGGCCCATTAATGACAACTGACAGCATTTTTCCTTGCATGTGACTGCGTTGCCCAATGCAGAGGAAGCAGAGAGGTGTGAATAGAGCCTTACTGTGTGATTGCTCTAAAGCAATAACAAACCAGTCACAGCAGAGAGAGACAAATAATGCCACTGCTATATTAAAGGGGATCTCCAGTGAAAAAAAGAAAGCTTAGTAGTGTTAGGGCGAGCGCTGCACGCCCATCTAGCAGCACTTCACTTACCTCCATGGCTGCATCCAGCCGTCATCCATTTTGCAGCACTTCCCTCATCGCTGTTTCCAGCTGTCTCCCTTCCCCCCATGCTTCCTTCTCACATGCTCAGGTGCGCACACGTCTCCGTCCACTAGAGGGCGAGCGCACTGGATTCCTGAGATTTAAAGGGCCTGTACAGCACTGATTGGTGCTTGGTCATCCAATCCTGCATCCACTTCTCCTATTTAAAGAGGCACTTCCTTCCTTCAGTGCCGGATCTTGGTCTCTCCATGCTTTTGAAAGTCAGACATTCTTGGATTGCTCACCCGTGTACCGACCTCTGCCTGTCCCCGACTCTGAACCTTTGCTGCCTGCCCCGACCTCGGCTACTCACCTTTACCGCGAACCTGTGCTGCCTGCCCCGATCTCTGGCTGTACTTACTACGCCTTTTGCCTGCCACTTGTGTACCTCGCTGAACCTCGGCTGACTGTGGGACTGGGCCGCTGTTGGGGGGTAGCGACCTGGGGGGTCACTCGCCGCACAGGACCAACCTGCTATGCGGTGGGCTCTGGTGAATACCGGTGGCCCCTTAGACTCCGCTCCCCTGACACGGTACCCGCCATCGGTCCCACAGTTAAAGCGGATCCACACCCGAGTCCGCTCCACTCGGTCCGTGACAAGTAGATTGCTTCCCCATTTATGATCAATGGAATAAGCAGTTTAAGAGGGCCAAAACCTACCCTGGAGTCTATGAAACTCCAGGGCAGGCATGCTTCCTCCCCCTGGGGAATCCAGATTCGAGGTGCGCCACTGTGTAAAAAACCCCAGGTCGCCAAGTAAACTCATTTTCTCCCTGATCCAACGGTGCATGTGTGAGCTATAAGATTCCTGGGTTTATCGATTCCCCCTCCCAGGGCATAAAAAATCGGGATGCCCCGCTGTGTGAAACCCTCCAGGTCGCCCCATTCACTTACGTCATTTCCTGGTCCAACAGCGCATGTGCGAGCTGCGGCCACACCCCTCTTTACCTCTAGCAGGGCGTGTACCCGCAGGCATCTGTGAATCAGAGACGTGAGTTGGCATTGGCGATCTGGGGGGTTTCACGCAGTGGGGCACCCCCGATCAGGGAAAGGACCAAAACCCAGGATAGTCAAAATCCTGGGTTTTGGTCCACTTTAAAGGGTAGGAGGGATGCGGCCACCAGCACACTGGACTGTGCTCAGTTAGACTCGTCACTGGAGCTGTGACTAGTGCACTGAGCAGATGGGAGGGCGCGCATACTCCGTAACACAGTGGAAAGAGGGGTCTCAGAAAGCGACCTGAGGGGTATCACACAGCGGGGCATCTCGCATCGGGGTGCCCCAGGAGTAAGGACCAAAACCCATATAGCACATAACCCCCCAGAATGCCCGTAAATCTTACCTTTCTCTTGCCCCCCACCAAGAATCAAGTGCTCACTTGGGCAGGACATTCGGCAGCCAGAACATCACTGCCCATGAGCGCTGGGCAGCCAATCGTGGTGCCAGATTCCTGGTGCCTTCATATAGTTTGAAAATGACTAGAGGACGTCCCCACTAACAGGGGGAGGCTAATTTATTAATATTGCTGAGGGCGCACTTAAGTCCGAGACGCTCAGCAGGGCCCGCGCCACAGCATTGGCTTTTGGTTGCCGGCGCTATCAGCTGTAGTGTTCCTGGCCAGGCAGCGTTCGCAGCGCGTGGCTTATATGAGCCTATACACTAACAATACCTAGTGCCAGCCTAGAGCGCCGCAAGCTGACAAAATATACCATAAAAATACCAGGTGCTCCAAGAAGCGCTCAAAAATGGGCAATTCAGTCAAACAGCATCTGTTGGATTCCCTATTTCTTAGGGTTTATTTTTTGTTTGTTTTTTGTGTGTAATTAATCATTGTGAATTTGTGACTATTTTTATTTTAAACTATTCAATTACTTACATATTATGACCCTCTTCTAGATGAACCTCTAGACCATGGATGCACAACCTGTAGCCCGTGCTGTCTTCAGTTGCTGCTCCCTGCACCCCTAAGAAGTTGGAGAGCTGAGTTTGCATGCAGTGTAAGCAGCTGGCCACTAGAGTGCGTCTCTAATTCCCAAAGCAGGATGTGAGACCCAATGAACTTCTCTTTAGAGGTGGGTGACACACATGTGCTACCGGGTGTGTCTGGAGACTTTCAAACTCACCCTCCCATCTTGTCCCACCTTACCTCTGCTCACTTCTACCTATCTCTACCCACCTCAACTCGGCCCATCTCTTTTCCTGTTTTACCTCTGCCCACCTTGGTTTACCTCTTTCCTTAAAACATTTGCTTTCCTCACAATTGCCTACCTCTATCCACCTCTGCTCACCACTCACTACCTCTGCTAACCTCAATCCTGCCCACCTCACCTGTGTCGGGCACCTATTCCAGTATCATCTCTCCTCACCCCATCTCAACTTGGTTCACCACACCTCTACAGCATCAGACCCACTGCTCACCTCTTCCCGCCTCACCTCTGTTAAACTCACCTCTCCAGGGGTGAACCTAGCCTATCTGCTGGCACCCCCCCCCCCCCCCCAGTGTGTAACTCTCCACTCCTCAAAAGAGCAGTGCAACTCTATGCCTGGCTCCACCCTACGATGGGATTGGCGCAAAGTCATAGGGAGGATAGGGGCGTGGCCAAAGAAGCTGAGTCACCAATTTCTGACTGTGTAACATGACAGTATGCACCAGCACCCCTGGCCTCCACTGAGTCACTAACTAAGGGGATAGTAAAAACTAATTACAGCTAACCCTGCTTCATTGCCCCCTGAGGTGGCTGCCACACATAGCCTCATTACAGGTGCACCCCTGCACCTCTCTGCCCTGCCTCTGTCCACTTCTTCCTACTTCACCTCTTCTTGTTTCACCTCTATCAACCTCACCTCTGGTTACCTCACCTTTTTCACCTATGTTCACTCCACCTCTGCCTCACTTCTGCTCATCTTTGCATATACATAAAAGCATATGCATTGCTTTAAAGCAGACCAAAAGAAACAAGTTCAGTGAATTGCACCCCTAAAGCCCCACCCACCATGGAATATCAGGCAGATTCTATCCCGCATAACTGCATGGAAGCAGCCATCTTGCCACATACATGAGTCCAGCTTATGAAAACCCAATCCCACAGTCAAAATTGCCTCACATATCAGTGCACTTGTCCTTTATTTCTAGTAGAAAGCCATCAGCTGTGATGACAGCTGTGATGGTGTGCGGTAAATCCAGAGTCCACAGTGAACAGTGATAGAGAAACATTGTTGCAGGTTTCCCTTCACACAACGCAGGGACAACACAAAGGAAAATGCTGCCCATTATTTCTAATGGGCCAGTTCATTTATGTATATATATATATATATATATATATATATATATATATACAGTGTATATATTTGAAGTGGCCCATTAATGACAACTGACAGCATTTTTCCTTGCATGTGACTGCGTTGCCCAATGCAGAGGAAGCAGAGAGGTGTGAATAGAGCCTTACTGTGTGATTGCTCTAAAGCAATAACAAACCAGTCACAGCAGAGAGAGACAAATAATGCCACTGCTATATTAAAGGGGATCTCCAGTGAAAAAAAGAAAGCTTAGTAGTGTTAGGGCGAGCGCTGCACGCCCATCTAGCAGCACTTCACTTACCTCCATGGCTGCATCCAGCCGTCATCCATTTTGCAGCACTTCCCTCATGGCTGTTTCCAGCTGTCTCCCTTCCCCCCATGCTTCCTTCTCACATGCTCAGGTGCGCACACGTCTCCGTCCACTAGAGGGCGAGCGCACTGGATTCCTGAGATTTAAAGGGCCTGTACAGCACTGATTGGTGCTTGGTCATCCAATCCTGCATCCACTTCTCCTATTTAAAGAGGCACTTCCTTCCTTCAGTGCCGGATCTTGGTCTCTCCATGCTTTTGAAAGTCAGACATTCTTGGATTGCTCACCCGTGTACCGACCTCTGCCTGTCCCCGACTCTGAACCTTTGCTGCCTGCCCCGACCTCGGCTACTCACCTTTACCGCGAACCTGTGCTGCCTGCCCCGATCTCTGGCTGTACTTACTACGCCTTTTGCCTGCCACTTGTGTACCTCGCTGAACCTCGGCTGACTGTGGGACTGGGCCGCTGTTGGGGGGTAGCGACCTGGGGGGTCACTCGCCGCACAGGACCAACCTGCTATGCGGTGGGCTCTGGTGAATACCGGTGGCCCCTTAGACTCCGCTCCCCTGACACGGTACCCGCCATCGGTCCCACAGTTAAAGCGGATCCACACCCGAGTCCGCTCCACTCGGTCCATGACAAGTAGATTGCTTCCCCATTTATGATCAATGGAATAAGCAGTTTAAGAGGGCCAAAACCTACCCTGGAGTCTATGAAACTCCAGGGCAGGCATGCTTCCTCCCCCTGGGGAATCCAGATTCGAGGTGCGCCACTGTGTAAAAAACCCCAGGTCGCCAAGTAAACTCATTTTCTCCCTGATCCAACGGTGCATGTGTGAGCTATAAGATTCCTGGGTTTATCGATTCCCCCTCCCAGGGCATAAAAAATCGGGATGCCCCGCTGTGTGAAACCCTCCAGGTCGCCCCATTCACTTACGTCATTTCCTGGTCCAACAGCGCATGTGCGAGCTGCGGCCACACCCCTCTTTACCTCTAGCAGGGCGTGTACCCGCAGGCATCTGTGAATCAGAGACGTGAGTTGGCATTGGCGATCTGGGGGGTTTCACGCAGTGGGGCACCCCCGATCAGGGAAAGGACCAAAACCCAGGATAGTCAAAATCCTGGGTTTTGGTCCACTTTAAAGGGTAGGAGGGATGCGGCCACCAGCACACTGGACTGTGCTCAGTTAGACTCGTCACTGGAGCTGTGACTAGTGCACTGAGCAGATGGGAGGGCGCGCATACTCCGTAACACAGTGGAAAGAGGGGTCTCAGAAAGCGACCTGAGGGGTATCACACAGCGGGGCATCTCGCATCGGGGTGCCCCAGGAGTAAGGACCAAAACCCATATAGCACATAACCCCCCAGAATGCCCGTAAATCTTACCTTTCTCTTGCCCCCCACCAAGAATCAAGTGCTCACTTGGGCAGGACATTCGGCAGCCAGAACATCACTGCCCATGAGCGCTGGGCAGCCAATCGTGGTGCCAGATTCCTGGTGCCTTCATATAGTTTGAAAATGACTAGAGGACGTCCCCACTAACAGGGGGAGGCTAATTTATTAATATTGCTGAGGGCGCACTTAAGTCCGAGACGCTCAGCAGGGCCCGCGCCACAGCATTGGCTTTTGGTTGCCGGCGCTATCAGCTGTAGTGTTCCTGGCCAGGCAGCGTTCGCAGCGCGTGGCTTATATGAGCCTATACACTAACAATACCTAGTGCCAGCCTAGAGCGCCGCAAGCTGACAAAATATACCATAAAAATACCAGGTGCTCCAAGAAGCGCTCAAAAATGGGCAATTCAGTCAAACAGCATCTGTTGGATTCCCTATTTCTTAGGGTTTATTTTTTGTTTGTTTTTTGTGTGTAATTAATCATTGTGAATTTGTGACTATTTTTATTTTTTATGCACTTGTGCAATTAGTCATGTTATTATGAAGGATCACATTCATCCATGTACTGTTAGAAATGTATTTAGTAGTAGATCAATGCAACTGAATTTGCTGTTTTTTTTGCATTGTATGTTATGTTATTCATCCCACTATTGGGAAGGGCAGCTGGATGACATGTGAAATGTGTTGTAGAAAAAAAAACAGCTATTGCAGTTGCCTAGATTTATCGTTACAGACCTGCAGATATGCAGGATTAAATTTTATTTATTTATTTTGAACTGTTTCAAATAAAATGAAAAAACAATCATGGCTATTAATGGTGGGGGCCAGACATGGAAACCCGTCCGACTTCTGTTTGGGCCCTGGGCAGCACGAGATGGGACTTGGGTTGCCACATGCCCGGTATTTTCATTCTCAATTACCAGTAAAAAAAATCAAATATCAGCACCGCCAGTCCAGTAAAGTAAAAAAAAAAAAAAAACCTCCAGGTGGCAACCCTAGGTGCAACCCAATAATCAGCTAACAGGCTGATTCATCACTAACGCCAGGTAGCGACAGATGAGTGTCTGTAGCAGGCATTTTCAGAGCGCCTGCTAGTAGTCACTGTGCTCGGCCGTGAGTCGCTATTTGACCAGTACAGCGCTGTATGGGAGCGCATGTTAGTGATGTTAGTGACTGCTCATAGCGACCGACTCACATCATATTCAGCAAAAAAACTGCCTCACAAATCTCTGGCACTGAAAAATGCTTCTCTGAAGCCCAGAGCCCAGGAGGCGGTGTGTTTAAAGTGTGTTTTCCAGCATCTATCCACTAGTAACAAAGCGAAAAAACATATGGAATTACATTGTAGCAACATTGTAACATGAACACTTTAATGGCAGACCTGTAATGTCATTCCTGAAGAAATATATAAAAAATGAAAAAAATTGTGAAAAAACTGCCTTTTCAATGCCAGAAGAGGTCACAGAATTATTTGTGATTTTTGGGAAAAAAAATAAACAAAAACCCCATTTAAAGAGAAGAAAAGGATCGTCCATTAAAATGTATGGGAGAGCGACAGGTAGCGAGAGGTCATACCTGGCGCTGTGCAAGGCTGAACGCCGGCGCTGTTCGCTGAGGCTGGGAAAATGATGAATCAGACGCTACATGGCGTTATCCCAGTCGCTAAACAGATTCTGCTTGATAAATGTGTAATTGCGTGCCGTGTCCGGCGTTTACCAGTCGCTACCTGTCGCTACCTCTCATTAACCAGCCACTACCCGACGCTATCCCTTCTTAAATAAGGGCCTATATTGCTGAGTCCAATGTGTGTTTGTATGACTTTGGCGCCACCTAGTGTTAATTATTGACAAAATTGTAAAACCTACATAACATCTCACTACAATTCCAGAGCAGGGGTGCACAACCTTTTTTGATCCAGCGTCTTATTGTTCTATTTCAAGGAAATTATAGCTGAGAAAACGCAAATAGTTTACTGCAGGAAGCTATAACCTTAAAGAGAACCAACACTCAAAAATAACTTACACCAGACCAACACATATGTATCCCTCCCCAGGACAATTTAATTTTGGATTAACCTGTAGCTGTTATTCTAGTCTTTATCCCCCCCCCCCCACCACCACCAGCACCTTAGCCGCCAATGACGGATGGGATCAGCGTTATTCGTACTCCATACCTTCCAACTTTTCAGGGTGGGAAAGAGGGACGATTGTTAAATTAGGCCACGTCCCCTCATTGATTGTGGATAAAAGATACATTGTAATAGATGAATAAGTGAGTGAATCATTTATTGATTGTATAGGCTGCAATGACATCCCACAGGATCGGCGGGCAGCGCTGTGTCTGCTGGGAGACTAAAGTCTCTCTGCCCTCTAGTAGACGCTGAGGGATCAGAGGGATGGTGGAGCACAATGTGCCTATACTGGTAAGTAAGGAAGGGGGGCTGGGCAAGCCAAGTTTGCAGGCGAGGAAAGCAGAGATGGGAGGAGGGAAGAAGCGGGTAGGGGTGTGGTGGAAAAAGGTGAGACGAGTAGACGTGAGGTGAGAAGAGGAGAGCTGAGGTGAGGCAGAGAGAGGTGAAAATAAGTCAGCAGGTGTGAGAAGTACCCAGGGGTGAGGTGGGAAAAGGTGAGATGAGCAGAGGTGAAGTGAGCAGGGAGAGGTGAGGTGGGAAAAGGTGAGATGAGCAGAGGTGAAGTGAGCAGAGGTAAAGCAGGGAGAGGTGAGGTGGGAATAAGTGGACAGGGGTGTGGTGGGAAGAGGTGAGACGAGTAGAGGTGACATGAGCAGATCAGAGGTAAGGCAGGGAGAGGTGAGGTGAGAAAAAGTGGACAGAGGTGTGGTGGGAGGAGGTGAGATGAGTAGAGGTAAAAAGAAAGATAGGATGTGCTCATCCACTCAATATATAGCAGTCAAGAGGTGCTAGAGGAGTGTGACCACACACTAAGCAAAAAATAAAGTTAAACCTCTGCACACTCATACTATTGAAAAACCTAGCTAACACTTGTTAAGAACATGGACTGTTAGTTAACATAGATTACAATGAATGTAAAAGCGAGGTAGCCATGTCAAGGCCGTCCAATTTGTACCCCGTCCCTAACATTACTAAGTTTAAAATTTTGTGCAGACATTGCTACTTCTTTACTTGTGTGTGCACAAGCAATGCAATACATGAATCAGCCTGTCTAAAGACATTGCAATAACTTAACTTGCCTGCACACACACAATGAAAAATGCTTTACTTGCCTGCACAGTGTTACAGTGCCAGTGTTATACTGACTGGATGAGCACATCCTATCTTTCTTTTTGCTGTTGCATTTGCAGGTTAGTGGCCAGATCTGCTGGATTGTAGCTCTCCCAATGTAACAGACAGTCCAATTGGCCTCTACCTGAAATACCCCCTTTTTGAACTGTAACACTGTGCAGGCAAGTAAAGCATTTTTCATTGTGTGTGTGCAGGCAAGTTAAGTTATTGCAATGTCTTTAGACAGGCTGATTCATGTATTGCATTGCTTGTGCACACACAAGTAAAGAAGTAGCAACGTCTGCACAAACTTTTAAACTTAGTAATGTTTGGGACGGGGTACAAATTGGACGGCCTTGACGTGGCTACCTCGCTTTTACATTCATTGCAATCTATGTTAACTAACAGTCCATGTTCTTAACAAGTGTTAGCTAGGTTTTTCAATAGTATGAGTGTTCAGAGGGTTAACTTTATTTTTAACTTTCTTTTTTGAGACGAGTAGAGGTGACATGAGCAGAGCAGAGGTAAGGCAGGGAGAGGTGAGGTGGGAATAAGTGGACAGGGGTGTGGTGGGAAGAGGTGAGACGAGTAGAGGTGATGTGAGCAGAGCAGAGGTAAGGCAGAGAGAGGTGAGGTGGGAATAAGTGGGCAGAGGTGTGGTGGGAAGAGGTGAGACGAGTAGAGGTAAGGCAGGTGTGAGGTGGGAAAAGGTGATGTGACAAGAGGTGTCACGTAGAAGTGAGGTGAGCAGAGGTGAGGTGGAACAAAGTGTGGAAAGAAATGCGCAGGGGTGAGGTAGTGATGTGGATTGAGGTAAGGCAAGGTGAGCAATGGTGACGTGGAAAGAGGTGCGACATACAGGGGATCAGCATTAGTAGTACTCCTGTCCACGAGTTGGCTGCCGAACTCTCGTGGGATTTGCAGCGCGTTAGGCAGCGCAGTCACAACACAAAGGAAAATGCTGACCATTATTTTCAAAGCTAGTTCACACACACACACACACACACACACACACACACACACACACATATATATATATATATATATATATATATATAATTATACGCAGTGTATATATGTGAACTGGCCCATTAGAAACAATTGGCAGCATTTTCCTTGCGCTGTGACTGCGCTTCCCAACGCGCCGCAAGCTGAGAGGTGTGAATAGAGCCTTACTGTGTGACTGCTCTAAAGCAACAACAAACCAGTCACAGCAGAGAGAGGAAAATAATGCCACTGCTAACTTGGACCTCCAGTCAAAAAAAAACAAGGTTTAGTAAAGTGCTTCCCCTCTTATGTTCAGTGGAATAAGCAGTTTGAGAGGACCAAAACCCACCCTGGAATCTATGAGACTCCAGGGCAGGCATACTCCCTCCCACCAGGGCATTCAGATGCCCCATTGTGTAAAAAACCCCCTAGGTTTCCCAGTAAACTGACCTTTTCCCTGATCCCATGGTGCAAGCGCAAGTAGCGTACGCTCCCTGCTATACCTTTAACAAGGCGTGCACCTGCACAGCACACTGGGCTGCTCTTGGCTGGACTCATCGCTGGAGCCGAGACAAGTGTGCTGATTGGATGGGAGGCCGCGTATACGCCGTAGGGCCGTGGAAAGGGGAGTTTGAGAGAGCGACCTGAGGGGTTTCACACAGCGGGGCATCTTGCATCGGGGTGCCCCAGGGACAAGGACCAAAACCTGGGATAGCACATAACCCCCCCCCCCCCCCCAGAATGCCCATAAATCTTACCTTTCTCTTGGCCCCACGCCAGGAATCCAGTGCTCACGTGGGCAGGACATTCGTCAGCCAGAACGTCAATGCCCACTGCCCATGTGAGCACAAGGCAGCCTATCATGGTGGTTCCTGGTGGGGGACTGAGAGAATAGTAAGATTTACAGCCGTTCTAGAGGATTATGTGCGGGGGGTTCCAGCATTCTGGATTCCCCCCAGCCTGTCATTTAGCAGCGGCATTGGCGGCTACCAACACCCTTGCCATGGAGGGTGTTGGTTTGCTTTAAGCACTGAAGGAGAAGGTCTTGAAAGACTTTTGCAGTGAAGAAATTGGGGACTGCGCAATTCCCCTTCAAAAGCAGATCCATATCTCCAAAGAGATGGAATGGCTGAGTGAGGAAGGCAAAGCCGTCTGTTGCCTCACCTGCATCTTCCAGTACAACACTAAGTGGAAGTCTGGATAGTACTGTATGTGACTGGAAGCTGCAACGACAGGTACTGCCATGTGAGCCATGTGAGGAATTTTCCACAGGGTGGTGGAGGGGGGATCTCATGTCTTGTGTGGTTAACTGCTCAAAACTAGTTAATGGCTTCGGATCTGATTTGACCCAGATCTTGTGGATATCCAGTATGGGGCAAACCGGACCGAATCATCAGGTTTAGGGGTCGCTTGGACCACTTCAGTTCAGAAAAAGTTAAATAAAAATGAAAAAATATATATTTTTGAATAAATTGTAACATTACTCACTGTCTACATGTCTACCTTTCTCTTCCTCCATGCCCCTCCCCTCCAGTGATGTAGATAGTCACATGGGAGTTCATCTCTGTGGTATAAACTCTTCCCTCCTCGACAGCCCACCGTTACTCCTAGTGGGCCACCAAGGAAGGAAAGGAGGGGAGCTGTGCCCCCCTTCACTACAGATGCCTGCGGAGGCGGCTGCTGAAACCACTGAAGCCGAGCACTGTTACATTTTATTTTAAGCTGTATTATATGTAATGTTTTGTGAACTGGAAAGGGTCCCGGGAACCCCTCATCCAGTCCATATGGTAGTGGGAGTACTGAATGCCAGATACTAGGGATTATCTGGCAAGAGGGCCTCCGAACCACATAGCCCCTGCTTCAGCACACCACTATTCATAACTCCCAAACTATATTAGTGCCATCTACTGGATAACTAGCTAACTACAGTTGTTTCTAATAAATAATTAGTTAATTGTTACTTTTTAAAGTGGACCAAAACCCAGTGTGAATCTATAAAATTCCCTGGCCGATTGATTCCCTCCCCCCAGGGCATCCAAAATCGGGATGCTCCGCTATGTGAAACCCCCAGGTCACCCCATATACTTACCTTGCTTCCCGGTCCAATGGCACATGCCCGAGCCGTGGCCGCATCCCCGAGTCCTGAACAGAGTTGCAGGTCAGTGGGGGAAAGAATAATAAGTAAGAGACTAAAAATGTTAAATATAATAATTTAGTTATATTTTTAGATATATTTATGTTTCTCAAATGTATATATCTTTAAATAGTTATTTTTATTTTTGCTTTTCTAGTGGTCTTTTTAAAATACTATTGTGTGTTACATTTATCAATACTCACCCTGTGTTCCTCAGGTAGTCAACCAGGAATCCCCCTCAACTTATACAACATCCGCCTGGAATGATCCCGGATAACCTATGCTCCCCCCAGGGCTGGATTATGAGGAGGATGCAAGGAGCAAGGGCCCCGGGACCTCCACCACTTGCCCTGCAAAGGGGGCCTCCACCAACCTTTGGGTTATGGTCCAGGAGGCTTTGGTCTGACGGGCCGCAGGGCTGTCAAAGAAGCTATTGGCGGCAGTGGGCCCTCCCCCCTCCCCCCCGCACCTGGGCAGCCAAAGCCACCACAGGGCAGGACGAAGAGTCTAGAGCAGCAAAGCAGCTGACAGCGGCAGCAACACTACAGTGCGTGCAGAGCTGTCAATTGGTGTCCGATACCTACACATAAGCCAACTGTGTCCTGTTGGACCAGCTGGGTGACTACACTACCCCCCACCCAGAATGGCAAAGCAGGAGTTCCCGAGCAGCACGCACCCGCACAAGGGGGGCACAAGGGACTCGATCTGATGTTCCAGTAAGTGGGCGAGTGCCAAACAACCACAGATCAGTTACTTGAATTGACTATTTTAGAGGAAGGCCTCCAGCAGTTTTTGTGCCCAGAGGCCTCCCCCACACTTAACCCGGGCGCTGCTCCCCCCTCCCCTACACTTCCCTGGAAATAGGGTCCATTCAGCACCAGGTGAAAAAGTGTGTTTCTGGTGCTGGATCAACAAAATGATTAAAATATAAGAATAAATAGAATTATATACACACAAAAAATGCGGCTGCAGATGTGTGTTTGTATGTACAGCATGTGTTTGTCACTGTTTGCCCCTTTGTCAGACTAGAAACATAGAAACATAGAAGGTTGACGGCAGAAGGAGACCATACGGTCCATCTAGTCTGCCCTTATGTGTATACTGTATGTTCTCTATCTTATGTGTATACTGTATGTTCTCTATTTTATGTATATACTGTATGTTCTCTTTATCTTAGGATAGATGTGTGCTTATCCCAGACATGTTTAAATTCACTGACTGTTGATTTTTCAACTACCTCTGCTGGAAGTTTCTTCCAAGCATCTACTACTCTTTTTGTAAAATAATATTTTCTAACATTGCTCCTGATCTTCCCCCCGACTAGCTTCAGGTTGTGCCCCCTTGTTCTATCATTAAGCTTCTTCTTAAAAACACTTCCTTCCTGAACCTTATTGAATCCTTTCACGTATATAAAGGTCTCAATCATGTCCCCCTCTCCCTTCTTTCCTCCAGACTGTACAAATTAAGTTCTTTAAGTCTCTCCTGATAAGTTTTAAGTTTAAGTCCTTCCACCATTTTTGTTGCCGGCCTTTGGACACGTTCGATTTGAATAATGTTTTTTTCAACTTGTGAATTAAAGCCATTGATTGAATCTTTGAAGCTGTGCAAATTGCTGTTGGAGCCATTAGAAGGCGCTATTGTCCCAGAAGCAGAGTCAATCCCTCCGCGACTCTACACACCCATTTTCCAGTGCCGAAATATATGTGACTGTTGTGTCAGAAGTTATTTTATATTTTACATTTTCTCTCTTTCTCTATCCTTCATTCTTACTTTATTTTCCTGATTCCCAAAAGGAGCGGTACCATGGTTTTCTTTCTAATCGCTTGATAAAATAGAACAGGATGTCTGGAAATCGTAGAAATCATAAAAATTCCTGGTATGCTTTTGCATTATGTAGTATTATGTAGTTTAGCTGTAGTGTTTAATTTGAAAAAGGTTACCACAATAAATTTGTCTCATGATTTTATTAAGAGACTTGCCATCATTCTGCTGATACCTTCATAGGACTCCTGGGAATCTTACCTCCAAAATGACCCCCCAAATCCTCCCAAGTCCATCCAGAGAAACCAAAGGAAAGCAGAGCCTAAATAATGATTACATTTGATTTATCATATTCGGGGGCTGTCACGATCGCACTCTATCAGCCCAGCCAAGATGCTAGAGAGAGTGTGATGGTGCAAGGGTTAAACCCACCAGACTCCTGGGTATGCACTACTAGTCCCAGCAAGTCACCAAATTAACCCTTTGATAAACATGTTTCACCAGAGCTTCCTTTAGAAAGGTGAGCTCATATATTTAGACCTCAAAGACCAGAGCTGATTAAAAGGTATCACAGTGCTAGAGGTAATACACAGAAACAAATGACATACAGGTACAAAAATACATAAAAGAGTACAGCAAAGATCAGTTCAGCAAATAAAAAGTCCTTACAGTATAATGGCATAGCAGTCCTTGTGAGTCTCCAGCTGTTGCTTAGGTCTTATGTCCAGCGTTTTTGCCACAGGCTTGTGTCAGAGATTTCTGCCTTAGGTTTCTGACTTAGAATGTCCTTAGCATTAGGTTTTATTACCTAAATTTAGGAGGGAAAAGCTTCATCCCCCTCCCCTCTGACCCCACCTGGTGAGGGCATCTCTCTTCCAGGTCTCTTATCTGAGTTCTGGTTTTATGGTGGGTGCAGAGACAGCACATCCTGCTGCTACAAAGGCTTTTGACTTCAAAGAAAGAAGTACCACAAACAGAACTCCCCATAAAGCTGGAATACACAAAACAGTGACCCCACACCCAGGTCTTAGACTATACGTTATACAATCATAATACATATGCTTATTCTATAATCAGGCCTTGGGCCAGACAGGGGCAATCACAAGCTCTTTACAATCCTGAAAGAAAGTTGAATGTTTGATGTCTGCATTGCGATTCCCCTTAAAAATGACGCATCATCATTAGAATGTCACATACAGAGGGTCCAGTTTCTGATGAAGTCTGTGACGGTTTCATTTTTAATGCTCTCAGATTTTTGAAACACTATATTGAACTGGGTGATGATTTGACATTTTTCACACTGTTCCCCCTTTTAGTTTAACAACAGCTTTTTATTGAATTGTATTTATTTTATTATTCAGTGTTGTCTTTCTGTTTTATTCTTTCAGCACTTTCGATATATGGGTCTCTCGAGTGATCAGATGACAGATGACTGGGTTGCTGACAGCCAGTACCCATAATGAGATGGGGTGAGGGGTAAATATTTTTCTGCCCATTTTTTATGTGCACAGTGCTAAAATCCTACAATTTATAAAGTGGCTTCTGTGTGCTAACCTTGAAGACATTGGCCTTGAAAAAAAATGTTATAGTAGTAAAAAAATTCAATTCACGAGTAAAAAGCCTGAGAATGTCACTGTTAGTGGATCAGCAGAGAGGAAAACAATAGGGTTGATTCAGAGACCCTTTCTCGTCTTTTTCTTGCGTGAAAATTTCCATTTTGGTTTATTTTTTCCCCTCCTCTGATTCAGCAGAGCCTTTATTTCTGCGAGAACTTTAGTGTGAAATGTTTTCACTTTTGCATGATTTTTCGTTTGGTAGCAAGACCTCCATAAAAATGACGAGAAAGGGGCTCTGAATCAACCCTAATGAAAGGCAATGGCACGTTTTACTCCTGAGAAAAGTATTGAACTTTTTACCCGTAGTAAAAATTGCCATTGACTTTCATTGTATTCCTATCTGGTGATTCACTAACAGTGACATTCTCAGGTTTTTTTCCCATGAATTGAATTGTTACTACCATGAGAATCTTTTTCAACCCTTTGTGAATCGATGCCATTGTATCTGTTCTAATTCTTGTGCCATTTTCTGCTTGTCTACTTACTAGTACTTGTCTGGGGATGCGGGAACGCTTTGCAGTTGGTAAATCTATGTGAGATTGTATGCTGTGTAGCATTGCCCAGGCCCTACCTGTTCTGAAATTGTGGATTTGAGAGATCTTAGCTAAATCTAGCTTATATGGTATCTGGCAGAGCAGAGCCGGCAGTAGCAGTTAATGAGCATCTGTGTTTGTGTGCAAAGTATTGTAACTCTGCCTGGATCAGGATGTCAAACCTCCTGGATAAGGCGTGGGACACCTGACCAATGTAATGAATTACATTTTGAAAATGCTGTGCTGGAAGCAGCCTGTACACATGTCACAGATTGCTCAATCAAACAGACATGAACAATCGATTTTAACATAGTAATTTAGTATGTATGGCTGAATAAAGACTTTAATCCATCCAGTTCAGCCTGTTTATTTCCTTCCAGTGGTCTAAAAATGTTATTACATGCAAGAAAGGTATCCAGGCCACTTTTGAACTCCTTACTGTATCCTTCAAAACGACCTCCTC
Organism: Gastrophryne carolinensis; assembly: GCA_027917425.1. Taxonomy (NCBI): domain Eukaryota; kingdom Metazoa; phylum Chordata; class Amphibia; order Anura; family Microhylidae; genus Gastrophryne; species Gastrophryne carolinensis. The sequence continues at coordinate 28,093,348 of CM051239.1, read as the reverse complement.
TGGCAGTGAGTTCCATAGTCTTAATGCTCTTACAGAGAAGAATCCCCTCCTATGTCGGTGGAGAAAGTATCTTTCCTCTAACCTTAGTGGATGCCCTCCGGTTATGGTTACACTCCGGGGTATAAATAGATTGTGGGACAGATCCTTGTATTGACCCCGAATATATTTATACATAGTTATTAGATCACCTCTCAATCGTCTTTTTTCTAGACTAAATAAAGCTAACTATGACAATCTTTCCGGGTACTCTAGCCCCCGCACTCCTTTTATTAACTTTGTTGCCCTTCTTTAAACGTGCTCCAGTTCTGATATGTCCTTCTTAAGCACAGGTGCCCAGAACTGTACACAGTATTCCATATGGGGTCTGACCAGTGACTTGTATATTTACCTTGTTTTCTGGTCCAACAGCACATGCGCGAGCCGTGGCCGCATCCCCGCTATGCCCCTAGCAGGGTGCATGCCCACGCCAGGCATTTGTGAATGGCGGGTACAGGCACGCTCCCTGTTAGAGGGAAGCAGGGGATGTGGCTGCCAGTGCACTTGGAGCTGCCGGCCTTAGACGAGCACGCTGATTGGATGAACAGCCGCGAGCTGTAGGACTGGGAAGAGGTGAGTTGGGCTCGGCGATCGTAGACGAGCACGCTGATTGGACGAACAGCCATGCGCTGTAGGACTGGGAAGAGGTGAGTTGGGCTCGGCGATCTTAGACGGGCACGCTGATTGGACGAACAGCCGCGAGCTGTAGGACTGGGAAGAGGTGAGTTGGGCTTGGCGATCTTAGACGAGCAAGCTGATTGGACGAACAGCTATGCGCTGTAGGACTGGGAAGAGGTGAGTTGGGCTTGGCGATCTTAGACGAGCACGCTGAATGGACGAACAGCTATGCGCTGTAGGACTGGGAAGAGGTGAGTTGGGCTTGGCGATCTTAGACAAGCACGCTGAATGGACGAACAGCTATGCGCTGTAGGACTGGGAAGAGGTGAGTTGGGCTTGGCGATCTTAGACAAGCACGCTGAATGGACGAACAGCTATGCGCTGTAGGACTGGGAAGAGGTGAGTTGGGCTCGGCGATCTGGGGGGTTTCACACAGCGAGGCACCCTTAATCGGGGTGCCTTGTGGGGGAGGATCAAAATCCAGGATAGTCAAAATCCTAGGTTTTGGTCTACCAAAGCTATGTGTAATGTTCACATTTAAGATTAAAAACTAAATGGAACATAGAAGGCTCTGAATCAACCCTATAGTTGTTAGATCACCTCTCAGGTGTCACTTTTACAAACTAAATAAACCTAACTTTGAAAATCTTTCAGGATTTTGTTTTTTCATTTACTGCCAATGAGCTCCCCACTATTTCTGCTTCTCTGGCAGTTTGTCTCAAACCCCCACTTGGAGACACATGTGTTTATCCTCTTCAATGCATGTGTGGCTCACAATCTACCTGCACTGCTGTGGCTGGATATATTGAGCACAATAGGAAATTCAAATTAAAGGTGACGTTCACTTTTGTGTACAGACCTCAGGTCAGGGGTAGCTAAGGCCAATTCTGTCTTATTGAAACAGCTTGGCTTTCTGAAGCACTTCTAGTTTTTGGCTGGCTGGAGGTATATGACAGTGTATGAAGCTCAGCCAAAGCAACCAAAAAAAATTATGGGCACCTTGTTCTGGCTTCAATCACAACACACCCTCACCTACAGGTGGAAAGCTGGAGGTACTGCACCCAGTTTCATATAATTAGTCAGCAGGAGCCCGATTAACTCTGTGGGATCAGGGGAAAGGTAAGCAGGGAACCTTATGCCCCGATGCAGGGCACCCATCAGGGCAAGAGAGCCAAAACTCCAGTATGGGGCCCAGAGAGGAAGTGGGCTGGCCGGAGACCCCCAGGATGCCACACTATCTGCCCCTCACCCCCAGGCTGGTTTTCCTTGGGGTCCAGTTCAAACAAGACATCACACATTATTTATGAGGGAGATCCAGACATTGCCGCTGTATGGGGCCAAAACTTCAAGATGGAGCCCCAAGCCCCTTTGGAACCCCTGATCCAAGACACTCCTTTTACACGTTTTATAACATTTAAAAGTCCACAAAAATGTCATTTCATTATGAAGCTTAAGACATTTTGCATTTATGCACTAGCTTCTATGTCAACAGTAATTTTCAGAAGAGTTTAGAACATTTTTTTTCTGTGTTATATTTTTTAGTTTTTGTGTTGTGAATCATGCACTCTAATGCTTGGCTGTCCTTTTAATATCTGATCTTGGATCAGATATTAAAATAAAAAACTGATCAGCGCTTTAAGTCGTGTACTGTATAGCACTGCTAATAAGTGGTCCTCGTGCTATCTGGTAGTGAAAACCTGTTTGATAATTCCATTTATGTGTTTTGCATACAACACATTGTGGGCTAACCTGTCACATTACTGCCTGCTACATTTAAATGGTATCACCCAGAGTTATGTGGACCAAAACCCACGGAGATCAGCCTAGGAATCTATAGGCTGATTGATTCCCTCCCCCCCAGAGCATCCAGAATTGGGATGCCCCGCTGTGTGAAACCCCCCAGGTCGCCCATAAACTCACTTTCTTTCCCAGTCCAACGTCGCATGCTCAATCAGCGGCTGCATCCCCGCTATCCCTCAAGCAGGGCGAATGCTCGAGCCAGGCATTTGTGAATGGCAGAGCTCATTGACCTCCTATTTTTACACGGGCAGGCTGATTCATCATTAGCGGCAGGTAGCGATAGATGAGCGTCTGTAGCAGGCATTTTTCAGAGCGCCCGCTAGTAGTCGCAGTGCTCGGCCGTGGGTCGCTACTTTATAGCGACTCAGTCGCTGTTCAGTAATGTTGAATACATTGTGAGGAGTCGCTATTTGACCAGTACAGCGCTGTATGGGAGCGCATGGTAGCGACTGCTCATAGCGACCGACTCACGCCATATTCAGAAAAAAAACAGCCTCACAAATCTCTGACGCTGAAAAATACTTGTTTGAAGCCCAGAGCGCAGGAGGTGGTGTGTTTAAAGTGTGTTTTCAAGCATCTATCCACTAGAAACAAAGCGAAAACATATGGAATTACATTGTAACAACATTATAACATGAACACTTTAATGCCAGACCTGTAATGTCATTTCTGAGGAAATATATAAAAAATGAAAACATTATGAAAAAAATGCTATTTCAATGCCAGAAGAGGTCAAAGAATTATTTGTGATTTTTTTGAAAAAAAAAAAACAGAAACCCCGTTTAAAGAGAAGGAAAGGATCGTCCATTGAAATGTATGGGAGAGCGACAGGTAGCGAGAGGTCATACCTGGCGCTGTGCAAGGCTGAACGCTGGTGCTGTTCGCTGAGCCTGTGAAAATGATGAATCGGACGCTACATGGCGCTATCCCAGTCGCTAAACAGATTCTGCTTGATAAATGTGTAATTGCGTGCTGTGTCCGGCGTTCACCAGTCGCTACCTCTCATTAACCAGCCACTACCTGACGCTATCCCTTCTTAAATAAGGGCCTAAGTTAGCAAGTTCACCTTCCACCCTTTATGAGGGCCCTTCAGGGCCCCACGTTTCTTTAAAGGAGATCCTAGTATCAGATATAGAGTTACCCACATGTTCGTTTATCCAGATACAGTTCACTTTTTGTATAAACCCCATCCAGCTTCTGCTACCTGACCTCCATGCTCTGGCTATCACGCATTTAGCCACCATACAGAAAAATACCAGAAGCTTATGGTGAGAGTGAAGTTCAGTCTCCTCATTGACTCCCAAGAGGGCCCTGCCAGCGACTTGGCCCCCCTGATGCATATTAACGTAAAGACCCTCGACCAGAACCTACATACCACTGGACAAGACCACCAGATAAGAAAGCAGTCCCCAACTTCCCTGAAAACAAAGAGGGGACTGACCAGGGAACACCTTTTCCAATTTCCTTGGTTCCAAGTACCACCTCGTGAGTACTTTTAGATTGGCTTCCAGGAGGGAGGTAGTGGTAGGTTTTAGTGAATTTATTCCACTGTGCTCTATCTAGGGAGATCCCCAGATCCTGCTCCAATGCCAACATATACGGGAGCTTAGTATGGGAGGATATAATAGTATCATACAACAACAATATTACTCCCGCTGTATTATTACAGTAGTACTCATTCTTAGTAGGGTTGGAAATATCCTCTGCCATCGACTTGAAAAAGGATCTAAGGAAGTATGAAATTCAGAGTCATCTGAAATGTTCAGAGGGAGGTCAGTTGGAGACCAGCCAAGATGTTGGCTAGAGTTCTATGGCCCACCAGTCTGCTATCCTGTACAGTGCCTTCTGCATCACCTTCTGCACCATTTAAAAGCTTCTGGCTTTAGGCCAACATGGGGTTGCCCAATAATGGAGCAACAAGGGTCTGGGAAGCTATCAACTTTGTTTTTTTATTGACCTCATCCCAGACCGCCAGGTAGTGTAAAAGGGCAGGACACAGGATTGTGGGTCTGTCCCTACTCTTCATTCACATGAGCAAATCCAACAGGGTTCCCCCACAGGCTTTCTGTTTTAATGCAACCCAAGCAGGCTTTTCTTTCTTAACATACACCCCATTCAGCTGGGCTATCTGACTCGCTTGAAAGTAAGCCCTAATGTTGGGAGACCCCCCTAGTTCCTAGTCGTATACAGTATAACGTTTTTTTGTTTTCTATTCCAGGATAAATGTATAATCTTGGCTTGCATACCCTTGATGTCCGATTGTCTGCTGACAATTTTTTAAATCGCGAGCTATAATTATTCTTATACAGATTCAGATTCCCATATTCTGAGGATATTTAAACCCCTAGATTGGTCAGGCTCTCCCTATTCCACCTAAAAGGGGATGCCTGCCTCAATCTGAGTATCAGGTTTGTAGGTATTTTAATGCTTCAGACTTACTGTTTTTCAATTTTAACCCAGGGAGTCTGGAAAAAGTCCTAATAGTTCAGAACAAATTAGGAAGGAAGGTCAGTGAATAAGACAACAGGGCCAACATGTAGTCCACAAAAAAAGTTGTCTTATGCTCCCTGTCTTCGCACCAGATCTCTTTGATATCTGTATTATGCCTAATCACCCTTGCAAGGGTGGGCCACAAAGTTTGGGCCACATCCTTGTCTCCCCAAAACATAGATTAGATACTCCCACGTCACAGCATCAAAGGCCTTTTGTAGGTCCAAAGCCAGAAGCATGCCTTGTCTCTCCGTCCTCCCTCCATACCAACCTGACCTCATAGCTGAAAGAATGTCAATAATTTTGCCAGTCTGGTCAGAGGCCTACCTCCCTGGGGTAAATCCAACCTGATCTATATGGATATACTCATCTAAGAGTTTACTGAGTCTCCACCCCATTATTTTAGTCAATAATTTTAGGTCTGAGTTGATTAACAATATAGGTCTATAATTTCCTCATTCTGTGGGATCTTTATCAGGCTTAGGGATGACACATATATTAGCTATATTCAGATCTCCATTGAGGCAGGCCTCCTCTCTCAGTTGATGCCAAATGGGGAACCAAGACTGTGCTGAAACTTTTATAGTATAGTCCCGATAGTCCATCAGGATCAGGCGCTTTACCACCCTTGGTTTCCCTGATAGCCCCTCCTCTCTCACCGGACTCTCTAAGCTAGACCTGGGCATTGTACGGCCCTTTGGCTCTGACCGGCCTGGGCTTAGCTGGCCGACGAAGTCCCTCCGCTCGTGATTCGATGTCCCTCCACTCGTGCAGCCTGTGAGGCGCCCGTCCGACCCTCTTCGCTCGGCTTGTTGGGTCTGGTGCGTTCTCCCTTCCTCACTCAGTGAGGAAGCGAGAGAGAGCGCCAGACCCGACGAGCTGAGTGGCAGATCAGCTACTGCTTAAGTGTCATAGAACCAGGACTGTTCCTATGATTTCCCAGAAGAGGGTGCCAAAGTTCCCCGTGTGCTCGCATTTTCGCAATAGAAATAGTAGGGCCAGTAAGCGTGCGAATATGCTCGCGCATTTGAGCGCCATATGAGCATGGATTTGTGCGCATGTGCAATAATGTGCGCGCATGCGCATTGCAGAGGCGTGAAAATGCGCTCGCTTTTGCGCATGCGCAGGGGCCTTTAACCCTTTAAGTGCCAGCCTACCTGCAGCTTTTGTCACCCTCTGTTGCCAGACCATGTTTCACTATTTTGCACTACACATGTTCAACTGTGATTTTTGAAAGGATTTCCAGGGCTTCAACATGAAATGTCTTGTTTGGCCTTTTTTAGTGTATTCTCAATACTTTTTGGTGAAAATATTTGCAAAAAAAATAAAAAAAATCTATTTTTTGCAATTTGTAGTTTTTTTTTGTAATAAAAAATGTATGTTTTTTTTTATTGCGTGCGAAACCCCAATTTCTCACGGTCACAGCGGTACCACATATATATTGGTAGACACCCTTTCCTGCCCAGGAGACTCCCCCAAACTGAAACAGAGCTTTAGGTGGCTGCCGGTGGCTGGCACAGAGGACGCGACTGCGCCCACGTGACCGCCCGGCGGCCAATCGCGGGACTCCGTTCTCGCCGCTGGCTCGGTATGCAGGTGACAGGCTATATATGCTGCGGTTTGCTGCAATGGGGGCTCCAGCATAGTGGATGCCCCCTCTCGCTTCTTACAATGACCACACAGACGGACCAACACCCGTTAGGGTAAAAACTGGTGTTGGTCCGGTTTAACTGTAAAAAAAAACACAGAAACAAATATATATATATATATATATTTTTTTTTAATACTTACCTCCCATCCATCCCTGTGTCCCACGCTGATCAATCTGACTTCTGCTCTCCCGCTGCAGCTGGAAGCCTTTTATAGCTGCGGGGCGACAGAACATAAGGGCTTAATTTAAAAAAAAAAATGGGGACCCCATTTTTTGGGGGGAATTTTAAGGGTTAAAAACCCTTAAAAATCCCCAAAAAATGAAATGGGGTCCCCCTTACCCAGCATTACCAGCCCGGGACCAGCTATGGGGGCTTGTAGGAACAGAGTGGAGGGGGCCAGCTTTTGTGGCCCCCCCACCCTGCAGCCTACAAGCCCAAATAGCCTATGTGGGCCCGGGCCCTTCTGCCCCCCCTGAGCTTTGGGGAGGCAGGTAATGGGGGTGCCGGGGGTTAACGGCAAGTCACCCGCTAGCCGCAGGTGACTTGCCAGCCCCCAGCCTTATGAACTGCTATAGGGGTCTCATGGATCCCTTACCAGTTCACAAGGGGTTAAACCGGACCAACACCCGTTTTTACCCTAACGGGTGTTGGTCCGGCTGTGTGGTCATTGTAAGAAGCGAGGGGGGGCATCCACAATGCTGGAGTCCCCCTGGCAGCAAACCGCATATATCGCCTGTTTTACTCACCTGCATACTGAGCCAGCGGCTAGAACGGAGTCCCGCGATTGGCCGCCGGGCGGTCACGTGGGCAGGTCCTGCCGGTGGCTGGCACAGAGGACGCGACTGCGCCCACGTGACCGCCCAGCGGCCAATCGTGGGACTCCGTTCTCGCCGCTGGCTTGGTATGCAGGTGAGTAAAACAAGCTATATATGCTGCGGTTTGCTGCAAGGGGGGCCCCAGCATAGTGGATACCCCCCCTCGCTTCTTACAATGACCACACAGACGGACCAACACCCGTTAGGGTAAAAACAGGTGTTGGTCCGGTTTAACTGTAAAAAAAAACACAGAAACAAATATATATATATATTTTTTAATACTTACCTCCCATCCATCCCTGTGTCCCACGCTGATCAATCTGGCTTCTGCTCTCCCGCTGCAGCTGGAAGCCTTTTATAGCTGCGGGGCGACAGAACATAAGGGTTTAATTTAAAAAAAAAAATGGGGACCCCATTTGTTGGGGGGAATTTTAAGGGTTAAAAACCCTTAAAAATCCCAAAAAAATGAAAAGGGGTCCCCCTTACCCAGCATTACCAGCCTGGGACCAGCTATGGGGCTTGTAGGCACAGAGTGGGGGGGCCAGCTTTTGTGGCTCCCCACCCTGCAGCCTACAAGCCCACATAGCCTGTGCGGGCCCGGGCTCTTCTGCCCCCCCTGGGCTTTGGGGAGGCAGGTAATGGGGGTGCCGGGGGTTAATGGCAAGTCACCTGCGGCTAGCAGGTGACTTGAAGCCCCCAGCATTGTGAACTGGTATAAGGGGTCTCATGGAACCCTTACCAGTTCACAAGGGGTTAAATGTAAAAAATAAAGACACTGACACTGAAAGAGAAAAAAATGACATTTATTTTTTATTTTACTTTACTTTACTCACCTCCGATCCTGTGTCCCCCGGCAATCTTTGATGACAGCTGACAGTCTGCTCCGGTGTTTGGAGGAGAGAGCCTAGGGAGGGGGGGGGGGGCGATCACAGCCCTCTCCTCCTCCCCAGCTCTCTCCTCCAAGCACCCGAGCAGACTGATTCTCTGTCTCGGGTGCCGGTCTTAAGAGGCCGGCTGCTCGTGACATCACAGTGATGTCACTGGCCAAGGGGGCGGGGCTAGCAGACCCGATGCAGGAAGTGGTGGGGAAGGGCGTTTTCTGCCCTCTCCTCGCCACGGAAGAGGCTGGGGGGGGGGGGGCGATCGGAGGTCCCCCCAGTGAAGAGGAGACCCGTTGGGAGACAGCGCGGCCACAGGTAAGTAAATGTCATTTTAAATTTTATTTTATTTTTTACAGTTAGCAGCTGCTGCTGCCGAAGTGGGGGGGCCCTATTCCGGGGGATCGGATGGCACCAAATTAAAGAGGAGACCCGGCCGGGTGGAAATGCCAGGCATGTAGTTTCTACGTGCTTGGCACTTAACGGTAGGAGAAGCAACCACGTAGAAACTACGTGCTTGGCATTTAAAGGGTTAAATACTGGTGAGCCCAAGCTTCATTGCCAGTTGGTAATTTCTCCTATTTGTTCCTGAGTTCCAGTTGTCCATTCCTGTGTACCGACCTGGCTTGTTCCGGACTACTCTTCTGCTCTCCTGACGGCCTCGGCCTGTTTACGACTACGATCCTGATCTGCCTGCCCACGACCTCGGCTTGTTTACGACTGCGATCCCAATCTGCCTGGCCACGACCTCGGCTTGTTCTACGTTCCAGTCCAGCTCTGGTCTGTCTCCTACCCAGAACTTGGTGAAACCCACTCCTAGGTTGCCTGACCTGGGGCCTTCCGGCAGCCCAGTATATCCTCACCATTAGAGGCTCTAGTGAAAACCAGGTTGGTCCTTAGATTCCAGGCTTCCTGGTCGAGAGGTGAGCCGATTCTTAGTCTCCGCAATTAGGGCTCACACCCGGTAACCTGACATTAAGTGATCGCCTGTGTACAGTACGGTACAGTTTTTAACTAGCAGGGGGAAATGCCAGGCACGTAGTTTCTATGTGCTGTGCACTTAACAGTAGGAGAAGCAACCACGTAGAAACTACGTGCTTGGCATTTAAAGGGTTAAATACTGGTGAGCCCAAGCTTCATTGCCAGTTGGTAATTTCTCCTATTTGTTCCTGAGTTCCAGTTGTCCATTCCTGTGTACCGACCTGGCTTGTTTCTGACAACTCTTCTGCTCTCCTGACGGCCTCGGCCTGTTTACGACTACGATCCTGATCTGCCTGCCCACGACCTCGGCTTGTTTACGACGGCGATCCCAATCTGCCTGGCCACGACCTCGGCTTGTTCTACGTTCCAGTCCAGCTCTGGTCTGTCTCCTACCCAGAACTTGGTGAAACCCACTCCTAGGTTGCCTGACCTGGGGCCTTCCTGCAGCCCAGTATTTCCTCACCATTAGAGGCTCTAGTGAAAACCAGGTTGGTCCTTAGATTCCAGGCTTCCTGGTCGAGAGGTGAGTCTCCACAATCAGGGCTCACACCCGGTAACCTGACATTAAGTGATCGCCTGTGTACAGTACGGGAGGCGCCGACCCGCTGCGAAGAGGGACGGGCAGGCACCCGACAGTGAAGAAGAGCCCAACCAGGGGAGGAGAAGGAGGTAGGCTCCGGCGCCATCTTGCCTGGGTGGAGGGGCGGGACTCATAAGTGCCCTGACTGGAAGCCATCCTCGGGCTGCTGCTAAGCTTAAGGGAAAGGAGAGTAAGGGAAGGGGGGCTGCATTTGCTCTGCCCAGTGTGGTGGAAGAGTGAGCTTCTGACATCTGTGGGGCTATATCCCCCCTTTCTGTGGATCCTACCAACCGGTATCACCCTCCCCTCCAGTTGTCAGCTAAGTGCACATGATCCTTGTCACAGGAGGACTTTAGCCCTTAATTGCCCACCCCTGCTCTAAGCTATGTCTGTTGGCCTCCTGGAGTTTAGGGAAACTTAAAAAAAAAAAAAAACGTAAAAAGTCTTCAAAAAATGTATTTGCGTCTCATTCCTAAAAAGGCAGAGGAGAAGCAAATTAACTTTTGTATAACTTGTGGAATTCTTCCAAGACTTTCTCCAGATTAAAAGAGAGATCTCCATTGCTCAACCTAATCTAATTTCTTTTCATTTCAAATCGGCAAACTTTGGGTTAAATTTACCCATAACCCCAAGGTAACTATACTCAAGGGAAAATAACAGTAATAATTATTTACTGTACTTAGTTATAGGGATCAGTGTTCCATTTTAATACTTCTTACCAATAGCCCCTTTATTGTTATTAAAAGCCACATATTTACTTCAATGTATTCAAAGGTAAAAAAATGGAATTTCCTGTACTTTGCTGAAGGGGCCAGTGTCCAATTTTAGTATGTGTTCCAGCTAGGTCTTCTTTGTGGAAAGTCAAAGAGAAATGTGCAGCGGTGGCGGCTATGAGGGTTGTAGATTTGGTGGGGTGTGTTGGAATTTGGGGGAGGGGTGTTACATGAATTTCACCAAAATTAAATTTTTATCAAATCGGGAAGTTTTGGCTAAATTTGCCACTAACCCCAATTGACATGCAAATTAATAATGGAGCGTGGCTGAAACCTGCAGAACATTAATGCGGAGTGGGGAGATGGCACATTGCTCTGCAGAGAGTAAGCAAGCAAACTTTTTTATTTAATGATTTAACAAAAAAAAAGTTGTATAAAGAAAAGCGAAGACATATAAATTATTTGCACTGAACTTCGATCAGAAGGTCTCATAAATACATTTATTCTAGCTTATTAGAGCCCGCTCTTCTAATTGCGCTGATTCTCTGCCTGTTAGGTGGAAGACGACAATTCTTTTTTTGTACTTCTCGTGATTTAGTATTGCCGTGGTAACGGGCGTCTTAGAGACCGGTGCTGTTTTGCTGTTCATTTTCCCAACAAGAGTTTTGCACTTAGTATCTCCTCTGAGTTTCTTCCATGTTTTTTTTTATCTATTTTTACCCACGGCATTGCTATGCCACCTGCTCCCTTCATTATCTGAATTGCACGATTCCTTTGAAGGGAACCTGTCGCAGATAATGCGGCATTAAAGCGAAACAAAAACCTGGATTCTGAATATCCAAATGTTTGCCCCATTGTATGAAACCCCCCAGATCGCCCAGCAGGGCCAGCTCCAGGTTTGTGGGGGCCCTTGGGCAAGAGAGTCTTAATGGGCCCCAAAGTAGTGAGTCACATGATGTCACCTTTCAGTTCTGCTGCCACAAATAAGTCATCTACTGCTGCTGATCGCCCTCCAGTCCTTGTCAGTTGTCGCCTGGTTCTCGCCACCATCTGAGCTTCCATCAATTGCCTTTCTCCATTCCAGGCCACCCTCTCCATTGTTGCTGATCATCCCCTGTTGCCATGAGCCGCTCTGCACACAGCACCCGGCATTTGGTGGTTCGGGTCCACTGGTATATAATACCTTGGCCAAGTGTGAGTCTGAGTGGGCCCCTGAAGATGCCAGGTTCTGGCTCCTGTTCTGGCGCTAGCCGTTTCGCCCAGTAATGCTAACTTGTTACCGGTCCAACAGCACATGTGTGGCTCTCATCCAATCCAAGCTGGTTGCCTTGCATATTAAATGTTTAGCAAATTGCTCTGTTTACGGCAATCTGGATCCCAAGTGGCAGCATCCCCAGCATCAGGTGCTCTCTCCTGTCCTAAATCTTAATTGGAATGGCCACACCCCAAAGATGTCAGGGATGCACATGCCCGATGCATACATCAGTGAGGGAGCCAGGAAGTAGTTTAGTATTGCGGTGCCTGGGAAGGCGGGGGGCTCACACAGCAGGGGAAGCACAGAGGCCGGACCTGGAATCTTTCAATCTAAATGTTTTATGAACTGAACAGGAATTCATTTATTTTAAACTTTCCAAAAGATTCGGGTGGGGGGGGGGGGGGGTAATTAATTTGCCAAATGCATTGATATGCTCCATCATCAAGCTGCCTATACACAAGCTGGGCATATTATGTCATCATCACCAAAAGCCATGCAGAATGAGTTTCCACCTTAAAGTGGACCTAAACTAGGCTCAGCCTGGTACCGGTGTAGAGGGGTATATACTGTTGGGCCCCAAACTTTGTCCCTGCCCTGGCCATCCATGATCGTGTGATGCTAATAGCCCTGGATCCCCTCCCCCCATGAGCATTTATTATTATTATTATTATTATTTATTTATATCGCGCCACCATTTCTGTAGCGCTGTACAAAGTAGCAACTACAGACAGGGTAGAAACATAGAGTACATATTTCAAATGCAGAGTTTACAATGAATATTCTGAATACAAGATACAATAGGAAAGAGAGCCCTTCCCTTGCGAGCTTACAGTCTAAAGGACGAGGGGTAGTGATGAGGGGTAAGGGTCACAAACAGTCAGTGTTGAGCTTTGTGGCATGCGCCCTTTAGAGAATTGCTTAAGCCAGATTATATGCTTGTCTGAATAGGTGAGTTTTAAGGCCACATTTGAAAGCTTTGAGGGTTGGGGAGTGGCGGATTGGGTGGGGGAGGGCATTCCAGAAGATTGGAGTAGCACGTGAGAAGTCCTGGAGGAGAGCATGAGAGGAGAGCAGAGGTTGCGTCTAGGTTGATATTGTTGGATTAGAGATGAGATGTAGGGAGGGGCCTGGCTGGAGAGAGCTTTGTAGGTGAGTATTAGCGTTTTGAACAGGATTGGCTGTGGGACTGGCAGCCAGTGTAGGGCTTAGCAGAGAGGAGCAGAGCTGGTTGAGCGAGAGGAGAGATGGATGAGGCGAGCAGCAGACTTCAGGATAGATTGGTGGGGTGCCAGTCTGTTAATTGGTAAGCCACTTAATGGTCAGCTCATAGTTTAATCCCTGTGTACAGCCCCAGCGTTCAGTTGATACTGTACAGATGGAGCACTATGTAATAGTAATTATTATGTTGTCTATTTTCTATAATATGAGTAGCAAGTAATGCTGGTTTTATCCTTTCTGCAGCAGGAGAGCACGGCTCATCCACTGTCTGTAGGTGTTATTGCAAAGTAAGACGGAATTGTGTAAATTGCTTTGTCCGATCCCCTACCTGCAAGATGGGTTCCAGATTTACAGTGCTCTAACACACTTACCCTCATTACCCATGGCCCCCTTATTTAGGAGTTTATTGCCTCATTAGGGATGCTTTATAGCTTTTTATCCCCCAGTCAATGTTCACCACCAGCATCCCTGGACATTCCGATAATCACATAAATATCCCGCGCAGTGTACACCCTGATCACTATTCAATCACTCCCAGCACCTCTACACACCCGAGTCGCCCCTGATCCTCCACAAACTCATTACCTCCAGCACCCCTACACAGCCCAAAATTCACCAACATTAATACATGCTGCTATGATAATCCAGCCCCTCACCCCCAGCACCCTTACACATCCTGATCACAACTAGCATTTCTGCATACCCTGATCAAAACCTGATTGACCCCTAAGCCCCTCTGATAGCTAGTCAGCCCCAGCATCTTACAAACCATGATTTCCCCCACCAATCACCACCCAATTGGTCCCAGCACCTATACCAACCATAATCATCATTTGATTGCCCCCAGAACCCCTACACACTCTGATTAACCCCCAGCTCTTCTTTTCCACCCTGATTACCAATCAATTGCAAGCTACACATACTGATCACTGGCAGCATCCCTTCACAACCCTGGTAACCACCTGCTTACTCCCAGCACCCTTACTTACACGTTAATCACCACACATTTGCTCCAGAGCCCAATCACCATTAACACTCTATGATTACCCAAGCACCCCTACACACCCTGGTCACAACCTGATTGCCCCTCACACCCCTCCTATCACTACATGCTCACCTCTACACATCTCAGTCACCACCCAATTCACCCCAATACCCACAGTATCCACTTCAATCATGACTTGATTGCCCCCAGCACCTTTATACACCTTGATCACCAAGCAATTGCCCACCAGACACACTGACCACCACCAGCATTCCTGAACACCTTGACAATCAACTTGTTGCCCCAGGCACCCATACACATTTTAATCACCACCCAGTTGCCCTGAAGACAATTATCACTAACAGTCTTACACGCCGCTATGATCACCCCAGTAGACTTACGCACCCTGATCACAACCTGATTGCCCCCTACACCCCTCTAATCATCTTACAAACCATGGTCACGTGGCAATACTAGCCATTCTGGTGCCAATCATTGCCTCAGAAGATGGCACTGAATTCGTATAAAGGATTAATGACTAAAGAATAATCAATTGAAGCCTGGAATTATTTAGTGATGGTCAGCATGCTAATACCCCAGCGGCAGTTTTCCCAGGCACCTCTGAACATCGGCTCAGGATTCTTCTTATTGTGAGGGTTTCACATTCATACAATGGGATCTCTCTCCAAGGAGGAAAACAACAAGCTTGCGGAGTGGAGGATTACTTCTCTGGGATTGTGGAGTGATTCCACCAGACGCCATCCTTTGCTAGCAGCAGGTTTAATGAGATTCCATTCCTGGCATCTGAAACGCTGAGCGCACAATAGCTTCCCATAGGGCGCCAGATACTAACATGGCTCTTGCCAGCACCAATTCAATAGACCCTGCTGAGTACACGCCAAGCCCTGTTTATGTCTCATCACACAAGGTTTTTTTCTTGCAAGAAAGTTCTGTCAAGTCGGAGCTTTTGATTTCCCACAGTAGTTTTTTCATCCCTGTTTACTTAAAGCAGATCTAAATTCTCCCTGTCAACTCTGTGCCAGGAAGGGTTTTAGTCAATGGGGACACTCAACAAACCCAGTCTACCCACTCACCCAGGAAGGGTTTTAGTCAATGGGGACACTCAACAAACCCAGTTTACCCACTCACTCCATCAGTCAATCTGGCATTATATGAGCTAGTCACCTTTCCTAGTGGATCACCATCCAATGGGGGCCAGGAAACTGCTGCCAATGGAAAGGGCGTGAGGAGCGAGGGCGGGTTCTTGGACCTTGGGTGAGTGACATTGGAGTAGGTGCGGTGTGGCTGAGTGGTGCAATTATTCTTTGAACATATCATAGGTGATTTTCAGAAAAGGCTTAGGTTGAAATAAAATTAAAGCTATCTTTATTGTCAGGATTCTTCCGATTACAACATACACTTTAAATGTTACAATTCCAACTGCATTGCGCATAAGTTTCAGCTTCCTTAGAATCATTTAAAAAAAGGAGCATCTTTGATTGGGGTGTCCCAGGAATATTTGTTAAATGGAACCTAAAGTTCATCTTCAATTTAAACTTGCAACTATATGCTTAGCCTATAATCTAACACAGATTCCAGGGGAGTGCAGCAAGGGTTTTGTCCCGCATTTAAATTGTCATTGCCTGGACTGTCCCTTTAAAAACAATAAACACATAAACTGTGTTGCTCCTGTTCAGTAACAAAGGCAGTGCAGGGCTTTGTGGGGAGGCCGATTCATTAATAGCGGCAGGTAGCGACAGTTGAGCGACTGTAGCGGCATTTTCAGAGCGCCCCTTAGTAGTCGCTGTGCTTGGCCGTTGTTCGGTAGTTGATAGCGACTCAGTTGGTTTGCCGTAATGTTGAATATTGGGTGAGGAGTCGCAGGTTCCGCGCTGTATGGGAGCGCATGATAGCGACTGGCCCTAGCGACCGGCTCCCACCATATTCATTAAAAAATCACGCTGAAAAAATTATTGCGCTGTAAAATGCATGTTTAAACCCCAGAGCGCTGGCAGCGATGGGTTAAAAGTAGTTTTTTAACCCCCAAACAACCATATTTTTGGAAACCAAAAAAAACAAGTTTTTAAAATAATTTTGTAATATGAATACATTAATATCAGACCTGTAATATGAATTCTGTACAATTTATTTTTTTAATTTTTTTTACCTTAAAAAAATTATCTAAAATGGCAGAAGTGGTCACAGAATTTTTCACATTTAAAATAAAAAAATAAAATTAATAACAATTAATTATGATTATTTAAAGATTGTTCCATTGAAATGCATTGGAGAGCGCCAGGTAGCGAGAGGTCATACCTGTCGCTGTTCAAGGTCGGACGCTGGCGCTGTGGGCTGAGGTTGGAATAATGATGAATGAGTGGCTATCTGGCGCTATCTCAGTCGCTAAGCAGGATTGGCTTGATAAATGTGTGATTGTGGTGGGGAGCCGGCGTTCTCATTACCGGCCGCTCACCAGTCGCTACCTGTCGCTATTCCTTCATAAATAAGGGCCTTAGTCTCATAGCATGACACCCAATTTAATCATCTCACAGCTGACTCACCATGGAGCTGTTCATGATGGAAAGATCACTTATATCTCAGAAAGCTGTGAGTCAGATGTGAGCTGAATACATTGGGGGTCATGCTAATTATTTTTAAACCAAGGTGCAATCTGGGTGTGCTATGAGGGGTTTGCATTGTAGACTGCATCTCATTCAGCATTTTCATTTTAACACAAAAGAAAGTTTAAAAAAATTTTAAATTTTTCCTCCAAAAAATCATGCTTGTGAAGGGGCATTTTTACATATGAGATACAGCATTTGACCAATATGGTCAAAGGGTATTTTTTCACTTTAATAACCGCACCCTAAGGGGTTACAGGAAAAAAATGCAAAATGCTGCATAGCCCATAGAATGCTGTTATTTTCGAAATCCTAATCCTTGTTTGATCAAATTAAAAAGATTACCAAGATACAGGTTGCAATTCACACAGCATGGTACACCAATGTGCACCTCGCTTTACAAAATAAACCCCCATTGTAATAGCAGATGTTTGGCTGGTATACAATGTACCACAGCAGGGCATTGGCTTTCATACATTGTAAACATCAGCCATGCATCTGATTGTTACAATGTAGCCATACATTGCCAGGGAGTCATACAACTTTTTATAATGTATCCGCAGGATTCCCGTCCCACTTGTTACATTGTACAGTGCAATGAGAACTGCTTACTGTGAAAAAGAAAATGAAAGTCAACAGGTATCAAAAGGTAATTGAGTCACATGTACATTATACTCATAACACTATTATACTATAATATATTCTAACACTATAATACTATTCAGTATAATGTACATGTGAATTACTTATGGATACCTGATGACTTTCATTTTCTTTTTCACAATACGAAGCGCTCATTGCACTGTACAATGTAACAAGTGGGACAGTAGTCCTGTGGTTATTTCATAAAAAGTTCACACCAATTTCACACTGGTGCCGCATTAGTTTATATACAATAGTTCACTGAATTGCACAATAACTAAAAAGACACAGATTGGGACATTTTTTTTTCTAACCTTTAAAAAAAACAAAACAAAAAAACATGTCACACCTTCTAATTCTGCCACTCCGGTGAACAAGGCATAGGGGTTATCACCTGTGTATCAGCCCCCCCCTGGCTTACGGTGCAGTATCTATTATCTTTGTTCTCTAACATGTCTTCTATTCATGCATTTGCACTTTTTGGGTCCATGATTATTTGCACATTTACAGTTTGTACTTTTTTGCACTTTAAATATATATGCATTTAGGTTGGTAATTAGAATTAGGGATGAGCGAATCGATCTGGACGAACCCGGATAAGATCCGAATTTCATGAAAAATTCGATTCGGATCGAATCCGAATTTCCCCGCGATTCGATCGCTCGAAGTTTTCCTTTAACATCCATTCATTTACATTACAGGCATTCTAAGATGGCGGACGGGACATGTCCAGACATCAACCCCGCGCCAGTGCAAGCTGGGACAGTCACATCCAGCCTATCAGCAGCCAGCAAGCCCGGTGACGTCACAGCACTATTTAAGGCCGGCGGCCATCTTGCTTTTCCTCATTTCTCTATTGCATTCGTGAGAGACAGGACGCTGCTGTAGGCAGGGAGAGAGACAGTTAGACAGACAGGGACAGACAGGGACAGGCTGGAGACAGGCAGGAGACAGGCAGGAGACAGACAGAAAGTCAGCGAAAAACAGGGAAAGTTAGGAAAAATCGGAGGCAGTCACAGGGAGATTTTTTTTTTTCATCCAGCCTGAGTGTTACTGGCTGGCTGACTGGCTTTGTTAGCGTTTTCAGGCTGCTTATACACTTACTGTGCATATATACTGAACTGATCTCAAGTCTGCTGTGAGGCATCCCATTCTGTGACTACACCAGCCTCTATTTACTATAACCCTTTGCACTTATTCTAAAAGTCATTTGGCCTGATAAAGACACTTTTGCTTTGCATAGTACTACTGCTCCCAGGTCCACTGCTGTTGTGGCCTCCCGTTCTGTGACTACACCAGCCTCTATTTACTATAACCCTTTGCACTTATTCTAAAAGTCATTTGGCCTGATAAAGACACTTTTGCTTTGCATAGTACTACTGCTCCCAGGTCCACTGCTGTTGTGGCATCCCGTTCTGTGACTACACCAGCCTCTATTTACTATAACCCTTTGCACTTATTCTAAAAGTCATTTGGCCTGATAAAGACACTTTTGCTGTGCATAGTACTGCTCCCAGGTGCACTCTGGTTGGGGCATCCCATTCTGTGACTACACCAGCCTCTATTTACTATAACCCTTTGCACTTATTCTAAAAGTCATTTGGCCTGATAAAGACACTTTTGCTGTGCATAGTACTGCTCCCAGGTGCACTCCGGTTGGGGCATCCCATTCTGTGACTACACCAGCCTCTATTTACTATAACCCTTTGCACTTATTCTAAAAGTCATTTGGCCTGATAAAGACACTTTTGCTTTGCATAGTACTACTGCTCCCAGGTCCACTGCTGTTGTGGCATCCCGTTCTGTGACTACACCAGCCTCTATTTACTATAACCCTTTGCACTTATTCTAAAAGTAATTTGGCCTGATAAAGACACTTTTGCTTTGCATAGTACTACTGCTCCCAGGTCCACTGCTGTTGTGGCATCCCGTTCTGTGACTACACCAGCCTCTATTTACTATAACCCTTTGCACTTATTCTAAAAGTCATTTGGCCTGATAAAGACACTTTTGCTGTGCATAGTACTGCTCCCAGGTGCACTCTGGTTGGGGCATCCCATTCTGTGACTACACCAGCCTCTATTTACTATAACCCTTTGCACTTATTCTAAAAGTCATTTGGCCTGATAAAGACACTTTTGCTGTGCATAGTACTGCTCCCAGGTGCACTCTGGTTGGGGCATCCCATTCTGTGACTACACCAGCCTCTATTTACTATAACCCTTTGCACTTATTCTAAAAGTCATTTGGCCTGATAAAGACACTTTTGCTGTGCATAGTACTGCTCCCAGGTGCACTCTGGTTGGGGCATCCCATTCTGTGACTACACCAGCCTCTATTTACTATAACCCTTTGCACTTATTCTAAAAGTCATTTGGCCTGATAAAGACACTTTTGCTGTGCATAGTACTGCTCCCAGGCGCACTCTGGTTGGGGCATCCCATTCTGTGACTACACCAGCCTCTATTTACTATAACACTTTGCACTTATTCTAAAAGTCATTTGGCCTGATAAAGACACTTTTGCTTTGCATAGTACTACTGCTCCCAGGTTCACTGCTGTTGTGGCATCCCGTTCTGTGACTACACCAGCCTCTATTTACTATAACCCTTTGCACTTATTCTAAAAGTCATTTGGCCTGATAAAGACACTTTTGCTTTGCATAGTACTACTGCTCCCAGGTCCACTGCTGTTGTGGCATCCCGTTCTGTGACTACACCAGCCTCTATTTAATATAACCCTTTGCACTTATTCTAAAAGTCATTTGGCCTGATAAAGACACTTTTGCTTTGCATAGTACTACTGCTCCCAGGTCCACTGCTGTTGTGGCATCCCGTTCTGTGACTACACCAGCCTCTATTTAATACCATAACCATTTGCACTTATTCTAATAGAAATTAGGCCTGATAAAGACACTTTTGCTGTGCATAGTCTCACTGCTGCCAGGTGCTCTCTGGTTTTTGGGGCATCCCATTCTGTGACTACACCAGCCTCTATTTAATACCATAACCATTTGCACTTATTCTAATAGAAATTAGGCCTGATAAAGACACTTTTGCTGTGCATAGTCTTACTGCTGCCAGGTGCACTGCTGGCTGTTGGGGCATCCCATTCTGTAACATAGCATACCCCTCTTTATTTACACTAAGCAGCTCTCTTATTTACACTAGGCAGGCCTGTTGGAGGCTGAGTGTTACTGCTCACTTTTGGTGTGCATTATATTCTGTTTCATATAGACCCACCACTGCCTGGGGGTTCTTAAAATATCACCTACTACCACGCCAGTTAGACTATGTCGGGCAGACAAGTGCCTGGAAGTGAAAAGAGGAGTGGCAGAGGCCAAGATTCCGCAGGCAGAGCTCGCAGCAGACTGGGGGCCAGTAGCAGCAGGAGTCACGCTGAGAGACCTAATCTGCCAGTATCTGCTAGCGGTCGGGTCTCCACCAGTAACGCATCTGCCGTGGTAGATTGGTTGACGCGCTCATCAACAACATCATCACAACTTCCGTCTGAGACCCCCAGT
The DNA here is from genome assembly GCA_027917425.1 of Gastrophryne carolinensis. Classification (NCBI taxonomy): domain Eukaryota; kingdom Metazoa; phylum Chordata; class Amphibia; order Anura; family Microhylidae; genus Gastrophryne; species Gastrophryne carolinensis. The sequence continues at coordinate 28,072,541 of CM051239.1, read as the reverse complement.
CTAGGGTCGGTAGGTTCCTCTGACACAACCCTGAGTTGGCATGCCCCTAGAGCAGTCCCTGTCCTCCCATTGCCTCTGTCCTACGCCGTTCCCTCCCCCAGCGACGTATCCTATGCTTTGGGTTCAGCTCCACTCTTTAGTGAGGAGGATCAGATAGAGGACAGTCAGCAGCTACTGCCCAGCCAAGAAATGGAGGTGGCTTCTTTAGCTAGGCAGACAATTAGTGATGTGGACAGTGTCGTGGGTGCTGCGAGCGTTCCAGCTCCTGCGCCAGACACTGTTGACGAATCCACGAACATCAGTGACGTACAGCCACAACTCGGTGATAATGATGATGACGATGAAGCCGATCGCACTTGGGAGCCGGGTGATGAAGGGGCTTCATCGTCATCATCAGGAGAAGAGGGGCGCAGGTTGCCCCGGAGTCAGCAGCTGAGGCAGCAAGGTGGTAGCAGTCAGCATGGGGGCACAATTCCAAAGGCTGGAGCCGGCCGGGGCCGGGGTAGAGCACCTGCTGTGCGGCAGTCTACCTTATCGGGAGGTAGTGGAGCAGGGGTTCCTGGAGTTGGCAACAGCAGCAGTGAATCAGTGAGGCCAGGGGGTGGGAAAAGTAGCTACTCGGCAGTGTGGCAGTTTTTCCTGAAGCATCCGCAGGAGGGTAACATGGCCACATGCAAGATATGTAGGCAAAAGGTGAAGCGTGGCCAGGGTCCAAATGTTGGCACCACGGCCCTGCGTCAACATATGATGCGTCACCATAAAGCAACCTGGGAGAACCGAGGCTCCCAAGGGGTGGTCCAGTCTGCTTCCTCACCAAGTGGCACACCGCTCCCAATTTCTGCCAGCCAAGGCTCCAGCACCTCAGCCGAAGGCAGCTGTGCGTCATACCCATCCTCTGTCGCTCCTGCTCCTCCTCCTCCTCCTCCAAGTCATGCATCCCGCCAGCAATCCATCAGCGAAGCCATGTCCAAGAGACAGCAGTATGCGCCCACTCATCCTACGGCCCACTCATCCTACGGCGCAGAAGCTGAATGTGCTCCTGTCAAAGTTGCTGGTGCTGCAGTCGCTCCCTTTTCAGGTGGTGGAATCTGCACCTTTCAGAGAACTGATGGCTTGTGCCGAGCCGAGGTGGAGAGTCCCAAGCCGTCATTTCTTTGCCAAGAAGGCAGTACCAGCGCTGCACACTTTTGTTGAACAGAAGGTGGGCCAGTCCTTGAGCCTGTCGGTGTGTAGCAAAGTGCATGGCAGAGCCGACATCTGGAGCTGTAACTACGGTCAGGGACAGTACATGTCGTTTACGACCCACTGGGTGAATGTGGTCCCTTTGCAGCAGCAGCAGCAACTTGGACAGGTCACGCCGCTTCGGCCTCCGCGCTCCCTGCCCGTTGGGCCTGTGACACCGTGAGACTCGGCCTCCTCATCCTCCGCCATCTCCTCACCCTCCACTGTAGGCTCAAGTCTCAGTGCCCCTCCAGTCTACCATGTGTGCAGGGCACGGAGGTGTCACGCAGTGCTTCACATGGTTTGTCTTGGCGAACGGAGTCACACAGGGGAGGAACTGCTTAAATGTATTCATCAGGAAATCCAAACATGGCTTACTCCAAGAAAACGTAAAATGGGAATCATGGTTACCGACAATGGGAAGAACATTTTGTCTGCGCTGCGCCAAGGAAGCCTGACCCATGCCCCCTGCATGGCTCACGTCTTCAATCTGGTTGTCAAGCGGTTTCTGAAGTGTTCCCCCCATCTGCAAGACATCCTAACAACTTCAAGGAAACTTTGCATGCACTTCAGCCACTCATACACCGCCAAACACACCCTTCTTGAGCTACAGCGTCAGAATGGTATCCCCCAACATAGTCTGATTTGCGATGTTTCCACCCGTTGGAATTCCACCCTTCACATGTTGGACCGATTATATGAACAGAGAAAAGCCATCACGGATTTCCTGATGATCCAAGCAGATAGGGGGACTCCCCTGTGTAACTTCAATGTCAACCAGTGGCAGCTCATACGTGACACCTGCCGTTTGCTCAGGCCCTTTGAGGAAGCCACTTTATTTGTCAGTCGGCAGGATTACGGGATGAACGACGTGATTCCACTGCTTCATGTACTACAGCACATGTTGGAAACCATGGCTGGTCAGGGCACTGGAGACATGGCGTTTACATCTTACGGCCACATGAACCCCGTTGGAGCTGAACTGGAGGAGGAGGAGGAAGAGGAGGAGGAGGAGTTGCCCAGCGAAACACAGTTTAGGCTTGGCGAAATGGCTGGTTTATCTAGTCAGCGGACAGGAGAGGAGGAGCAGGAGCAGCCAGAGGAGCTAGAGGTTTTTGAGGAAGGCGAGACAGAGGACCCGAGCACACCGTGGCAGTATGCAGTGGAGATGGAGACAGGTAGTCCATCCGAGTCACTTGCGCAAATGGCAGGAAGCATGCTCACGTGCTTGCGTAGTGACCCCAGAATTGTTTCCATCTGTCGGCGGGATGACTTCTGGCTGTCCACCTTATTGGACCCTCGCTTCCGGCACAAAATGGGGGCATTTTTTAAACCCACCGAGAGGGAGGACAAACTGAACTACTACAAAGACATTCTACGTAGGCAGTTGGCCGATGCCTATGTGCGCCATGGTCCATACTCTCGCAGGTCTGACTCGAGGGGACCTCTGCGCTCACCTTCCACTGCCATGGCCGCTGGGGGGGTTGGCAGGAGCAGCAGCAGCAGCTCCATCAGCAGCAGCCTCAGTCTTCAGTCGCTAATGAGTAGCTTTCTACACCCGCATAGTGAGGCTACTCATGAGCAGCAGGAAGACCTGGAGCAGGACCTGAACCAGCAGGTCATGTCATACTTTGACATGACCATGCCAACACACCTTGAGGATCCGCTGGACTTCTGGGCAGCCAAACTTGATTTGTGGCCGCAACTAGCAGAGCTTGCCCTGGAAAAGCTGTCCTGCCCGGCAAGTAGCGTGCCATCTGAGCGGGTGTTTAGTGCGGCGGGGGCCATAGTTACGGCGAGGAGAACTCGTCTGTCAACTAAAAATGTGGAGAGACTCACCTTTGTCAAAATGAATCAGGGATGGATCAGCCAGGATTTCCACCCACCAATGCCTGATGCATGCGACTAGATTCAGCATGGTGCCACGTTTTACACTTTCCAAATCGTGCAAAACATATTTATGTCTTTAGGCCAATTTTTGGGCTCCTGCTGATGCCAACTCCAGGGTGTGAATCATCCAATTTTTGGGCTCCTGAAGCCAACCCCAGTGTCTCTTTAAATTAATGTTTGGGCTCCTGCTGCTGCTGCTGCCAACTCCAGGGTGTGATTCATCCAATTTTTGGGCTCCTGAAGCCAACCCCAGGGTCTCTTTAAAGTAATATTTGGGCTACTGCTGCTGCCAACTCCAGGGTGTGAATCATCCAATTTTTGGGCTCCTGAAGCCAACTCCAGTGTCTCTTTAAAGTAATGTTTGGGCTCCTGCTGCTGCTGCTGCCAACTCCAGGGTGTGATTCATCCAATTTTTGGGCTCCTGAAGCCAACCCCCGGGTCTCTTTAAAGTAATATTTGGGCTCCTGCTTCTGCTGCTGCCAACTCCAGGGTGTGATTCATCCAATTTTTGGGCTACTGAAGCCAACTCCAGTGTCTCTTTAAAGTAATGTTTGGGCTCCTGTTGCTGCTGCTGCCAATTCCTGCCAACTCCAGGGTGTGATTCATCCAATTTTTGGGCTCCTGAAGCCAACCCCAGGGTCTCTTTAAAGTAATATTTGGGCTCCTGCTGCTGCCAACTCCAGGGTGTGAATCATCCAATTTTTGGGCTCCTGAAGCCAACTCCAGTGTCTCTTTAAAGTAATGTTTTGGCTCCTGCTGCTGCTGCTGCCAACTCCAGGGTGTGATTCATCCAATTTTTGGGCTCCTGAAGCCAACTCCAGTGTCTCTTTAAAGTAATGTTTGGGCTCCTGTTGCTGCTGCTGCTGCTGCCAACTCCTGCCAACTCCAGGGTGTGATTCATCCAATTTTTGGGCTCCTGAAGCCAACCCCAGGGTCTCTTTAAAGTAATATTTGGGCTCCTGCTGCTGCTGCTGCCAACTCCAGGGTGTGAATCATCCAATTTTTGGGCTCCTGAAGCCAACTCCAGTGTCTCTTTAAAGTAATGTTTTGGCTCCTGCTGCTGCTGCTGCCAACTCCAGGGTGTGATTCATCCAATTCTTGGGCTCCTGAAGCCAACTCCAGTGTCTCTTTAAAGTAATGTTTGGGCTCCTGTTGCTGCTGCTGCTGCCAACTCCTGCCAACTCCCGGGTGTGATTCATCCAATTTTTGGGCTCCTGAAGCCAACCCCAGGGTCTCTTTAAAGTAATATTTGGGCTCCTGCTGCTGCTGCTGCTGCCAACTCCAGGGTGTGAATCATCCAATTTTTGGGCTCCTGAAGCCAACTCCAGTGTCTCTTTAAAGTAATGTTTGGGCTCCTGCTGCTGCTGCCAACTCCAGGGTGTGATTCATCCAATTTTTGGGCTCCTGAAGCCAACCCCAGGGTCTCTTTAAAGTAATATTTGGGCTCCTGCTGCTGCTGCTGCCAACTCCAGGGTGTGATTCATCCAATTTTTGGGCTCCTGAAGCCAACCCCAGGGTCTCTTTAAAGTAATATTTGGGCTCCTGCTGCTGCTGCTGCCAACTCCAGGGTGTGAATCATCCAATTTTTGGGCTCCTGAAGCCAACCCCAGGGTCTCTTTAAAGTAGTATTTGGGCTCCTGCTGCTGCTGCTGCCAACTCCAGGGTGTGAATCATCCAATTTTTGGGCTCCTGAAGCCAACTCCAGTGTCTCTTTAAAGTAATGTTTGGGCTCCTGTTGCTGCTGCTGCTGCTGCCAACTCCTGCCAACTCCAGGGTGTGATTCGTCCAATTTTTGGGCTCCTGAAGCCAACCCCAGGGTCTCTTTAAAGTAATATTTGGGCTCCTGCTGCTGCTGCTGCCAACTCCAGGGTGTGATTCATCCAATTTTTGGGCTACTGAAGCCAACTCCAGTGTCTCTTTAAAGTAATGTTTGGGCTCCTGTTGCTGCTGCTGCCAACTCCTGCCAACTCCAGGGTGTGATTCATCCAATTTTTGGGCTCCTGAAACCAACCCCAGGGTCTCTTTAAAGTAATATTTGGGCTCCTGCTGCTGCTGCTGCCAACTCCAGGGTGTGATTCATCCAATTTTTGGGCTTCTGAAGCCAACCCCAGGGTCTCTTTAAAGTAATATTTGGGCTCCTGCTGCTGCTGCTGCCAACTCCAGGGTGTGATTCATCCAATTTTTGGGCTCCTGAAGCCAACTCCAGTGTCTCTTTAAAGTAATGTTTGGGCTCCTGTTGCTGCTGCTGCTGCTGCTGCCAACTCCTGCCAACTCCAGGGTGTGATTCATCCAATTTTTGGGCTCCTGAAGCCAACCCCAGGGTCTCTTTAAAGTAATATTTGGGCTCCTGCTGCTGCTGCTGCCAACTCCAGGGTGTGAATCATCCAATTTTTGGGCTCCTGAAGCCAACTCCAGTGTCTCTTTAAAGTAATGTTTTGGCTCCTGCTGCTGCTGCTGCCAACTCCAGGGTGTGATTCATCCATTTTTTGGGCTCCTGAAGCCAACCCCAGGGTCTCTTTAAAGTAATATTTGGGCTCCTGCTGCTGCTGCTGCCAACTCCAGGGTGTGAATCATCCAATTTTTGGGCTCCTGAAGCCAACCCCAGTGTCTCTTTAAAGTAATGTTTGGGCTCCTGCTGCTGCTGCCAACTCCAGGGTGTGATTCATCCAATTTTTGGGCTCCTGAAGCCAACCCCAGTGTCTCTTTAAAGTAATGTTTGGGCTCCTGCTGCTGCTGCTGCCAACTCCAGGGTGTGATTCATCCAATTTTTGGGCTCCTGCTGCTGCCAACTCCAGTGTCTCTTTAAAGCAATGTTTGGGCTCCTGCCCCTCATAGTGATGCCACTTCAACTCTCTGCAATTGTGCCGCTCTGTGATTCTATTAGCGATGCCTCTGATCTGCATGTGATATTTATTCAAAGTATTATTTAACTAACCCAGCACGCATCCTGTGCGTGTTACAGCAAGGCAGAATGGTTTACAACCCTATTGAGGCTCTAGGAGGCTCAGAAATAGCCGTTTTTAATAGCGATTCGTCGCGAATAAATTCGGGTTGAAACGATTTTTGTCGGAAAATTCGGCGAATCAGTCGAATCGAATTTTTCAAAAGTTCGCTCATCTCTAATTAGAATATGTTTTACTACCTTAGGTGGTAGTATAAATTGAGGTTATTGCACTGGTCACTTTATATACTGATTGGATTATTTTATACACATATTGGATAGTTTTGTGCCGGCAAAAATATTAACTGTGGTTCCGTTCCATTTAATTCATTGATTCCCAGATATTATTGTTTGCCTTGGTTTGGCAACACTGGGTGTACTAGGGGAGTTCTGTGCAGTGTTTTTAATTGTGTTATACTTTGTCATCATGTCATTATGTCATTTCGTCTTGTGATTTTTGCGTTTTGTACAATAAACTGATGTATTTTGTATAGTTCTGTGGTGATCTTTTGGCGCTCCTTTCTGAGGGTGGAAGTGGATCAATTATCCCCTGTCCCCCGTGTTTTTTGAATTATTGTTATTAAGTGTAGCACATCTTAGAAAGTAGGTGGTGCACCCCCTTGTCTTATGGTAATTATTAGGGATGAGTGAATCGGTTCTAACGAACCTGAATTCGCTCCGAATTTCAGGGAAAATTCGATTCAGCACGAACCCGAATTTTTAGTGGTTCGTGCTGACCGAATTTACCCTGAGATAAAAAAAAAATGCCGGCATGGTTGGAGCGGGGAGACCGGCTGCACTGTCAGCGGGCGGCGGAAGCCGGCTTCCGCCGCCCGCTGACAGCGCAGCCGGCCTTCCCGCTCCCACCAAGCCCTGAAATGGAAAAAACAAATGCCGGCATGGTGGGTGCGGGGAGGCCGGCTGCGCTGTCAGCGGGAGGCGTTCTGCCGCCCGCTGACAGCGCAGCCTGCCTCCCTGCTCCCACTATACAGCAAACACTTACCGGCATGGTGGGAGCGGGGCTGAAGCCGGCTGGCTTCCTCTGATGACAGCTGACAGCACAGCCGGCCTCCCCGCTCCCACCATGCCGGCATTTTTTTTTTTACAGCAAACACTTACCGGCATGGTGGGAGCGAGGAGGCCGGCTGCGCTGTCAGTTGTCATCAGAGGACGCATCATCAGAGGAAGCCGGCTTCAGCCCCGCTCCCACCATGCCGGTAAGTGTTTGCTGTATAGTGGGAGCGCTCCGAATTTCAGGGAAAATTTGATTCAGCACGAACCCGAATTTTTAGTGGTTCGTGTTAACCGAATTTACCCTGAAATAAAAAAAAAAAATGCCGGCATGGTGGGAGCGGGGAGACCGGCTGCGCTGTCAGCGGGCGGCGGAAGCCGGCTTCCGCCGCCCATTGACAGCGCAGCCGGCCTCCCCGCTCCCACCATTCCGGCATTTTTTTTTTTCATTTCAGGTCTTGGTGGGAGCGGGGAGGCCGGCTGTGCTGACAGCGCAGCCGGCCTTCCCGCTCCCACCAGAGATGAGCGATTCGCTAAAGTTCGATTTGGATGAACCCGAATTTCTCTGAGAAATTCGGCGAATCGCCCGAATCGAATTTTTGAGAAGTTCGCTCATCTCTAGTAATTATAGAATAAAGAACGCAAGTAATAAATTGAATAACATAGTAATAAAGATAAAAACCAAATTGAATTCCCTCGCTTATCTTACTTGTCTCTGATGTGGAGGTCACCATTTTGCTTGAAGCGGATGTCTAACTGTCACTCAACGGCTGCCATTCAGAGCCCCACTCCCGCAAGCATCAGAGGAGGATTGTGCAGATCAGCTGAGTTGTTTTATTATCTAAAAGTGGACCAACAGTCAAAAGTGATTTAAACCACACCAACACAACAAACAGTGCTCATATGCGTCCCTTCCCAGGGCAATTTAGATTGCTGCACATAACAATTCATTTACCGTTTTCTAACACTTGCTGTAGTGAATTTTAGAAACAAGATGGTGGCTCATGCAAGTACAGCTGGGCTTCCTGTTGCTGTGCATTGTCAGTTATGTCAGTTGAATCCAGGCAGCAGCATGGCTGAGATGCTGGCAGAGGAAGCTCCAAAATGGCCACTACCGTTCTTTTCCAACTGTGCCAGGCTGTTAGTCCGGTTTAACACCCAAATAGGGCTTAGCGCAAGGAGAGAGGAATGTTTGCAAGGGTGAACCTAGCCATTCTGCTGCCTGAAGCAAACTCAATCAAATAGAAGAGTAGTGCGCCGCTATACCAGGCTCCTCCCTATGACTGAGGCAATGCTGGCTCGCTGCGTGTAGACAGGGTCACCTATGATTGACTGTAAATACATGACAGTGTTCAGCACCCCCCCCCCCCCCCAATTTCCGTCTAATGAGATGAACAATTATAGTAACAGAATAAACAGTTCCAGAAATTGCCAACTCCCCTACGCAGTGTTGCCTGAGGTAGCTGCCTCAAATAGCCTCATTAAAGGTGCACCCCTGCATGGCTGGTAGGTTATGCAAAAGCTTGGACTTTTTCTTAGAAGCCCAGTGCGTTCGCTGCAGGCTTCCGGCAAGTTTCCCAGGTTTCTCCAGTATCTTCACCGCTTGCCTCATTCGCTTTATTCTTGTTTGCATCCTGAGATACAGTCTAAAAACACATCATGTCTATGCTGGCACTTATTATTTCTTATGACTGTATGAACCGGAAACAGAAAAAAACGCTAACCGTTGACCATCCCCCCCCCAAACATAGGCCCTTATTTATGAAGGAATATCGACAGCTAGCGACTGGTGAGCGACCGGTAATGACGGGCACCGCCACGAGAACGCCGGCTCCCCACCACAATCACACATTTATCAAGCCGATCCTGCTTAGCGACTGAGATAGCGCCATATAGCGACACATTCATCATTATTCCAGCCTCAGCCCACAGCGCCAGCGTCCGACCTTGAACAGCGACAGGTATGACCTCTCGCTACCTGGCGCTCTCCAATGCATTTCAATGGAGCAATCTTTAAATATTCATAATTAATTGTTATTAATGTTTTTTTTTTTTTTTTATATGTGAAAAATTCTGTGACCACTTCTGCCATGTTAGATATTTTTTTTAAGGAAAAAAAAAATGTATACAGAATTGATATTACAGGTCTGATATTAAAGTATTCATATTACTAAATTATTTAAAAAACTTGTTTTTTTGGTTTCCAAAAATATGGTTGTTTGGGGGTTAAAAAACTACTTTTAACCCATCGCCGCCAGCGCTCTGGGGTTTAAACATGCATTTTACAGCGCAAGAATTTTTGGAGCGTGATTTGTTAATGAATATGGTGGGAGCCGGTCGCTATGGCCAGTCGCTATCATGCGCTCCCATACAGCGCAGAACCTGTCAAATAGCGACTACTCACCCAATATTCAACATTACTGCAAACCGACTGAGTCGCTATCAACTACCGAACAACGGCCAAGCACAGCGACTACTAGCGGGCGCTGTGAAAATGCCGCTACAGTCGCTCAACTGTCGCTACCTGCCGCTATTAATGAATTGGCCTCTTTATCTTATATTGTTGAAATATAATCCTTTAATAATTATTAAATGTCTTGCCGTGGCTTTAATCCTCAGTTTTAGGTAACTGAATGGAGATCCCCCTCCTCCCCTGGTAGTAAAGTGTGATTTATAAAACGCAGGTTATTCATGGAGAGAAAGAACGTACAATACATAAAACCATTTTATTTCATCGGCGTCAACCAGTACAAAATGTTCTCAGCCTAAAATGCTAAGCATAATAAATGATAATAACAGAATGATGATAATTGCTATCATTTGTATAGTCAGATAAGCAGGGCTCGCTGCCGACCTGAATTTTAACTTTTATTTTACGTCTTTAGCCTAAAGTAGGACTGACAACAGTTTGCTAACCTGCTTGCCTGAAGGGTATCTGCGATTGCATGTGCATCTGGCATTTATCCCTGGTCCTGGCTAATGCACACTGCCTCATCTTTATATCCTTCAGCGTCATTTACATCAGTGCTCCCTCTAGTGATAATATTGATTGACATATAATATATATTGAATATATTGGGTGAAATTAAAACAGAGTTGCAAGCCACTATGTGGAGAGACCCATGTTAGACGGGCAGGCTGATTCATCATTAGCGGCAGGTAGCGACAGATGAGCGTCTGTAGCAGGCATTTTCAGAGCGCCCGCTAGTAGTCGCAGTGCTCGGCCGTGGGTCGCTACTTTATAGCGACTCAGTCGCTGTTCAGTACTGGTGAATACATTGTGAGGAGTTGCTATTTGACCAGTACAGCGCTGTATGGGAGCGCATGTTAGCGACTGCTCATAGCGACCGACTCACACCATATTCAGGAAAAAAACAGCTGCAAAATTCTCTGGCGCTGAAAAATACTTGTTTGAAACCCAGAGCGCAGGAGGCGGTGTGTTTAAAGGCTGTTTTTGAACATGTATCCACCAGTAACAAAGCGAAAACATATGGAATTACATTGTAACAACATTGTAACATGAACACTTTAATGCCAGACCTGTAATGTCATTTTTGAGGAAATATTTAAAAAATGAAAAAAATATGAAAAAACAGCTTTATCAATGCCAGAAGAGGTCAAAGAATTATTTGTGATTTTTTTGAAAGAAAAAAAAAACCTGTTTAAAGAGAAGAAAAGGATCGTCCATTGAAATGTATGGGAGAGCGACAGGTAGCGAGAGGTCATACCTGGCGCTGTGCAAGGCTGAACGCTGGCGCTGTTCGCTGAGGCTGTAAAAATGATGAAACAGACGCTACATGGCGCTATCCCAGATTCTGCTTGATAAATGTGTAATTGCGTGCCGTGTCCGGCGTTCACCAGTCGCTATCAGTCGCTACCTCTCATTAACCAGGCGCTACCTGACGCTATCCCTTCTTAAATAAGGGCCTAAAACTGGACCTTCACCATGATTTAATGAAAAGCCCAAACCCTTAAAAAAACTATTCACCAGCATCTAAAATTAATATATTTTAAGTTTTTAGTCACTTATTATTCTTTCCCCCAACGGGCTGCAATGCTGTTCAGGACTCTACGATACAGGCGCCACCATCTTGACTGAGAAGCATCGCATACTGAGGAGAGGAGGATAAAGTGCAGGGGGTGGGGTTATAGCTGTGCTTTGCACATACAGAGCAGGGAAAGGACAGCAATCCCTGAATGCAGAGCAGCACAGTCAGAAGGCACTTCCTGTTTGCAGGCTGCCTGATACTCCATGAGCCACCATCTTGGATGTTTCAAGGCTCATAACATGCAGTAGATGCAGGTAGGATGATTTTTAATGTGAGCAATCTGTATGTACAGGGTGTGGGAAACATATAAGAAATGCTCTTATTCAGAGCGGAGGTCTGCTTTAATATAGGGGGGCTAAAGAGACCAAAAAAACCTCTGCTACTACTTGGTCTCTTTAGCCCCCCTTTTATTAAGCCTAACATGGGTCTCTCCACATAGAAGCTTGCAACTCTGTTTTGCTCACTCCCTATACAACCAGAAACATCCGGCCTAGTGCTGATGAGAGCCTAAACATGTGACCACTAGTTGGATGTATTTGGCTGTGTACATTTAAAGCTAATCCTTGGCATTGCACCCTTAGCGTTTCTAAGGACCTTGGATAACTCAGAGATATAAAGAGATGATTTGCATAGCTCCGCCTGCTGCAAGGATTGATGGGTAATGCCATTTCCTTGTTTTGGGTACTGTGCAAATACTTTCTGTTTTAGTAAAGTACAATGACATTACAATGGCTGTGACACTGCAAAGAGAAGACCAGACAAATTCCATTCATGATGTAAGAACATAGAGCTGGACTGGCCCTTCAGCATAGGCCTGGTACACTTCCATGGCAGCCAGTGTTTGAGGCACCCCTGGCAGAGCGCTGGACATCTGATGGGCAAGCCTGAAAGATGTAAGAACACTGTGGAGTGAGCTGGGCTCCATTTTAATATATATATATATATATATATATATATATATATATATATATATATATATTTATATTTATTATTTTATTATAACAGAAGGGGTGTCAACCTGACAAAAGCCTCAGGATTGGACTGGTGGTCAGGATTGGGGGAGGTGCTGGAGGAAGAAGAAATAACCCTTACTTTCTGTGACCAGAGCAAAGAGACATTTTGGGACTGACACTGCATCAGAAAAGGTGTCAGGCAAGTATTTTCAAAGTTTTACTGGTCAATTCCTTAACTCACAGACGCCTTCTTACTTGCCTTAAAGCGGACCAAAACCCACTAAACTTGTGAAATACATTTGGCCAAAGCCCCTGCCAATACTCCCTTCTTAGGGTGTGGAACTAGAAATGTATATTTTCGCTCTTCAAATCATCCTGGAACACTTTTTTTTTTGCTGCCCCTCTTTGTAAGATGGCAGGAGATCAGTCATTACATAGGTGTGGCAATGACATCATTGCCACACACAACAGTGACCATGAATGGAGGAGGCGGAGCTTTACAGCTAAAACAGGCGCCATTATCTGGGATTAGAACGAAGCAGGAGAAAATTGGCAAAAGATCTGCTTCATGGAGGATGCAATTCTGGGGACACTAGTTAAAGTGGACCAACACCCACCGCTGATCGGCCCGGGAATCTATAAGATTCCCGGGCCGATCAGCTCCCTGCCTGCGGGGCACCCCGATCGCTGTGTGAAACCCCCCAGGACGCCCGCAAATCCTACCTGTTCCAACGGCGCATGCGCGGGCCGCCGCTGCCTCTCGCGCATCCCTCTAGCAGGGCGCACACCCGCGCTGGCCGTTTGTGAATGGCCGGCGCGGGCGCGCTCCCTGTAAGAGGGATGCGCGAGAGGCGGCAGCGGGCGCTCTCACCTTGTCCGTCGATGGACCTCGCTTGTCCGTCGGCGGTGATTGGTGGAGCGAGTCACGTGGGAGCGTTGGTCCACTTTAAAAATGTGTGTTTTGGTCTGCTTTAAAGCTTTGTAGCAGTTGGGTCTGATTTTCTTCTAGGTGTGTCTGGCTTTTGGGGCACCCCTGGAGGGGGCAAACAATGGGCATATAGTTAGGTAAATACCACCGGGGATGTTGCTACAAGGGGTAGAGAGGTCACATCTGCATCAGAGCCTGTATAGTCAGGAGGGCCAATCTTTTCTGCTCCCATGAGTAACTTATTCGATTTGTGCATCATGTGCAGAAAGGAATCACCATCTGTCTTGGCTGTTTTAGTCTTTAAAGTGGACCAACACCCACCCCTGATCGGCCCGATAATCTATAAGATTCCCGGGCCGATCAGCTACCTCCCCGCGGGGAACCCCGATCGGGGCGCCCCGCGGAAGTGGACCAACACTCAGGATAGTGAAAATCCTGGGTGTTGGTCCACTTTAATGTCTAATTGGGTCTGATTCAGATAAAATGACAGGAAAATGGTGACTGTAATGGCTGCTGGCTGCACCAAGGCTTATTCATGTTTAGTAACCCCTCTTTCACCCAGGCCATTCCTATAATCTATTCCAAATTGTCCTCACCCTTCATCCCTCATCCTGGATGGTAACTGTGTGGTAGGTGGCAAATCACACCGATAGGGGCCAATCTGGGGATTGATATAGCGCTAGAGAGGCGTGCGGAAATTGTGGATTGTGAGGCCTTACAGCAAAGATGTCCTCATGTGTTATGATGTTCTCACAGCTACTCCCAGGTGTTTCTATGGAATCTTCTCTAATAAAGGCGATGACAAAGGATGCCGGAGACAGGTGTGTCATTAAATCATTGCTGTTACCACAAACATAATTAAGCCCAGCGGATGCAAAATGTGATGTGCGCACAATGACTGGAATCCATAACCCCGGCCCCCTCATCCCTCAGCCGTACTTACCCCACAGCCCTCATCCTACCCCACTGCCCTCATCCTACCCCTCATCCCTCAACCGTACTTACCCCACAGCCCTCATCATACCCCACAGCCCTCATCCTACCCCACTGCCCTCATCCTACCCCACAGTCCTCATCCTACCCCACAGCCCCCTTCCTACCCCACAGCCCTCATCCTACCCCACAGCCCTCATCTGTACTGCAACCCACCCCACAGCCCTCATCCTACCCCACAGCTCTCATCCTACCCCACAGCCCTCATCCTACCCCACAGCCCTTATCCTACCCCACAGCCCTCATCCTACCCCACAGCCCTTACCCTATCCCACAGCCCTCATCCTACCCCACAGCCCTCATCCTACCCCACAGCCCTCATCCTACCCCACAGCCCTTATCCTACCCCACAGCCCTCATCCTACCCCACAGCCCTTATCCTGCCCCACAGCCCTCATCCTACCCCACAGCTCTCATCCTACCTCACAGCCCTTATCCTACCCCACAGCCCTTATCCTACCCCACAGCCCTCATCCTACCCCACAGTTTTCATCTTACCCCACAGCCCTCATCCTACCCCACAGCCCTCATCCTACCCCACAGCCCTCATCCTACCCCACAGCCCTCATCCTACCCCACAGCCCTTATCCTACCCCACAGCCCTTATCCTACCCCGCAGCCCTCATCGTACCCCACAGCCCTTATCCTATCACACAGCCCTCATCCTACCCCACAGCCCTCATCCTACCCCACAGCCCTTATCCTACCTCATCTGTACTACAACCCACATCACAGGCCTTGTCTGTACTACAACCCATCTGTCACAATTGCACTCTATCAGCCCAGCCAAGACGCTAGAAAGAGTGTAATGGTGCAAGGGTAAAGCCACCAGACCCCTGGGCGTTCACTACTAGTCCCAGCAAGTCCCCAAATTAACCCTTTGATAAACGTGTTTCACCAGAGCTTCCTTCAGAAAGGTGAGCTCATATAGTTAGAGATCAAAGGCCAGAGCTGATTAATTAAATATTTAATCTGATAAAAAGGTATCACAGTGCTAGAGGTAATACACAGAAACAAATGACATACAGGTACAAAAATACATAAGAGTACAGCAAGACAAGTTCAGAAAACCAAAAGAAAGTCCTTACAGCATAATGGCATAGCAGTCCTTGTGAGTGAGTCTCCAGCTGTTGCTTAGGGTCTTTTTGTCCAGCTTTGCCACAGGCTTGTGACAGAGGTTTGTGACTGAGGTTTCTGATTTAGAATGTCCTTAGCATCTAGGTTTTATTAGCTAAATTTAGGAGGGAAAAGCTTCATCCCCCCTCCCCTCTGACCCCACCTGGTGAGGGCATCTCTCTTCCAGGTCCCTTATCTCAGTTTTGGTTTTACGGTGGGTCCAGAAACAACACATCCTGCTGCTACAAAGGCTTTTGACTTCAAAGAAGGAAGTACCACAAACAGAACCCCCAATAAAGCTGGAATACACAAAACAGGCACAGTCTGAGTGACCCCCCACCAAGGTCCTGGACTATACATTATACACAAATACAATCATAATACACATGCTTATTCTATAATCAGACCTTGGGCCTGACACCATTCTACAGCCATTATCTGTGTAAGTTACTCCACACCCTTCATCTGTGCTACAACCTACCCCACAGGTACAACCCACCCCACAGCCCCACTCATCTGTACTACAACCGTCCTCACAGTCTCATCTGTACTAGAACCCACCCCACAGCCCCACTCATCTGTACTACAACCGTCCTCACAGTCTCATCTGTACTAGAACCCACCCCACAGCCCCACTCATCTGTACTGCATCCCACCCCACAGCCATTATTTGTGTAAGTTACTCCACAGCCCTAGTCTGTATTACAACCCACGTCACAGCCCTCATCTGTACTACAATTCACCCACAGCCCTCATCTGTACTACATCCCACCCTACAGCCCTCATCTGTACTACAACCCACCCCACAGCCATTATCTGTGTAAGTTACTCCACAGCCCTAGTCTGTATTACCATCCACGTCACAGCCCTCATTTGTACTGCAATTCACCCACAGCCCTCATCTGTACTACAACCCACCTCACAGTCCTCATCTGTACTACAACCCACCCCACAGCCCTCATCTGTCATACAACCCACTCCACAACCCTCGTCTGTACTACAACCGACCCCACAGCCCTCGTCTGTACTACAACCCACTCCACAGCCCTCATCTCTATTACAACCCACCCTACAACCCTCATCTGTACTGCAACTTACCCCACAGCCCTCATCTCTATTACAACCCACCCCACAGCCCTCATCTGTACTACAACCCACCCCACAGCCCTCGTCTGTACTACAACCCACCCCACAGCCCTCATCTCTATTACAACTCACCCTACAGCCCTCATCTGTACTACAACCCACCCCACAGCCCTCGCCTGTACTACAACCCACCCCACAACCCTCGTCTGTACTACAACCCACCCCACAACCCTCATCTGTACTATAACCCACCTCACAGCCCTCATCTGTACTACAACCGACCCCACAGCCCTCGTCTGTACTACAACCCACCCCACAGCCTTGTCTGTACTACAACCCACCCCACAGCCCTCATCTGTACTACAACCTACCCTACAGCCCTCATCTGTACTACAAGCCACCCCTCAGCCCTCGTCTGTACTAAAACTCACCCCACAGCCCTCGTCTGTACTACAACCTACCCCACAGTCCTCATCCTATCCCACAGCCTATTCTACCCCACAGCCCTCATCTGTACTACAACACACCCTACAGCCATCATCCGTAATACAACCCACCCCACAGCCCCACTCATCTGTACTACAACCCACCCCACAGCCCTCATTTGTATAACAATCTACCTCACAGCCCTAATCTGTACTACAACCCACCCTACAGCCATTATCCGTGTAAGTTACTCCACAGCCTTCATCTTTACTGCAATCAACCCCACTGCCCTCACCTGTCCTACAACCCACCCCACAGCCCTCTTCTATAATACAACCCACCTCACAACCCTAATCTGTACTATAACCCACCTCATAGCCTTAATCTGTACTACAATTCATCCCACAGCCCTCATCTTTACTACAACTGACCCTGAGCCCTCGCCTGTACTACAACTGACCCCACAGACCTGCTATCTGTACTACTACTCACCCCACAGTCCTCATCTCTACAGCTTAAAACCAAGCCTTCTTATATGAATCATATGCTGCTATATAATGCACTATGCATACCTACAGTCGTTTTGCATTTCCTCACTATTTTTGACAATTTGGCTAATTAGTGCCTTTTTTGGTTGTGAATTATCAAAGCAGGCCTAAACCCTCCATTACAACTGTATGACACGAAGTGTCCAGGTCCACAGGGGCACTAAGCTAACCCAAACTACACCCTCAAGCCATCAGTAAGCCCCGCGTTAGAGCTGTACTTCCCTTTTCCTAGCAAAGCATCATCTGTGCAGTGGGGGACAGGAGACAGCTGCACACACATGCAGCAGCTGCACCTCCTTACATAAGAGGCATGTGTCACCAGAGGGTTTTGCAGTAAGCACAAAGAAGTTAGAAAATTAATAGAACTGATACCTAGGGACCTACACAAAGGACCGACCACCTGCTAAAGGAGTTGTACCATCTTAGAGAGTAAGCCTTTCAGATAGATAGGGAGGAAGAGATGGATAGATAGATAGATAGATAGATAGATAGATAGATAGATAGATAGATAGATAGATAGATATGGGAGAGATAGATAGGTAATAAACCGAGGCATAAAAATATATATTAAGAGGATAGGATAGATAAATAAAATTGTAGACAGACAGGTAAAGGGATAGACAGATAGATGATACAGAAATTCTTAAGAGACTCATGTAGTCCAAGTTCAGAGTAAGCTCTCAACTGTGCCCCATCTGGAGGGACTGTCTTTGAGGTGTAACATGCAGATCTGCATCAATAAATAATTTGCCTATTAAAAGTGTCTATATTGTTGTAAATGTTACAACCTCCTATTTATCCCAGGGGTGTGGCTTAATTTAACAATTGGTCCTCTTTCCCACCCTGAAAAGTTGGAAGGTAAGTCCCATCCTGTACTTGGACTACATGAGCCTTTTAAGAACTTTACAGACCCAGTTTATCTCCTTTTAGTCATCTTGAGTGTGAAATTCAAGTAGTCACTGTTTTCAAAACCATAATGAGGCTATTGTGTCTGAGACACATTATACTGCGCAGTGTCTACCTTCAAACAGGCAATCAAACCAGCGGCAATGTACAGACTGGGTGAGCGGATATAGGAATACTTGACTGTCAACCGACGGTTTCAGAGATGCCTTATAAAGAAAGTCAAGTGAGAAATGTCTAGGTTTTCCAAAGGTGCGAAGACCCAGAAAAGTGGTAAGTTATTACAACTTCTATGCACCCCATATTGCATATTTTAAATTACTGCACAGCAATTGTAACCTGACAGATAAAAAGAGTGGGTGGAGACTGTCCGGCTTCTTGGCTGTTTACATAGCCAATATAGGGTGCTTAGTACCACTTTACATTCATAGATTACCCAAAGGATCTTCCCTTATACAATTGTGGACTTTTTATATCAATGACAGAGCTGCAGATTGATTTTATAATCAATTTTTGCATAATAGCCTTTTAGACCCCAGATATAACTTTGCAGTTTCCATCTTGAAATATTAGTGCATTCTACTCATTTATTTCTGATAGATAGTTAAATAGATAGATAGATAAAAAGATATGGAACAGACAGAAAGTAAGAAGGACACTGTACATATAGAAGGATAGGGGATAGATATATAGATTTATAGATAGATCGATAGATATGGAACAGACAGAAAGAAAGAAGGACACATATAGATAGATATGGGATAAATAGATAGATGGTTAATTGCAGGTCGAGGGGTGACGTGCAGCGTGCAAGCTGTGATCTGCGCTGCGGCAAGCCCAGGGGTAATGTCTGAATGTGAACATCTTGGGAAGAGAAATTTTAATAAGGAAGCAATTAGATTTCCCCAAAGCGTGATTGCATCAGAGGGAATCGGAGTGATATTATTCTGCCCGTAAATGTTATCAGTTCCTAAAAGCAAATTACAAATGAAAATGGATGAAACTATTTGGGATAATTAAACTGAACACGACTGCTGAAGAGGACGCTGCTGCGATACGCGCTCCCAGGCTCTACAAAGGAGAAGGCGGCAGCTAATCGAGAATGTGTTGGGGGACCTTTAAAGATCCCTGATAATTGTACAATGTCTGCTCTGCACTGTGAAATTACAGGCTTTGGAATATTCTCTCATCTCCTCTCCTTTCTCGGAACTTCTTCTTGCCAAAGGTGTCAAGGACCCTTTATTGACTTTTGGTTCTCTGTATTCCAATCCATAATAGTTGCAGGAAAAACTTCATTAGTTCCACAGCCCTCTGAAACATGGAGGCAGTTATTTTTAGGTAGTTAGGTCATTATATATTATTATTATTATTATCGCCTTCAATTGGAGCTTTTATTGTCATCTCAGTCCTTTGTCTGGACATGTAGCATAGGGACCAATTCTGTAAAAGAAGGTGTTTTAAATCTGGATGTAACTCTGCTGATCCATATTGTCTTCTTATGCCTCTCATCCTTCTGCCTGCTGACCAATCCTAAAAGATATACAGGCTGGTTGCTCCTTGCAGCAGGAGGGGGCACCCCATGGCTGGAAAGGGACACCTACACATTGTCAAAAAGCACAATCACACAAATCAGATGAGAAACAAGCTAACACATGTTAAAAATGGGATTGCAATACATATACAAGCTGACAGTGGGTCCCATCTTTACCCAATCCCTACTATCACTATGCATACCAAGGATTCCCATTGTTTGTGGTATAAAGCGCCCCCCCTAGAAGCAGACCAGCAGAAAGAGGCCCCTAACTTGGTGGACCTGCAGAGAGGATGCCGCCCAGGGGAGGGGGTCATCCATGGATTACACTTGATCCGCCTCCCTAAAGTAATTAGCTAACCCAGCTTAGTGTTTTGACTTGAACACTCCCTGCATCTCAGTCTGTCTGCCTATTGGGGGGGGGGGGGGGGGGGAGGGAGCTCCAGTAAAGACAAGGGTATGACTTAAAGCTCCCTTTCATTTATGCCCAGTTATCTGGATTGGGGCATCACGGCTACATGTACCAGTGTTTCAGCTAACAGAGGGCTCCCTCACCCTCACTGCTCACCTTGCCCATCAGCCTGGCAGTAGCACAGTACAACTGCCAATAACATGGTTGGCTTCTAGTACTCTAAGATAGTACAATTAACCTTGGCGGATGTCTGGTCTTGCTCAGTTGAAAGCCTCATAACTGACGGATTCTGTCATATATGCTTGACATGTGGCATGCTTCTTCCAAAGTCTGTCTAAAACAGTTCTTACATCTTGTTGGTTATCCCCTTATAACCCTCTTCTATGACCCTCTACTCATATATAAACGTATTGATACTGAACGTATCAATTATTTCACATGGCGCACATGTTGAGGACATGCTTGACATGTGGCATGCTTCTTCCCAAGCCTGTTCAAACTGTTCTGGCTTGTTGTTTATTCCCTCTAACTTGAGTATTATACTTATGACCTTAGTTAAGGTTCTACTCTAAGCTACAGTCATATTGAGTTCTTATTTCAGTACTGTACTGCCTAACTATTTCCTATTTTAACTGACCCTTCCAAGTTCTACAGTTACTGTCACAATGGACTCACACAATTGACTCACATACTTGCCCAGCTTCTGTTGTGTGGACATACCAATCTAGCACCTCCTATAAATGCTTTAAATTGCATTTGGATGAGTGCAGCCTGCTCCTTTTGTTTGGGGAACACACACAGCAGCAGTCATGTCATGGGAATAGCGACAGGTGAGTACAATATACTATCATTTTTCAGGACCCAGTGGAGCATGGGGTGTACCCGACTTGACCATGTGCAGGCCAACTCTAGTCCCCCGCATTCAACTGAGTGGACTTTATTTGATTTTTGAGCTACTGCCTCTACACCAGCAGGAAAAGAGTTAATACATAAAATGCCTTTTAATGGAGATAATAAGCAGTAGAGGGATGACAGCTGTGTCACTAAGCCCCTCTCTAAACAAGCCCATATTCCCAGCTTGAGCTCTCCTGCCATCGCTTGTCTAATGATGCCAGTTAATTAGATCAGTCCTTCTATTAAGGGTCTTTAGCAGTGACACCCTTCATGAAATCACTGGCTTTAAGTGTTACTGCGACACAATTATTATATATTATTATTAAAGCTGTCCCACAACCCGCAGGGTGGTGTGGAACCGATGCTTGTATCCGTGTAGTGCCTGACTAATGATGCCCCCCTGTACATAATGTAGCCCAAAAAGCCAGATCGCAAAACATACACCTTCCAATACTGGTTTCATCAGCAGCCAGCATTGTATCCTCACATTACTTCTTGTACCATGTGGCAATGTAATGGCTGCTTGGTTGGGAGGCAATTGATACAAAGAGTTCCTTTTGTTCTTAGCTTCTGTCTCAATACCATTAATAGTTTCTTCCCCTTTTGTACTACTCTACATTCTAACCTTAGCTAATGTTACCCTCCGCTCCTTAAGTTAGGACCCTCATCAAATGGCACCTGAAATAAAATGGCTGCCTGACTGCCTGGGTGGGAAGCACCAGGCACAAGGAGTTCCTCTTATTTCTTTAAACTTATGATCTGTCTCTAAACGACCACTAGTTACTTTCTCTTCCTTCCACTCATGGGAGTGGCGGCCATCTTATTGGGGTTAGGGCTGTAGCCCATTTCACAGGAATGCCAACTGCCGACCAGGGACCAGGAACAGGGCTTACAGCAGTGCTTCCTGCTGCACACTCTGCATAGGTAAGCTGGTGTGTTGGGCTGCTTAGCAGCTTTTCCATGTTCGGCCCGAACGCCAAACCCCGAACTTGGACTAGGAAACCCAGACTCGCAAAGTTTGGTACTAACCCAAACTTTGCGGCTCGGGTCTGCCCAACACTACCTACAAACCTACTAATTCCTACCTATAGCACCCATGTAGCTTCTCTGCCATAACAAAATCCTAGTATGTATGTAATATATGTACCTGGTGAAATGAAACTGATTTTGATAAATCTGATTCTGATTACTATGAAAAGCAATAATAATAAATTGTGTTTTTGAACAATAAAACCAACTGTGTGACCCCTTTACATTCTGGCTCAGGATCTTAACCACTACACCATCTACAACACAGGAAAAGCCAGGAAACGTTCTAGCAGGTTAAGTTACTAAGCTGGCCAAATTGTCAAAATCAATTCAGATCCTAACCAAATCTCACAGTCAGATTTGGATGAATCACTTCAAAGCGAATCTCTATTAACATCAGTTTAATAAGAAAAGTAATGGATAGAAATTGCTATACCTACTACAATATATAGAACCCAATAAAATGAATAAACTGATTCACCTAAATGAGCACTATAGCGAATTTTGAATTGGTACTCAGATTTCAATCATGCTTGTCATGTAGTTATTTCTTTGAATCATAAGCAAATGTGTGTTCTTAAAAAAAACTAATATGGTGGCAGTGTAGAGTGGTAGTTGTTTAAAATTTGCCTGGGGTGACGGCTCCCTTCACCCAGAAGGAAACCATAGGGTGTGTGGGGAGAGAGAGAGCTTTTCTCAGTTATTGTATTAAAAGTCTTACTTGGTTTGAGCAAGTTAGGTAGCTCAATTAGAAAAGTGATAGACTCTGAATTACAGAGTCTGGGGTACTAATCCTTGCTTGGGTCAGTTGTGGATTTTCATTTTTTTTCCCCATTGCTTTTTTTCAGTTTTCATTCTCTTTTCGTTGCTCTCCAGATTTATTATTGTTACAGTTTTTCTTTCATGTTACCTCTGCTGCTGTCTGCAGTATCTTTTGGTTTCCAATTTTCTCTTTCCTATTCTTACAATGCCATGTTCCTTTTTTTCATGTTTTCCATGTATCCTTATTTTCAGCTTTGTGTGTTTTAAGGTTTGTGTTGGCACATGCACAGGCTCTCATCCAATCAGTGTCATTTGCTCGGCAAACGGCTCTGTTTGTGCGCAGAGTTTGGCAATAGGGAGCCGGAACAGCTGCATCCCTGGGCGCCTGGCTTATCTGAAAGGCTATCCGTAAGAGTGCGCCTCCGACCAGAGATGCTGAGGATATGCCCGCAGCTATTTACAACAATTTTTTTTTAAGTCAGTTTAGTTTATTTTGTAGAGTTTCATAAATGTATTGAGTCACCTGGTTGTCTCATCACAGAAGCTGCACCTCACACACACAGAGCTGTTAGCACCGTGTACAGTGCCTGTCTGTGAAAATAGCGGAAGCAATTTCACTGTATCTGTTGCTAGGAAACCAGTGGGCTAAATGCTGCGGCTGTCTGCTATCACCTCACTGAATAGAACCCAGAAGACCCCCCCCCCCATGCAGCAAATGGACTGAGTCATTTTCATTTTAAAGTTTTTAATTAAGGCATGCATTTTTTCTTTTTTATTGCCACATTATGTATACACATTAGAAGCTATTATGTGGCTATTTATTATTTATTTTTTTATGCAAATATTCACTATAGTGTTACTTTAACTAGCATCGTGACATTTCTCAAGTGGTTAATTTGTCTCATTTTGTTGGTTGTGTTAAGATTTAATGACCTAATAACTCAATTTACAGATTCACATCCATTTCACACTTGCAATGCATGAGCTGTTCAATCAGTATTCTGAAGCCATGTCATAGCTAGACACCCGCCCCCACCAAATAGATTCTTTATTTAGGATCTACTGTAGCTGTTTATGGCGTAAGCAACTTTTTAGGAGCATAGGGGAAGTGCAGCCATTCAAGTAATTTTGGAACATGAGCCATCCTGGACAGGGTCACCTTTGTTAAAATGTCACCTAGTGTGAGGTTTCAAATTGGTGCCCCCCTCCAAACACACCCACGCATTCACATTTGAATCGTCAATGACAGGAATATTATAGCATAAGAGGGAACATAGTGAATTGGTACTGGTGACAGCAAACACAGAAAACTGTGTGTGAGCTGGAGGAAACAAAGGAAAAAGAAACTGAGGGAATGTGGAAAGAGGGAAACAAAGAGAGATGAGTGGATCATGGATACAAAGAGAGAAAGACCAAAGAAAGGGGAAAGGACCAGACATTACAAAATCTAGATAAGATTCTCTTCCATTCCATCACCAATAGCAATTGTGGGGTGTCCCAAAGCAGTACCCTCGATAAGGGTGGGATTGCGCAAGAATAGCCAACAGCATCTGCATAAACCTAACCAAGAACAACGGCACTGGCACCTCAAGCTTAGACTCCCCTGGAGAGGGGTTCACCACCATCTACAACACCTTAGGCCCCCGAAGAGCAGCATCGGCAGATGCCCTGACATCAAGTCTGTAAAACTTGGTGAAGGTGTGGAGAGACAACCAGGTTGTCGCCTGATTCGCCGACACCTGGTGTTGGAAAGCCCAAGAAGCGGCAATCACCCTGGTGAAGTGAGGGGTCACCCGGAAGGGTGCCTCCTTCCCCTTGCAGGCGTAGGCTTGTATGATGGCCTGCCTGATCTATCTGCTAAGAGTGGTCCTTGGTCCTTCTGGGATCACGAACAAGACATCCGTACCTCTCAAGTAGCGGCCAAGTAATACTTTAATGCCATAACCACATCGAGGAAATGCAGGAATTGCTCTTTATGGCGAGTGGGGCGTGGACACAAGGGGTGTAGCACTATCTCCTGATTAAGATGGAAGGGAGAAACCACCTTTGGCAAAAAATCCTGCTTAACATGAAACACTGCTTTGTCTTCATCCAGCAACAAAAAGTGTGATCTGATCAAAAGCGCTGCCAGCTCTGAAACCTCTGATGGAGAAGATCACCACAAAAAACGTGTGCTCAATGTGAGCGTCATCTGGAAGCCTCTGCCATGGGTTCAAAGGGGGGCCCCTGAAGTGCTAATAGGACCAGATTGAGATCCCAGGGTGGGACTAGCGATCGCTGCAGAGGACAAAAATGTGCAGCACCCTGCATGAAAGTGCGGATTAACCTGTGCTCTGCAACCGCCCATTGGAGAAAAGTGGACAAGGCCGAGACCTGGCCCTTAAGGTTGCTGGGTACTGTGAACCTCCTACAGGAGAGGCCCTTAGATTCGCACCAAAACATGGAGGCCCTCCAAGTCCTGTAGTAAATACTAGAGGTTTCTGTACTCAAATCAAGGTCCGAAATTACCGCTGCGGACAAACCTCTTTCCTTCAATCTGCTGGTCTCAACAGCCAAGCCGCTAAAGCCAGTGCTGGAGAATTGGGGTGCCACAGAGGACCTTGTTGCAGAAGATCTGGGCGGTTGCAGAGTCGCCACGGGGGCTCCCCGGCCAGGCTGACCACATCGTGCTGGCCCAGTGTGGGGCAATCAGGATGATAGGAATCTGCTTGCAGTTGACCTTCTTTAAAACACGACCCAGAAGTAGCAGTAGCGGAAATGCGTAGACCAGGCTGCACCCCGACCAGGGAATGGCCGGCGAGTCGACTGCCATGACCAGGGGGTCTCACACCTTGGACATGAACCTCTGGACCTTCCGATTGTGTTGAGATGCACCTCTGACACTCCCCACCGGTCGCAGAAGGCTTGAAACACGTCCTGGTGAAGGGACCATTCCCCCTGGTCCACTGTCTCCCTGCTCAAATCGGCCTGCAGAATCTCCACCCCCAGAATGTGAACCGCCGAGATTCACTGAACGTGAATTTCCGCCCACCTCATGATGCGACTCACTTCCTAGAATGCCTGCTAGCTCATGGTACCCCCCTGCTAGTTTATGTAGACCACAGAACAGAATTGCACGACTGTACCCTGACTGGGAGGCCCAGGAGTTGGGCAGACCAATGCCTGAGAACCAACAGAATTGCCCTTAGTTCCAACACATTAATTGGAAGACTGTGCTCCCGCTGGTTCAAGAGCCCGTGAACCATCTGGTTGTCCAGAATACCACCCCAACCTGTCAGACTGGTGGTGTCTGTGGTCAGGATGACCCACCAGACCGGCAGAAAAGACCAACCCACTGTCAGCGACTGCTAGTCCAGCCAGGGACATCGTCCGTCAATATGAAGCGACAGTCCAACGTCTGCACAGCCTTGTGCAATTTCATTAGGAGCAGCATTTGTAGAGGCTTGGAGTAGAACTGGGCATACAGAACTGCTTCGATGGTAGACACCATCAGGTCAAAGAGACGCATGCCCTGTCTGATTGTGGAATGTTCATCTGTCAGCAGCGACCTCACAGCCTCCTGAAGAGCCGTGCACCTCTGCACTGGAAGATGGACTTGTGCCCATTGAGTATCTAATGTCATACCTAGATAAAAAACCTTTGCACTGTTGTGCCACGATCCCGCACCACCTTAAGGGAATTAATGTGAGAATGAGGAAGAAGTGTGTCAGTCCTAAATCCAAAGCCACAACGCAATAACCCAAGAAAACAGCGGTCCCAGTACACCGCAGTTGGAACACCTCAGGACGGCACCAAATCTCCCTCAAAAATCATTCATTAGAAATATGATAAAGTCAATATATTCATCTTTAAAGTGGACCATCACCCTCCCGTGATCGGCCCGGGAATCTATAAGATTCCCGGGCCGATCACCTCCCTCCCCGCGGGAAATCCGAGATCGGGATGTCCCGCGGGGTGAAACCCCCCCAAACGCCCCAAATCCCCTTACCTCGTCTTCGGCGGCGGCCGGCCGCTGCCGCCTCCCTCGCGCCCCTCTAGACGTGCGGCGGCCGTCTGTGAATGGCCGGCGCGGGCGCACGCGCGTCAAGAGTGATGCGCAGGAGGCGGCGGCGGAGGAGCCGCTTGTCCGTTGCTGTCAGATCGCTTGTCCGTCCGCGCTGATTGGACGGCGCGGCCACGTGGGAGCGGGGAGAGGTGAGTTTTCCGGGGGTGCACTTCGGGGGTGCCCCACCGAAGTGGACCAAGACCCAGGATAGTCAAAATCCTGGGTGTTGGTCCACTTTAATTCATAGATATATTAAAAATCATATATACATACATGATCACATTACACCCACAAACATTTAAAAAACATACACACATAAGCCAGACAACAAGAGGGAACCCTAATTGGAAATCCAAAATCCATAACCTCTATATACAAATTAATACTCACCAAATGAATTCCATGACTAAAGTGCTAATGCGGTGCTAAATAAAGTGCTAATGCAGAGAAAGAAATACAATATTGCAGAGAAAAAGTGCTTCAAGTGACAAATGTGCAATATTCACAATATACAGATGAACAGAGCAAAACTATCTGAGACAAAAACACCCCAGTGGGGTGTTGTTGACTCATCTGCACCCAGCACTCACACTCTGCAAGGAAATTGGGAGAATTCTGCCTGATTTTCTGTATTTAAGGGATGCCCGGGTGCTTGGGATAAAAAGGCTCTTTGGACCGTTTAGATTTTAGATATTGAGATGGTAGAGCATTGGAATTAGCTGAGATACCCGGAAGGAAGTGCAGTAGGGTATTTTTGAAGCGATATTAGAATTGTTATCTTCACTACTTATAGAAATGTGGGCAAATATTTAGACTTTAAGGGTTTTAAAACATGTGAGAGGGTCCTGAGCATACACACTATAAAGGCACCCTAAAATTCAAACATAGAAACTGTTCTTCTTGCCTGTTATCATGAATCCATTTAGGAGCTTCATTTGCCTGGTTTTGTTAGAGGATGTGTTAAGGCTTAATGACACTAATGATTCAATTTGAAGATTTCACACTTACAATACGCGATCTGTTTAACCAACATCCTGATTCTCTGTCATAGTCTTACACCTCCTTATGCAAAATTATTGCAGACTTAACAGCTCCAGAAAAAATGCTAAAAAGTCTATTAGCACCAGCTAAACAACCTGTTATACAAGCCGAGCGTTAACTCTTACTGAGTATAATTACCTTTAATTTAAATACTTCCCCAAGTGACTGGAGAGAGGTGCAAATTGTTCGCTGGTGAGACCCTCCCCCTAGAGCTTGACATCAGGTTTGTAGGTTTGTCCATGAGGACAAGCACATTTCTAATTTTCCTGGTGAGACCTTAATTATCCAATTAACCTTCACTGGAATTAATGAAGTTAAACATCTCAGAATTGTGTAATAAATTAAAATTCAGAATAAAAGCACAACCTGGAAAAGTTTTGGGATTTATAAAATAAACTGCATGCAAGTTCTTCATAGCTGCTTTTTTAATAATGGAGTCTAGAAAATGATACTGAAAAATATCTGATAACAACTGTAGTAACAAGCTGAACTTACATCTCTTTGGTTTGGTTTGGATAATCGAATTGGACAAATTTTCCCCTTAATTCAGCATTCAGGCTCTCATAAATCTGAATCCTATATGACCCAGTTACATTCTATGGAAAAAAATATATGGTGGGAAAACAGGACCTACCATTTGGATGTTGTCCAACCCACCACTAGTCCTACCAGGTCCAGACTGATGGGTACCAAGCTTTTCTACTTCCTCAGTGTCCATGAGTGACATGTGGCTAATAGAGATGAGCGAGTAGTGAAATATTCGAAATTTCGAATTTCGATTCGAATAGACCGCGTTACTCGACTACTCGACCGATTATCGAATCCCATTATAGTCTATGGGAAAAAAATGCTCGCCACTTGGAAATCTCAATTCGACCACTTGGAGGTCACCAAGTCCACCCTGAAACATCAGAAAATGATGCCAACACTGCTGGAATGCAACTGGGACAGCAGGGGAAGCATGTCTGGGTGCATATAACGCGCCCAAGTCGCACTATTACGCCACTATCACAGCCTCTCAACAATACACTCCAAACACAATATAACTTCTACGTAAAGTGAGACAAGACAAGGAAACCTTCTTTCCTCTACATTGCCATGGACCCCAAGCCAAACTGTACAAAAAAGAACAAAATTCTGCACCCCTTAAAATCACGTTGCCTATGACAACCACAGATGGCATAGGCAAGGGGGAAAACAAATAGACCCCACCCCTAATTGTCATTGTGTGTGTGTGTGTGTGTGTGTGTGAGATGTGGTCAGACATGTCTTCTTGTGTCATTGTGTCACCCCAGCAGTAAGGGAAGCTTAAAGGAGGAGGTTTGTTACAGTGTGTCACCCCAGCAGTAAGGGAAGCTTACAGGAGGAGGTTTGTTACAGTGTGTCACCCCAGCAGTCAGGGAAGCTTGCAGGAGGAAGTTTGTTACAGTGTGTTACCCCAGCAGTAAGGGAAGCTTACAGGAGGAGGTTTGTTACATTGTGTCACCCCAGCAGTAAGGGAAGCTTACAGGAGGAGGTTTGTTACATTGTGTCACCCCAGCAGTAAGGGAAGCTTACAGGAGGAGGTTTGTTACAGTGTGTCACCCCAGCAGTAAGGGAAGCTTAGAGCTGAGACCTCTTAAAAATTGTATTAAGGCCCAAGAGCTGAGACCTCTTAGAAATTGTGTGGAGTCCCAAGAGCTGAGACCTCTCAAACATTGTGTGGAGTCCCAAGAGCTGAGACCTCTTAAAAATTGTGTGGAGGCCCAAGAGCTGAGACCTCTTAAAAATTGTGTGGAGGCCCAAGAGCTGAGACCTCTTAAAAATTGTATTAAGGCCCAAGAGCTGAGACCTCTTAAAAATTGTGTGGAGTCCCAAGAGCTGAGACCTCTTGAAAATTGTATTAAGGCCCAAGAGCTGAGACCTCTTAGAAATTGTGTGGAGTCCCAAGAGCTGAGACCTCTTAGAAATTGTGTGGAGGCCCAAGAGCTGAGACCTCTTGAAAATTGTATTAAGGCCCAAGAGCTGAGACCTCTTAGAAATTGTGTGGAGTCCCAAGAGCTGAGACCTCTCAAACATTGTGTGGAGTCCCAAGAGCTGAGACCTCTTAAAAATTGTGTGGAGGACCAAGAGCTGAGACCTCTTAAAAATTGTATTAAGGCCCAAGAGCTGAGACCTCTTAAAAATTGTGTGGAGTCCCAAGAGCTGAGACCTCTTGAAAATTGTATTAAGGCCCAAGAACTGAGACCTCTTAGAAATTGTGTGGAGTCCCAAGAGCTGAGACCTCTCAAACATTGTGCGGAGTCCCAAGAGCTGAGACCTCTTAAAAATTGTGTGGAGGCCCAAGAGCTGAGACCTCTTAAAAATTGTATTAAGGCCCAAGAGCTGAGACCTCTTAAAAATTGTGTGGAGTCCCAAGAGCTGAGACCTCTTGAAAATTGTATTAAGGCCCAAGAGCTGAGACCTCTTAGAAATTGTGTGGAGTCCCAAGAGCTGAGACCTCTTAGAAATTGTGTGGAGGCCCAAGAGCTGAGACCTCTTAAAAATTGTGTGGAGGCCCAAGAGCTGAGACCTCTCAAAAATTGTGTGGAGGCCCAAGAGATGAGACCTCTTAAAAATTGTATTAAGGCCCAAGAGCTGAGACCTCTTAAAAATTGTATTAAGGCCCAAGAGCTGAGATCTCTTAGAAATTGTGTGGAGGCCCAAGAGCTGAGACCTCTTAAAAATTGTGTGGAGGCCCAAGAGCTGAGACCTCTTAAAAATTGTGTGGAGTCCCAAGAGCTGAGACCTCTTAAAAATTGATTGTATTAAGCCCAAGAGGTGAGCCATAATTTTTTTTATTAATACAGCAATTCTACGGCGGTTAAGGAGGAGGAGGAGGAGGAGGAAATGGCACTTCATACAGATGGCACTTCACTCTTGGCTGCTTTCCACTGTTGTACAAGCAAAGTCCGGGTCAATCCACTTGCTGTTCATTTTGATTAGCGCCAGCCTGTCGGCACTGTCGGTTGACAGGCGGCTGCGCTTATCGGTTATAATGCCCCCGGCTGCGCTGAACACCCTTTCTGATAGCACGCTGGCGGCAGGGCAGGCAAGCACCTCCAAGGCGTACAGGGACAGTTCCAGCCACGTGTCCAACTTGGAGACCCAGTAAGTGTAGGGCGCCGAGGGATCGGGGAGGACAGGGTGTGGTCTGCCAGGTAGTCCCGCAACATCCGCCGATACTTGTCCCTCCTGCTGATAGCGGGCCCCGCAGTGATGGAAGTTGCACGAGGGGGTGACATGAACGTGTCCCACACCTTGGAGAGTGTTCCCCTGGTGGCTGTGGGCCTGATCGATGTTGTCAGACTCTGGGAGACACTCTCCTCTCTGCCGCCAGCGATGGTGGGTGGGAAAATCTGCATCATGTTCTGCACGAGTTCCCTCTGGTATTCCAGTAATCGATTCGTCCTCTCCTCTACCGGAATAAAAGAGGAGAAGTTATCTTTATACCGGGGGTCCAGGAGTGCGAAGACCCAGTATAGTTTGTTCTCCAATATCCGGACAACACGTATGTCCCGGGAAAAGCAGCCCAGCATGAAGTCAGCCATGTGTGCCAGACTCTGAGTAGGCATGACGTCACTGCCCCCACCAGAAGGATCATTTTCCATTTCCTCCTCTTCCTCCTCCTCTCCGCCCCATCCGCGCTAAACCAATGGGACGCACACAGCCTGACTGCTACCCTCGCCGCCAGCATCCTCTTCCACAGCCACCTCCACGTTGTCCTCCTCATCCTTCTCCTCCTGCAACTGCCACCGAGCAGCAGACAAAAGTGTGGTCTGACTGTCTACCTGCGTTGCGTCTCCTCCTACCCCCGTCTCCTCTGTGTGCAATGCGTTCTCCCTTATTGCGATGAGCGATTCTTTAAGGGCGCATAGGAGCGGGATGGTTACGCTCACTATAGCGTCCTCGCTGCTGACCTTCTTAGTGGACTCCTCAAAGATACGCAATACATCGCATATGTCTGCCATCCATGGCCACTCGTGGTTGGCAAACTGAGGGAGCTGAGTTGGATGCACGCGTGGATGCATCATCTGGTACTCCATCAATGCTCTCTGCTGCTCACACACCCTGGCCAACATGCAATAGGTGGAATTCCAGCGAGTGGGCAGGTCGCACAACAGCCGATGTTGAGGCAAATGGAGGCGTTGCTGGATTTTTTTTAAGCTAGCAGCAGCTACAGTTGACTTCCGAAAGTGAGCGCACAAGCGCCGCACTTTGACCAGTAGCTCTGCCAGGTTGGGGTAAGTCTTTAGAAACTTTTGTACTACCAAATTAAAAACGTGGGCCAGGCATGGTACGTGATTGAGTTCTGCAAGCTCCAGAGCCGCCACCAGGTTACGGCCGTTATCGCACACGACCATGCCTGGTCCTAGCTGCAGCGGCGACAGCCACATCTCTGTCTGCTGCAATATGGCGTGCCTCACCTCTGCGGCGCTGTGCTTCCTGTCGCACAAGCTGATGAGCTTAAGCACCGCCTGCTGACGTCTCCCCGCGCCAGTGCTGCAACGCTTCCAGCTAGGGGCTGAGGGCGATGTTAAGGCAGAGGAGGAGGAGGAGGAGGAGGAAGAGGAGGGGGGTCTATCAGAACCCGTGCTGGCAATCTTGGGCGGGGGTGGTATGTAGGCCGTCCCTGTTTGCGACCCCGTCCCCGCTTCCACAACATTCACCCAGTGTGCCGTCAAAGAGATGTAGCGTCCTTGGCCGCAAGCGCTTGTCCACGAGTCGGTGGTCAAGTGGACCTTTGCGCTGACTGCGTACCTCAGGGCCCGCCTGATGTTACGCGACACGTGCTGGTGCAGGGCGGGGACGCCACACCGGGAAAAATAGTGGCGGCTAGGGACGGAATAGCGAGATGCGGCAGCCGCCATCAGGTCGCGGAAAGCCTGCGTCTCCACAAGCCTAAACGGCAACATCTCCAGGGCCAGCAGTTTGGAGATGAGGCAGGTTAAGGCTTGGGCTTGGGGATGACTGGAGGCGTACT
The DNA here is from genome assembly GCA_027917425.1 of Gastrophryne carolinensis. Taxonomy (NCBI): domain Eukaryota; kingdom Metazoa; phylum Chordata; class Amphibia; order Anura; family Microhylidae; genus Gastrophryne; species Gastrophryne carolinensis. The sequence continues at coordinate 28,039,760 of CM051239.1, read as the reverse complement.
TCCGCCTGCGGTTGAACGCCTGCGAGATGGACAGTTGATGGGACGAGGAGATGGAAGGTGCAGACGAAGATGCGGGGGAAGGGGGGGCTGAAGGAGAAGGCCCCAAAGTAGCTGAGGCAGAGGCAGATGTGGAGGTGTCCTGGCTGGAGGTCTGGACCGCAGTGGCAGCACACAACAAAGGGGAAGAGGCAGTGGCAGCAAGACCGGGCGCAGGTTGTATTGCGTTTGCTCTCTCCCACTCAGCCCAGTGCTTGACTTCCAAGTGACGGCGCATGCCTGAGGTGGTCAGATTGCTCTTCTCAGAGCCCCTACTCAGTTTTGAGTGGCAGATTGCGCAAACCGCGCTCAGTTTGTCGTCCGTGCAAACATTAAAAAATCTCCACACCACAGAGGTACGAGGCCTCGATGGGGGAGCTTCGCGCGACTGCCTGCTGCCGAGAAGAGCTTCGGCCCTGCTGGCTGTGGCCTGCCTTCTCTGTCTGGACTGTCCTCTGCCTCTGGACTGTCCTCTGCCTCTTGCTGCCTTATTCGGTGATGCGCAGACCGCATCTCCACTGCTTGCCCCGCTGGACACCCCTGTCCAAGTGGGGTCGGTCATTTCGTCGTCCACCACCTCCTCTTCCACTTCCTCTCTCTGCTCCTCCTCCTGCCCACTGGACATTCCAACAGCCTCCCTTGATGGCAACTGCGTCTCATCATCATCGCTCATGATAGCAGATGCTGGTTCCGGGTCCACATCACTAGGAGATGGCGGATACTCAAGTGTTTGGGCATCACTACAAACAAATTCCTCTGCTAGCTCCTGGGATTCTTGCAGCACATCTGGAAAAGAGGTCCTGGGAGGGGTCAAGGGTGGGCTGACTCTGTTGGACAGGTTGGGAGGAAGGAGGGTCAGAGTGAGACTGTGTGGATGACTGGGTGGTGGACAAGTGACTGGAAGCGCTATCGGCCATCCATTGCACCACCTGTTCACGCTGCTCAGGCCTCAACAGAGGTGTACCCCGCCCCCCGCTTAACTGTCCCATAAAGGCAGGGAAGCTGGATGAGCGTAATGCTGGCTGCCCCTCACCAGCACGTATTGTATCCCCACTGGCTTCAACGCGGTTTGTGCCCCCACCAGCATTTCCGCGCCCCCGTCCTCGTCCACGTCCCTTTGCGCTAGCCCTCCGCATTTCAGACGTTTTACTTTTTTGGCCACGTGTTATGCCAAATATAAATATATTTTTTAGGAGAACACCTGGCTATACAGCCGTATACTGCCAGAAGGTGAAATGGTGCCTATACGCACCGGGTATATAACAGTGTTTTGTTGGCACAGAGGACACAAAATAGTAGTGCCAAATATAGAAGGTTTTTTTTAGGAGAACACCTGGCTATACAGCCGTATACTGCCAGAAGGTGAAATGGTGCCTATACGCACCGGGTATATAACAGGGTTTTGTTGGCACAGAGGACACAAAACAGTAGTGCCAAATATAGAAGTTTTTTTTAAAAGAACACCTGGCTATACAGCCGTATACTGCCAGAAGGTGAAATGGTGCCTATACGCACCGGGTATATAACAGTGTTTTGTTGGCACAGAGGACACAAAATAGTAGTGCCAAATATAGAAGGTTTTTTTTAGGAGAACACCTGGCTATACAGCCGTATACTGCCAGAAGGTGAAATGGTGCCTATACGCACCGGGTATATAACAGTGTTTTGTTGGCACAGAGGACACAAAACAGTAGTGCCAAATATAAATATATATTTTTAGGAGAACACCTGGCTATACAGCCGTATACTGCCAGAAGGTGAAATGGTGCCTATACGCACCGGGTATATAACAGGGTTTTGTTGGCACAGAGGACACAAAACAGTAGTGCCAAATATAGAAGGTTTTTTTTTTAAAAGAACACCTGGCTATACAGCCGTATACTGCCAGAAGGTGAAATGGTGCCTATACGCACCGGGTATATAACAGTGTTTTGTTGGCACAGAGGACACAAAATAGTAGTGCCAAATATAGAAGGTTTTTTTTAGGAGAACACCTGGCTATACAGCCGTATACTGCCAGAAGGTGAAATGGTGCCTATACGCACCGGGTATATAACAGTGTTTTGTTGGCACAGAGGACACAAAACAGTAGTGCCAAATATAAATATATTTTTTAGGAGAACACCTGGCTATACAGCCGTATACTGCCAGAAGGTGAAATGGTGCCTATACGCACCGGGTATATAACAGGGTTTTGTTGGCACAGAGGACACAAAACAGTAGTGCCAAATATAAACATTTTTTTTAGGAGAACACCTGGCTATACAGCCGTATACTGCCAGAAGGTGAAATGGTGCCTATACGCACCGGGTATATAACAGTGTTTTGTTGGCACAGAGGACACAAAACAGTAGTGCCAAATATAAATATATTTTTTAGGAGAACACCTGGCTATACAGCCGTATACTGCCAGAAGGTGAAATGGTGCCTATACGCACCGGGTATATAACAGGGTTTTGTTGGCACAGAGGACACAAAACAGTAGTGCCAAATATAAATATATATTTTTAGGAGAACACCTGGCTATACAGCCGTATACTGCCAGAAGGTGAAATGGTGCCTATACGCACCGGGTATATAACAGGGTTTTGTTGGCACAGAGGACACAAAACAGTAGTGCCAAATATAGAAGGTTTTTTTTTTAAAAGAACACCTGGCTATACAGCCGTATACTGCCAGAAGGTGAAATGGTGCCTATACGCACCGGGTATATAACAGTGTTTTGTTGGCACAGAGGACACAAAATAGTAGTGCCAAATATAGAAGGTTTTTTTTAGGAGAACACCTGGCTATACAGCCGTATACTGCCAGAAGGTGAAATGGTGCCTATACGCACCGGGTATATAACAGTGTTTTGTTGGCACAGAGGACACAAAATAGTAGTGCCAAATATAGAAGGTTTTTTTTAGGAGAACACCTGGCTATACAGCCGTATACTGCCAGAAGGTGAAATGGTGCCTATACGCACCGGGTATATAACAGTGTTTTGTTGGCACAGAGGACACAAAACAGTAGTGCCAAATATAAATATATTTTTTAGGAGAACACCTGGCTATACAGCCGTATACTGCCAGAAGGTGAAATGGTGCCTATACGCACCGGGTATATAACAGGGTTTTGTTGGCACAGAGGACACAAAACAGTAGTGGCAAATATAGAAGTTTTTTTTAGGAGAACACCTGGCTATACAGCCGTATACTGCCAGAAGGTGAAATGGTGCCTATACGCACCGGGTATATAACAGTGTTTTGTTGGCACAGAGGACACAAAACAGTAGTGCCAAATATAAATATATTTTTTAGGAGAACACCTGGCTATACAGCCGTATACTGCCAGAAGGTGAAATGGTGCCTATACGCACCGGGTATATAACAGGGTTTTGTTGGCACAGAGGACACAAAACAGTAGTGCCAAATATAAACATTTTTTTTAGGAGAACACCTGGCTATACAGCCGTATACTGCCAGAAGGTGAAATGGTGCCTATACGCACCGGGTATATAACAGTGTTTTGTTGGCACAGAGGACACAAAACAGTAGTGCCAAATATAAATATATTTTTTAGGAGAACACCTGGCTATACAGCCGTATACTGCCAGAAGGTGAAATGGTGCCTATACGCACCGGGTATATAACAGGGTTTTGTTGGCACAGAGGACACAAAACAGTAGTGCCAAATATAGAAGGTTTTTTTTAGGAGAACACCTGGCTATACAGCCGTATACTGCCAGAAGGTGAAATGGTGCCTATACGCACCGGGTATATAACAGGGTTTTGTTGGCACAGAGGACACAAAACAGTAGTGCCAAATATAGAAGGTTTTTTTTAGGAGAACACCTGGCTATACAGCCGTATACTGCCAGAAGGTGAAATGATGCCTATACGCACTGGGTATATAACAGGGTTTTGTTGGCACAGAGGACACAAAACAGTAGTGCCAAATATAAATATATTTTTTAGGAGAACACCTGGCTATACAGCCGTATACTGCCACAAGGTGAAATGGTGCCTATACGCACCGGGTATATAACAGGGTTTTGTTGGCACAGAGGACACAAAACAGTAGTGCCAAATATAGTTTTGTATATAGGTGCTAATATACCACTGAAGTCTTTCTGTCCCTATTCCAGCAGCAGCAGCTACCCCTCACTAAAGCAGCCGTTTTGTGCAGAGTGTATATAGTTTTGTATATAGGTGCTAATACACCACTGAAGTCTTTCTGTCCCTATTCCAGCAGCAGCAGCTACCCCTCACTAAAGCAGCTGTTTTGTGCAGAGTGTATATAGTTTTGTATATAGGTGCTAATACACCACTGAAGTCTTTCTGTCCCTATTCCAGCAGCAGCAGCTACCCCTCACTAAAGCAGCCGTTTTGAGCAGAGTGTATATAGTTTTGTATATAGGTGCTAATACAGCACTGAAGTCTTTCTGTCCCTATTCCAGCAGCAGCAGCTACCCCTCACTAAAGCAGCCGTTTTGAGCAGAGTGTATATAGTTTTGAATATAGGTGCTAATACAGCACTGAAGTCTTTCTGTCCCTATTCCAGCAGCAGCAGCTACCCCTCACTAAAGCAGCCGTTTTGAGCAGAGTGTATATAGTTTTGTATATAGGTGCTAATACACCACTGAAGTCTTTCTGTCCCTATTCCAGCAGCAGCTACCCCTCACTAAAGCAGCCGTTGTGTGCAGTGTGTATATAGCTAGAATGAGCTATATACCGTTCAGCATAGTAGCCCTAATAAGGGCTCTCAATGACTCTCTTGTCTTCTGGTAGCTGGTATATATGGTGGTAAATGCGATATTCTGAGCTTCTGGGGCCCTGCCTGCCTACATGTGGGCTATATACCGTTCAGCATAGTAGCCCTAATAAGGGCTCTCAATGACTCTCTTGTCTTTTGGTAGCTGGTATATATGGTGGTAAATGCGATATTCTGAGCTTCTGGGGCCCTGCCTGCCTACATATGGGCTATATACCGTTCAGCATAGTAGCCCTAATAAGGGCTCTCAATGACTCTCTTGTCTTCTGGTAGCTGGTATATATGGTGGTAAATGCGATATTCTGAGCTTCTGGGGCCCTGCCTGCCTACATATGGGCTATATACCGTTCAGCATAGTAGCCCTAATAATAAGGACTCTCAATGACTCTCTTGTCTTCTGGTAGCTGGTATATATGGTGGTAAATGCGATATTCTGAGCTTCTGGGGCCCTGCCTGCCTACATATGGGCTATATACCATTCAGCATAGTAGCCCTAATAATAAGGGCTCTCAATGACTCTCTTGTCTTCTGGTAGCTGGTATATATGGTGGTAAATGCGATATTCTGAGCTTCTGGGGCCCTGCCTGCCTACATATGGGCTATATACCGTTGAGCATAGTAGCCCTAATGATAATGACTCTCAATGACTCTCTTGTCTTCTGGTAGCTGGTATATATGGTGGTAAATGCGATATTCTGAGCTTCTGGGGCCCTGCCTGCCTACATATGGGCTATATACCGTTCAGCATAGTAGCCCTAATAAGGGCTCTCAATGACTCTCTTGTCTTCTGGTAGCTGGTATATATGGTGGTAAATGCGATATTCTGAGCTTCTGGGGCCCTGCCTGCCTACATATGGGCTATATACCGTTCAGCATAGTAGCCCTAATAATAAGGGCTCTCAATGACTCTCTTGTCTTCTGGTAGCTGGTATATATGGTGGTAAATGCGATATTCTGAGCTTCTGGGGCCCTGCCTGCCTACATATGAGCTACAGTATATACCTTTCAGCATAGTAGCCCTAATAAGGGCTCTCAATGACTCTCTTGTCTTCTGGTAGCTGGTATATATGGTGGTAAATGCGATATTCTGAGCTTCTGGGGCCCTGCCTGCCTACATATGGGCTATATACCGTTCAGCATAGTAGCCCTAATAACAAGGACTCTCAATGACTCTCTTGTCTTCTGGTAGCTGGTATATATGGTGGTAAATGCGATATTCTGAGCTTCTGGGGCCCTGCCTGCCTACATGTGGGCTATATACCGTTCAGCATAGTAGCCCTAATAAGGGCTCTCAATGACTCTCTTGTCTTCTGGTAGCTGGTATATATGGTGGTAAATGCGATATTCTGAGCTTCTGGGGCCCTGCCTGCCTACATATGGGCTATATACCGTTCAGCATAGTAGCCCTAATAATAAGGGCTCTCAATGACCCTCTTGTCTTCTGGTAGCTGGTATATATGGTGGTAAATGCGATATTCTGAGCTTCTGGGGCCCTGCTTGCCTACATATGGGCTATATACCGTTCAGCATAGTAGCCCTAATAATAAGGATTCTCAATGACTCTCTTGTCTTCTGATAGCTGGTATATATGGTGGTAAATGCGATATTCTGAGCTTCTGGGGCCCTGCCTGCCTACATATGAGCTATATACCGTTCAGCATAGTAGCCCTAATAAGGGCTCTCAATGACTCTCTTGTCTTCTGGTAGCTGGTATATATGGTGGTAAATGCGATATTCTGAGCTTCTGGGGCCCTGCCTGCCTACATATGGGCTATATACCGTTCAGCATAGTAGCCCTAATAAGGGCTCTCAATGACTCTCTTGTCTTCTGGTAGCTGGTATATATGGTGGTAAATGCGATATTCTGAGCTTCTGGGGCCCTGCCTGCCTACATATGGGCTATATACCGTTCAGCATAGTAGCCCTAATAAGGGCTCTCAATGACTCTCTTGTCTTCTGGTAGCTGGTATATATGGTGGTAAATGCGAGATTCTGAGCTTCTGGGGCCCTGCCTGCCTACATGTGAGCTACAGTATATACCGTTCAGCATAGTAGCCCTAATAAGGGCTCTCAATGACTCTCTTGTCTTCTGGTAGCTGGTATATATGGTGGTAAATGCGATATTCTGAGCTTCTGGGGCCCTGCCTGCCTACATATGGGCTATATACCGTTCAGCATAGTAGCCCTAAGAAGGGCTCTCAATGACTGTCTTGTCTTCTGGTAGCTGGTATATATGGTGGTAAATGCGATATTCTGAGCTTCTGGGGCCCTGCCTGCCTACATATGAGCTACAGTATATACCGTTCAGCATAGTAGCCCTAATAAGGGCTCTCAATGACTCTCTTGTCTTCTGGTAGCTGGTATATATGGTGGTAAAAGCGATATTCTGAGCTTCTGGGGCCCTGCCTGCCTACATATGAGCTATATACCGTTCAGCATAGTAGCCCTAATAAGGGCTCTCAATGACTCTCTTGTCTTCTGGTAGCTGGTATATATGGTGGTAAATGCGATATTCTGAGCTTCTGGGGCCCTGCCTGCCTACATATGAGCTATATACCGTTCAGCATAGTAGCCCTAATAAGGGCTCTCAATGACTCTCTTGTCTTCTGGTAGCTGGTATATATGGTGGTAAAAGCGATATTCTGAGCTTCTGGGGCCCTGCCTGCCTACATATGAGCTATATACCGTTCAGCATAGTAGCCCTAATAAGGGCTCTCAATGACTCTCTTGTCTTCTGGTAGCTGGTATATATGGTGGTAAATGCGATATTCTGAGCTTCTGGGGCCCTGCCTGCCTACATACAGCTACAGCCTGTCTTTCCCTGCTGTGAGCGTCTATCCCTCACTAAGTTCAAGCTGCTAATGCTGACGAAGAGGAAGTGCTGAGTTTTGTAGATTCGAGGTCACATGGTTTTTCCAGCCAATGCGTCTAGACGCCGTTCTCGCGATGCCAGCGTCCTCCCAGGACCTGTCCCACCCCCCCTGCATGGTGATTGGTGTAAAAAACATGCCAGGGAAGGTGGGAGGGGAAACGAATTGTAAGTGCGCCATCGCCGCTGTACTCGATCGAAATCGAGTATGGCGAATAGCGTAGTATTCGATCGAATACCGACTCGGTCGAATACTACTCACTCATCTCTAGTGGCTAACTGGCTGGGGGGATCAACAAGCCCCCTGGACAGTGGCTGCAGGTTGACACAGGTTGTATTATTTCTTTAGTGCATGGAACTCACAGAGAGATACTGGATATCCTTACTCTAGTTGTTCCTCCACAGTTTTTCATACTTCTACTTTAAGAAGCCACATTTAATGCTGTACATATTATATGTTCATCACTGCTGCTGCAATGGATTGGTGACAATCCTCAGAGACTAAGCAGTAGTGTTGGTCTTTGGATTCAGAGCCTTTTTACCTGAATAATTTTAAATGCCATTTTATAGTGACAGATGATTTACAGGTGACAGTTACTAAAGTTTACTAAAAAAAAAGTCATGTTAACAATACACTACAGTATTACTATATAGATCTAAAGAGGTAAAACCATATCTGAAGAAGAGGTAAAACCATATCTGAAGAACAGCCACTGTATACTACAAACACAAAACAAATATATCAATTTATATACCCATATATATATATAAAATTAAAAGGCCACAATGACAAAAATATTCTAAAGCCACTTAAAAAGGCTAAAACATAACACAACTGTTGATGGAAATGTGTAGGTACCAAATGAGTAGTTACATAATGGGAAACCGCTGTGTACTGTATTTTTAAACTCCCATTATAAGAATACATCAAAAATTTTGAAACCAGAATCCATATTGATATATAAAGTGACAAGCATACATTAGAGTTCACATTATGGTGAATAAGGATGCTCATACAAAAGCTACTGTATGTGGCTATTGGCATCAAACAATATATATAAAGGGTAGGGTAGGGTTAAAAATAAAACCCCTAAAAGACTCCTAATGGGCAGCCATAATTTCTTGCGTGTGTCGCAGCCGACCTGTTTCAATGGAATGTTACTAAAGTGTAATCCTTTTCAAGTTAAAAGATGTTTTCAAGGTAATTTGATGCTTATACGGTGCAAGGAAAGCTCTAGCTTTATATACAGATGTTGTGTTAAAGGAAAACTCTAGTTTTTAGAACAGATGTTCTAAAGGAGTTAATGAGGGATTCATTTTTCTACACCAAAAACATTACTTGGCTAAGGTGACCTCTAATGTTTTAGTTCTAATTATCACAGATTTTACATTCTTCCGATTAGGTGGTATTTGACTGATTTTGTAGCTTTCCAGAGACATCCTAAGTTTTACCTGGAAGACTTTAATGAGATTCGTGTTCGAATCAAAACCAGAATAATACAAACTGTATGAAAGAACTACACTGGAACAAAATAGAGGCAGATTCTGCTCATTGCGCTAAAGAAAATTAATGTAAAGTGTATTTTTTGGCACAATTTCCTTAGATGTTTGTCAGTCCTCTTATGTAATTTGGGGACATTTGGCTGCTTTTGCAGATACCCAAATGAACAAACAGAACTAAGACCCTGAAAATGTAAAATTTAGCCAAAATGTTTTCAAAAATAGCCACATTAAGCTATAGGTTTTGTATTTGGTGACATTGGTCTAGAGTAGAAATAGTGATAGATAGCTAGTGTGCCAGTTAGTAGGGCTAGCAGTAAATTGGAAGGCACCATGTGTAAGACTGTAGGATTGCCGGCCCCAGGACAAAACAGCCTGTTTGCCTTCTGATAGACCCCATCAACACCTAAAAAAATACATCTGGGAAAGTTGAGCAGGTGGCACCTCCTCCCTTTATGGGACCAAACACACTGCCTCTAATGAACCCTGCTTTCCCCTCAAAACAAGTCTGAAATAAGCAGGGGGCAACCTTATACACACCAGGATTAATTGGGGCAGGTCTATTAAAACTTCTAAAAAACTTTTTTAGGCCCCATCAGCAACCCCTGGATCAAGATGGCGCTCCGTCAGAACATACAAAAGGCCAGCCATGCCGGCAAGTAACCGCATTAGTATATGTGTTGGAGCTCTCTAGAACTAGAGCTAGACACGAGAGTGATAGAATTAGTTATGCAGCTACAGGGAGACATTAGATGGCTGTAATGAGAAAGGTGAGATGGGATACAGCTGAGCGTAAAATGGCTTTGTATGGCTCTGAAAGGTAAAAAAATGTTGGCTCACATGTGTTGCATATGACTATATATATATATATATATATATATATATATATATATAATAAAATGCTAGATCCCCTATACAGTAGGTCTTAATAATGGATAAGTAATCACTGGATGTTGTTAGCTGTTGGCCTTGCTTAAGCTTTCCTTAAAATATCTCTTGAAAAAATACTATATTTGCTTTTATAAAATAAATCTTAACTTTTGCAGTCAGTGGATCATTTTACGTCCACAGAATGAAAGTAGTTAATGACCATATAACTGAATGTGCATTCAGCCCTTATTTTCATGAGTTATTCAAAGGCAAGTTTTTTGAACCAATGCCTGGCCTTTATAAAAGCGAAACAGGGACAATTTCACTAGCTTTGTTCATTTTACCAAAGTTGGAAGTAGCTAATTGAATGACAGTAATGGAGTTGGCAGGACTGTTGAGAAGTTGATTTTGTTAAGTCAAGGAGGAAGAAGTGACTGATCACATGGAGGCAGAAAGTGGAGAGATGATCTAATAAGATGACTTTCCCTTCCATTTATTGTTCCGAGGGAAGCCAGATGTGACGTTCTATCAGACTGGATCATGGAATATTGCATTTGATCTGAATGGCATCCTCATGCTGACCTTACTGGAGCAAAATGTCACCGTGTGGCTCCAGGGAAAGGTCCTATCAGAACAGAAGGATTTATTTAATTGTTCTTCATTGAACCCATAAAGGCATGGCTTCATAACTCCATAAACGTGGAGTCTAAGCAGTAGTATAACCAGGGGTGAATTGCTTAGCTCTTAGTGAGAAGCTAAATTCTCTCCACTTCTAACACTCATGCTATCTGCTTTTTTGATATCTGATGGTGCTGTGATGTATAACATGATACTTCCCATGCTCCATTTGTGACAGTATATTGAACCACACCTGGAGTGGAGGTGCAATATGCACACCTTCCTCCAAAAGGAAGCACCACTGAAATCTCAATCAAAATGTAATGCTTTATTAGTACAAAGCAACATACAGACACCACAAGACAAATTAAAAACAAACGGTATGGCCAAAGACCTTTCCTCAATATAAACTGCCCCCAAAGGGCTAACCAATATATGTCTCTAGCCCATGGGTGAAAAACTATATAAGTACTTATTTTTACAGAGAGTATAATGCCCTATCTTATTGTCTTTTGTGCCGGCACAAAAATTAGATAAACAAATGTATAAGTGTGTATAATCCTCAAATCACATGAATATTACAAATAAATAATAGTAGAAAAAAGATATAAACCATATGGTAATAATCAATAAATATGCATAAATATACTGCAGTGCCACAATAAAGTTATAAAATTAATTTCAACTCTCTATGCAATTACATAGACAAAACTCTGCGGGAATAAACTTGTTTTAAAAGTCTCTTGCAATTATTCACCAGTTGTGCTTAGCTTGAAAATTCATGTGGCCCCACCACCAGAATCACATCACACGTACCAGATTGCTGGTTAAAACAAGCCCATCATATCTTAACTTAACTTCCGCCAGAAAGAGCACTTCAAAAATTATCTTCCCGTGATGTATATTTTATCAGCACCCGTTATTCACAACGGTGTTTTCCAATGCTTCAAGATAAACACCTCAGTAGGTCCAGATAATGCATAAAGGGAAATATTAAAAGACCGAACATAGCATAATACTGTTTGCAATGGGGTCAATTTAAAAAGCTTTATTGCGCTTACCCTTCCACACTTTCATACATGCATGTAAAATCAAAAGGAGCTGTCCTCATCCACCTCCGCTCCTCCTTGGGTCATCAAGCAGGGGAATTAAACAACAAACCTTGCCGCCCCGGCCGTGGGCTAAGCAGGTAAAGACACCGCTGTTTGGAGCAGTCAGAAAGACACGTAGTGACGTTGTGGAGGGTCCCGCCCAACGCGTTTCGTCGTTACTGACTTTTTCATTATAAAATTAATTAGTGAGATGTACCTGTCTGTACTATAAACATGCAACAATCAAAAAACTCATATGTTTAAAGTGCAAGTGCATACAAAGGAAAACAACCCCTCAATCCACCTAATATTGCACAAGGAACCCATCCAAATAAGACATCAAATGTAAACCAAAACAGTATGTGATACAATGCAAGTGCCGGTAGACAACATATCCAATATAATCTCACGTGGTATGGTATCACCCAGGGCAACGGTCCAGCCAACCTTAATGAAAACTACCCGCGCACGCAGCCCCCATGCTGCTTCAAGGGTGACCCTTGAAGCAGCATGGGACTTTTGACACGGACTCGGACACGAACACGGACTTTTGGCTGAATTCCTTGTTAGGTTTTAGTACCCTATTTAGCAAAGTTGGGTACAAACCCAACCCAGGTTCACCAATCTCTAATCAGAAGTTTCAAATTAATTTGTATTGGGAGTGGAGCTTGAGAACACATAGGCAGGAGAAATAGGAGGAAACCCAGGTATGGAGAAAACACCATACCACTGACAAGGCTGGACAGCCATTAAGAAGGACCTGGATGGGCCAATGAGGGGAAGATGAGTGAAGCATCCAGAAATGGGTTTTGCTTTGCTTTAAAGCATTCTCCAAGAATCCTGAAAAATCATTCTAGGGCTTATTTTCATGGTAGGTCTTTTTTCCTCGGTAACTGGGTATGTCTTGGACTATACCGTACTGAACCTGGTGAGCCCAGTTGCTAGCTCTTCCCGTAGCAGTTGAGGGGGATTAGCTTGTCCCAAGTATGGAAGTGTGATGTGATGGTGCTTTCAAAAATAACCTTGATGCATTTCACCAGCTTAGGCTGACTTCTTCAGAAGCTTCCATGTACAGTTCATAACTTGACGAGTGTGGTTCATAATTTGACAGTTGTATGTACTTTAATAAAATACAACACCACAAACATATATTTTTGTTCCTATGGTGCCTGCATTTAGATGCTCTTCCACCTTGGGGAAGGGGATTGCTGCATTCCAATCTGTCTTGTGTGTGTGTTTTTTAATATTTCCGGTGGTAGTTAGTGAGAACAATCCAGGCTGGTCCTAGGTCTGGGAGGGTGGTGTAAATGTGCTTTTAAAGATAAGCTTAACATGTGTCACAAGCTTAGGCTGACTTCTTCGGAAGCTTATATGTACTGTTTTGAATTCGATCAATGCTGTTTATCAGTTGTGCATCCTCCAATGGCATATGCCACCTCCAACCTCTTTCCTCTTCTATGGTTTCTGTATTTAGATGTCCTTCCCCATTGGGGATGTGCTATGTCCCACCTGGTCTGGTGTACTTTTTTCCCCCTAATGGTGGTAGTTGAGGGGGGGATAGCTTCTCTTAGGTCTGGCAGAGTGATGTAAATTTGCTTTCAAAGATGAGCTTGACACGTTTTACCAGCTTAGGTTGACTTTTTCAGAAGATTCCATGTATAGTTTGTTATTTAACCTGTGTGTTTAATATGATGTGTGCCATCCGAAGGCATACAACACTGCCAATCACTTTCTTTATTCTATAGTGCCAGTATTTAGGTGCCCTTGATCTTGGGTGGAGTGCGGTGTCCAATCCTGTCTGGCATGCTTATTCCATTTCTGGAGGTAATTGCAGGTGGGTAGCTTGTGCATTTGCATGTCTCCCCTGTTGAAGGCAGCAATAGCTCTCCAGGATGTTGGGGTGGTGGTAAGCTTCGGAGCATCTAAATATAAGGAAGATGCTTCAGAGTATTGCTAGTAAGTATATTTTATTTTATTCCTGGACATATAATCGAGCTACACACAGCAAAATGAACACATACATGGTGTCTCATCAAATACAGGGAGCCCTTCTGTAACGAACGAGAATGTATACAAAACAGGAATGGGGGATTTGGAGCCCCTCAGAGCAGTTGAGGGAGGTAGGCACTCTGCCCCTTCGGCTTGCCTCCTATAGAGACATTCTATGCGGTTGGTTTTCTCAGGTCTAGTGGCCGGGGTGCAGGTAGCAGGGTGGAGTTCAACTTCTAGGCCCCTAAATGCCCTGCTCATGTGCATGTGCCCTGCTCATACTGATTTTGTGCAAGAACATGGGGTGTGGGGTCTAGGCTGTACTGTGAGGTCTTCGACCCTTACACCCCATGGGCTGCATGGGATGGTTATAGGGCAACCTCAGCTAAGTCTACTCCCAATTTTTCTATTGCATTGTATGTCCCAAATGGGGCTCTCAGAGATTAGAATTAGGACTGCACCTCACAGAGGCACCTGGGCGCTTGGTGGTGCAGCTTCAGCTACTTCTGCAGATGTGTGTGACCGAGCCTCTGTTTTTAACCAGATTTAGAGACAGATTATAGGTTTGTCTGCAAGCTAACAGGGGTGAGTGATGTGGCTCCTTTAAGACTTGTGTATCCTAATTGCCCTGCTCACATGTACCTCCCAGGTTAGTTATAAAATGATCTGAGTGGCTGCCACCCCTCCCTTGTTTCCCAAGCGCAGGAGGTTTTATGAGATGAGACCAGAGTCTGAATATAAATGGAGAGCGCAGTAGGCGAGAGAAGGTAAAAGGGCGCCATGCAGAGGGAAAAGGCGAGAATGAGCTGACTCTAGGCACCACTATTTAGGAGGGTAGGTCCGTCATTTATGACTAAGGCCCACTGGCCTAAAGTGTGTTACTGCAGGGTGCCACCTGGTTCAACTGGTTTTAGGTTTGTCATGCTTTTTGGCTTTAAAATGGGGAACAATGAATTGACGTTTTAGCTGAGACCCAGAGAACAGACGTCATGGTGTACTTCTCAGAGGTGCAACTCGATCCTATGTCCCAGGGCCAGCTTTCTTACCTAAAATCCCCCTTGCTGGATCAAGCGGCCGCTTCTGCGGTTCCCTATCTGCAAATGACAAGCTTCCTGGGCCCTGAGTGTCAGGAGAGGAAAGGGTGTTGGGCAGAGTCCTCTGGACATCATTCACCCTCCAGAGAAAGCCCTGTAAGCTACAGAAAAATGGGGTGTTCTGAGACCCCCGCTTAAATAAGACTCTTGTGTTACCAAAATACGCAAAGATAACCCTTGCGGCTGCTCTCTGCTTAGGGGCTTGCTGGTTTCTTGATAGCCAGAGCTGCAATCTGCCTCCCTCTGTTCCAGGCAGCCTCATTACGCTTTCCCAGCGTGTCTGCGGCAGGCAAACAGCGCGGGGCCACAGAGAAGCCAGGGCCGCAAGATTACACACATTAATGCAGAAACACACAACTTTCATTTCCCAGTGATTTGCCGGAGCTCAATGGCACAGTAATCACTCAGCAGCCCGACCCGCTGACCGCCCTTTATACCCGGCACATTATGAGTCACCGGTCTGGGGGCACGGGGCGGCTGACTGTTATTTTCTACACAATCCTCCTTTCCCGATTTCACCAAAAAGAAAATTGCCGGCCATGTCTATTGATTTTATACAGACTCCTGAAACTGACTGACACAATATTATTCCAGAAAAACCATGAGAGACGTGGCACTAAAGAAAAGTTACTTAACCCCTACTGACGGATAAACAGTATTTCATAACCTATATACTGCATTATATATTGGCTGATATATTGCATCACCATATAGTTCATCATGCCTACTGACTGATATACTGCATCACCTACTGATTGATATACTGCATCACCTCTGTTAACTGATATACTGCATCACCTACTGATTGATATACTGCATCACCCCTGCTAATTGATATACTGCATCAGCTACTGATTGCAATAATGCCTCACCTCTGCTAATTAATATACTGCATCACCTACTGATTGATATACTCCATCACCCCTGCTAAGTGATATACTGCATCACCTAAAGATTGATATACTGTATCACCCCTGCTAATTGATATACTGCATCAGCCATGTTAACTGATATACTGCATCACCCCTGTTAACTGATATACTGCATCACCTACTGATTGATATACTGCATCGCCTACTGATTGATATACTGCATTACCTACTGATTGATATACTGCATCACCCCTGCTAACTGCTATACTGCATCACCAACTGATTTGTATACTGCATCACCCCTGTTAACTGATATACTGCATCACCTACTGATTGATATACTGCATCACCTACTGATTGATATACTACATCACCTACTGATTGATATACTGCATCACCTACTGATTGATATACTGCATCACCCCTGCTAACTGCTATACTGCATCACCAACTGATTTGTATACTGCATCACCCCTGTTAACTGATATACTGCATCACCTACTGATTGATATACTGCATTACCTACTGATTGATATACTGCATCACCTACTGATTGATACACTGCATTACCTACTGATTGATACACTGCATTACCTACTGATTGATATACTGCATCACCCCTGCTAACTGATATACGGCATCACCTACTGATTGATATACTGCATTACCTACTGATTGATATACTGCATCACCTACTGATTGATATACTGCATCACCCCTGCTAAATGATATACTGCATCACCTACTGATTGATTTACTGCATTACCTACTGATTGATATACTGCATCACCCCTGCTAACTGATATACGGCATCACCTACTGATTGATATACTGCATTACCTACTGATTGATATACTGCATCACCTACTGATTGATATACTGCATCACCCCTGCTAAATGATATACTGCATCACCTACTGATTGCAATAATGCCTCACCTCTGCTAATTGATATACCGCATCACCTACTGATGATTTACTGCATCACCTACTGATTGATGTACTGCATTACCTACTGATTGATTTACTGCATCACCTACTGATTGTTATACTGCATCACCTACTAATTGATATACTGAATCACCCCTGCTAACTGATATACTGCATCAGCTTCTGATTGTTATGCTGCATCACCCCTGCTAAATGATATACTGCATAAACTACTGATTGCAATAATGCCTCACCTCTGCTAATTGATATACTGCATCACCTACTAATTGATATACTGCATCACCCCTGATAACTGATATACTGCATCAGCTACTGATTGATATACTGCATTACCTACTGATTGATATACTGCATCACCTACTGACTGATATACTGCATCACCCCTGCTAACTGATATACTGAATCACCCACTGATTGATATACTGCATCACCTACTGATTGATATACTGCATCACCTACTGACTGATATACTGCATCACCCCTGCTAAATGATATACTGCATAAACTACTGATTGCAATAATGCCTCACCTCTGCTAATTGATATACCGCATCACCTACTGATTGATTTACTGCATCACCCCTGCTAAATGATATACTGCATCACCTACTAATTGATATACTGAATCACCCCTGCTAACTGATATACTGCATCAGCTACTGATTGTTATGCTGCATCACCCCTGCTAACTGATATACTGCATCACCCCTGTTAACTGATATACTGCATCACCCCTGTTAACTGATATACTGAATCACCCACTGACTGATATACTGCATCACCTACTGATTGATATACTGCATCACCTACTAATTGATATACTGCATCACCCCTGATAACTGATATACTGCATCACCTACTGATTGATATACTGCATCACCTACTAACTGATATTCTGAATCACTCCTGCTAACTGATATACTGCATCAGCTACTGATTGATATACTGCATCACCTACTGATTGATATACTGCATCACCTACTGATTGATATACTGCATCACCTACTGATTGATATACTGCATCACCCCTGCTAACTGAAATACTGCATCACCCCTGTTAACTGATATACTGAATCACCCACTGAATGATATACTGCATCACCCCTGCTAACTGATATACTGCATCACCTACTGATTGATATACGGCATCACCCCTGCTAACTGATATACTGCATCACCTACTGATTGCAATAATGCCTCACCTCTGCTAATTGATATACTGCATCAGCTACTGATTGATATACTGCATCACCTACTAATTGATATACTGCATCACCTACTAATTGATATACTGAATCACCCCTGATAACTGATATACTGCATCAGCTACTGATTGATATACTGCATCACCCCTGCTAACTGATATACTGCATCACCCACTGATTGATAAACTGCATCACCCCTGCTAACTGATATATTGCATCACCTACTAATTGATATACTGAATCACCCCTGCTAACTGATATACTGCATCACCTATAATTGATATACTAAATCACCCCTGCTAACTGATATACTGCATCACCTACTGATTGATATACCGCATCACCCCTGCTAACTGATATACTGCATCACCTACTGACAGGGCCGTATTTGCCGCAAGGCAACTCAAAGCCTGTGCCTAGGGCGGGAACATTGCAAAGGGGGCGGGTGTTGAGGGTTGCAGAACCAAAAAAAAAAAAAAAAATTTGTTTAGACATCCGACGACGTGGGGCTCCCGTGCGCGTGCCCGCCTAGTACACGTGCCCGCACGGTCGCCGATCCGCCTGCATCCCCCCCAGCTGTCTTTAATTTTAAAGAACTGTTTCCTTGCGGGCTTCGCATGTGCCCGCACGGGCGGCTATCACGCTCCTCCACCAGTAGCGCCGAGACCGCTCCCCGCCCCCCCCAATCATCTATGATTAGGTCGCGGGCACCCGCCCCGCACATCGATTTGCACCCTGCCGCCCATCACCCCAAGCCCTCCCTCCCCCACCCCCGCTGATCACCTGTCAAGGGGCTCTCCCTTCCAATCAGCTGCTTCGGTGCCCGCCCCCTCCAGGAAGCAATGCCGGTGCTGGACTAGAGAGAGGCCATTAAGCTCTGCCCACCTGCTGATTCACACTCGTGACTGCAGCAGAGACCTGAGGACCGCAGAGGAAAAGGTAAGGAGGGAATATAAATAAATTGTTTTATATTTAAAAAAAATGCATAATAGATGATAATTTTGTCATGAGAGTGTGTGTGTGTACAGAAACCATGAAAACATTTTTTTCCAGTTTGGCCGTGGGGCTCCTGCGTGCATGCCCGTGTGGCCAGCTGGCATCCTTCCCCAGGGGCATCCCGCATGGGGGCCGATCAAACTCCTCAGTGCCACCCCCCCATCATCTGTGATTTGGTCACGGGCACCGTCCCTGACTGCAGAAACCAGGGTCGGCGCTGCTGGTGGAGGAGTTTGATCGGCGCCCATGCGGGATGCCCCTGAGGAAGGATGCCAGCTGGCTGTATTTATTTGTTGGCCATGGGGAATGCGCTCAGGAGCCCCACGGCCAAACTGGGGAGGCGGCCATCAATGACTGCAGAAAACATTTTTTGTCCAGTTCGGCCGTGGGGCTCCCGTGCGCATGCCCTTGTGGGCACACTTGCCCCGCGACCAACAAGTAAATCTGGCCAGCTGGTATCCTTCCCCAGGGGCATCCCGATTTGGAATGTCCTGGAGGGAAGATCAGAGGCCAGCCTCCACAATACCCATAGACACTCACCTCTTCCCGGTCCAATGGTGCATGTGCAGGCTCTGGTCCAATGAGAGCGGCCACTGTCACTAGGTAATTCGTCTGGTGGCTCTTATTAGGACTAATGGGCATCCCAGCCTGTTGAATTACGCAGTTACGGTGAGCGGCTTGCATTGGACCAGAGCACGCGCATGCACCGTTGAAGCCAGGGATGGTAAGTGTTTACTGGACTTTCTGGGGGGTTATACACAGCGGTGTATCCTGAACTGGGATGCCCCGCTGTGTAACCCCCCCCCAGAAGCCCCATTTCACTCACCTTGTCCCAGAGTCCTCACCGCATCTGGGAAAAGCAGCCGCATCCCAGCTCACCGCTGCACGCACCCGCGCTTGGCCTTTCTGAATGGGTGCACCACCCACACGCCCACCGCACATGCAACGGCTAGTAGGTGAGCGGGGAATGCGGCTGGATGCGCACTCTGCTCCCTTTGTGCCTTCAGTGGCACCAAAAGAAGCCAAGTGAAAGCGAGCACGCTGATTGGTTCAGCAGGCCGCTCAGCCAATCAGTGCGCTCGTTCTGACCCCAGTCTGCACTGTGGGAGCAACAGGAAACAGGAAGGTTAGTGAACAGGGCAACCTGGGGGAGTACAAACAGTGGGGCATCCCAATTCGGGATGCCCTCACTGAGAGGAACAACCCCCCGAAAATCAGGTGTTTTGTTTCTCTTTAAAGTGGACCAAAACCCAGGATTTTGACTATCCTGGGTTTTGGTCCTTTCCCCCCGGGGCACCCTGATCGGGGGTGGCCCGCTGCATGAAACCCCCCAGGTGGCCGAAACAAAATCACCTCTTCCAGAACCTACAGCGCATCTAAGAGCAGCGGCTCTGAGCGTGCTGATGAGTGCATCCTCCGCTTCCTTTTTACAGGGAGGCACGCCCCCTGCCAGAGGAGTAGCAGGGATGCGGCCGTTGGACCGGGAAACAAGGTAAGTGAATAGGGAGACCTGGTGGGTTTCACACAGTGAGGTATCCTGATTTTGGTTGCCCCGGGGGGGGGGGGGGGGCGGGGAATCGGTATGGGTTTGGTCCACTTTAATGAGTTTGTGCAGGCTGGGGGGTGGCAGCTGACAGATGAGTTTGTGTTGTCCTATACATAACCCCCCCCCCCCCCCGGAGCAGCATGCCTGCATTGGTTGGAAAGGTCTAACCAATTCCTAGTCAGTGGTTGGTCCTATGTTGCCCCCCCATCCACTGTGCAGGCTGATTTGGGATGCCCAGAAGCAAGTAATTCCCTCCCCTATTCCCACACATCTTACCTTGGCCTAGTTCCCACAGTGCATTGGTGGGCGACCTGTTAATGTGGCATCCCCGGCACACTTTTAGGCATGAGTGTTTGGCAGGACGAAGAATTTAGTCATCATTTGCTATACATTCCTATGCAAGGCAAAGGATTGTTTGAGGCCCCGTGCATGCACCATGCGATCAAGAAGAATGTAAGATTATGGCAAATCTGGGGGCCTTCATACAGCGGGGCTTCATCAATCAGTAGCGATGAGCAAACTTCATGTTGGGTGATTCCTAGAAGTTGTGGTTCTTCCAAATTGAATTTCCTGAACTGCTCTCAAAGTGGACCAAAACCCATCACAGGCGGCCATGGCATCTGTAAGACTCCAGGGCCGACTAATTCCCTCTTCCTGGGGCATCCAGATTCGGGATGCCCCACTGTATGAAACCCCCCTGAGCCCGCTGTAAAACCTACCCGATCCATCGGCACATGCGTGGTTTGTGCATGGTAGATATGCACCCTGTTATAGACTAGTGGGGCTGCAGCCGCTCGCAGGCTCGGCTGCATATGGCTGATTTTGACTTGAAAATGATGACAAATGGAATGGAATCTTAAAAATAATCTTACCTCTTATTCCGTTCTGTTGCTTGGCGAAATCCTTACCCTCCGGCGCCGGCAGGTGTCTTCAGTGGCACAAGGAACACTTATACTCTGTCCTGCACTGGGCTCTTGGGATCTCGTTCCCCGCCCCGTACGAGGCGCCGGCGTTAGCACCTGGCAAGCCCGGTCAGCTGCCGAGGGCCCCCAACCAATCACCCGGCAGCTGTCATCGGAGTGTCGTGGGACCGGATTGCCAGGGGACAGCAGAGGATCGGAGGTGAGTTAAAAAAAATGAATAAATGTCATTTATTTATTTATTTTTTTCTCTGTGTGTTTTCTTTTTTACTGTTAACCCTTTGTGAACTGGTAAGGGATCAATTAGATTCCTATACCAGTTCACAAGGCTGGGGGCTGGCAAGTCACCTGCAGCTAGCGGGTGACTTGCCATTAACCCCCGCCTCCCCCAATTACCTGCCTCCCCAAAGGCCGGGGGGGGGGGGGCAGAAGAGCCCGGACCCACGGAAGCCATGTGGGCTTGTAGCCGGCAGGGCAGGGGGCCACCAAAGCTGGCCCCTGCGCCCTGTTCTACAAGCCCCCATAGCTGGTCCAGGGCTGGTTATGCTGGGTAGGGGGGACCACATTTCATTTCTTTTTCTGGAATTTTAAGGGTTTTTCACCCTTAAAATTCACCCCCCAAAATGCCCCCCCCCCCTGAAGAGGCGGGTCCTATGTCATTAAAGTATTAAAGTAGACCAAAACCCAGGATTTTGACTATCCTGGGTTTTGATCCACTCCCTGGGGAACTCCGATCGGGGATACGCCGCTATGTGAAACCTCCCCAGATTTCCCCACGTCAACTCACCTCATCTAAATACTTCACACAACTAGGGATGTCTGCAGCATCCTTCTATTCAGAGTTCTGTGCATGGCTAAGTATGCTGATCAGAGGAAAGAGCACACATGCGCTGTGGGATTACTGTCAAGGTAAGAACACTGGCAAAGCGGGGCATCCAAAATCTGTCTCCCCGGGGCACCTCTTTAACAATAGGGGGCGCAAGACCAAAAGGTGCTTAGGGCAGCCTGAATCCTAAATACAGCCCTGCCTACTGATTGATATACTGAATCACCCCTGCTAACTGATATACTGCATCACCTACTGATTGATATACCGCATCACCCCTGCTAACTGATATGCTGCATCACCTACTGATTGATATACTGAATCACCCCTGCTAACTGATATGCTGCATCACCTACTGATTGATATACTGCATCACCCCTGCTAACTGATATACTGCATCACCTACTGATTGATATACTGCATCACCCCTGCTAACTGATATACTGCATCACCTACTGATTGATATACTGCATCACCCCTGCTAACTGATATACTGCATCACCTACTGATTGATATACTGCATCCCCTACTGATTGATATACTGCATCACCTACTGATTGATATACTGCATCACCTACTGATTGATATACTGCATCACCTACTGATTGATATACTGCATCACCTACTGATTGATATACTGCATCACCCCTGCTAACTGATATACTGCATCACCTACTGATTGATATACTGCATCACCCCTGCTAACTGATATACTGCATCACCTACTGATTGATATACTGCATCACCCCTGCTAACTGATATACTGCATCACCCACTGATTGATATACTGCATCCCCTACTGATTGATATACTGCATCACCTACTGATTGATATACTGCATCACCTCCTGATTGATATACTGCATCACCCCTGCTAACTTATATACTGAATCAGGTACTGATTGATATACTGCATCACCTACTGATTGATATACTGCATCACCTACTGATTGATATACTGCATCACCCCTGCTAACTGATATACTGCATCAACTAATGATTGATATACTGCATCACCCCTGCTAACTGATATACTGCATCACCTACTGATTGATATACTGAATCACCCCTGCTAATTGATATACTGCATCACCTACTGATTGATATGTAACAGGATAGTCCCCTGGATAGGGGGGCACCTGGAAGAGGGGTCCCTGGGAGGATGGAGGATGCCTTGGGTTGCCTGGGGGAGGGGTGGATTGTGTTAGAATGGGTATTTATTAATAAGTGTATAGTTTAGATGTAGTTACTTAGGTAGGCCACTAGAGGCCCCCACGGGATAAGAAATGGAATAAGTAGTGTAGTGTAGTGTAGTTTTAGTGTAGTTTACTGCCATTAGAGGGCAGTAGAGGAATAAAATATAAAAGAGGGGGAGCTGAGGAGAGAGTTCCAGTTCCTTAGGGCATGGGAATAGAGTTCTGCAGAGAAGCCATCATGTAAAGCCAAGTTCCTTATCGTGGTGTGCCAAGGTCTGGCTGGACCTGTTAGAAGGCACCTGCGGAATGGATGCTCAGGAAGGAATGTCCTAATGTCTGGGACCACTGTAGAGTTACAGGTGAGGAAGAGAAACCGGCTTGGGACCTAGGAGAGGGTCAGAAGAGGATGCCCTGGAGTGCAGCTTAGTAAGATCCCTGTCAGTGGGATGGGTGAGGACCTAGACCCTAGTGTCTGGTGCCCCTATTGAGTCAGTTAGGGGTCACAGGAAGGTGTACCTGGTGCAAGGCTTGGTGGGATCTCAGAAGAGGATGCCCGAAAAATAGAGAGAACAGGAGGAGACCTCAAGGAGAGGTACTGGGGAAGAAACTGTGTTTTTCTGTTGAGCTGCAGCTAACATGAATGTGCTGGAGAATGAACGTGTTTAATAAAGAGGGGGCATAATGTAAAGAGAAATGTTTGCTTTAATGCCTCTGCTGTGCTCTGGAGAGTTGTGGTGACCATCGTTCCATGGACTATGTGAGCACAATGCCCCATCCCTGGCCGACTCCCTGGGCCCAATTTGAAGAACTTTAACCCTTTTTAGTCAGGCATCCACAGGCGCATGCATCAACCCCCACACGTTGTCTACAGATATATTGTATCACCATACTGTATCACTTATCGCATTTTTAGCTATATAAGGCGCATCAAGGATTTGGAGGAGGAAAATTAGGAAAAAAAATATTCCGAACCAAATGTTGTGCTAAAACACCA
Organism: Gastrophryne carolinensis; assembly: GCA_027917425.1. Taxonomy (NCBI): domain Eukaryota; kingdom Metazoa; phylum Chordata; class Amphibia; order Anura; family Microhylidae; genus Gastrophryne; species Gastrophryne carolinensis. The sequence continues at coordinate 28,015,435 of CM051239.1, read as the reverse complement.
TCCCCCAAGAACCAAATAATAGACAAGGTGCAGAATCCCCCATTACAGGCAGAGTGGCATTCTCCCCCTCCTGATCCCTATAGGCAGTGTGGCATTCTCTCTCCCATTCCCCATAGGCAGTGTGGCATTCGCCCCTCCCATTCCCCATTATAGATAGCATGGCATTTTTCCCCCTCCCAAGCCCCATATGCATTGTGGCATTCCCCATCCCATTCCCCATATGCAGTTTGGCATTTATCCCCTATTCCATTCCCATAGGCAGTGTGGCATTTATGCCCTATCCCATTCCCATAGGCAGTGTGGGACACAGGCCACACCCACCCACCCACCCACTGCATGGACCTGAGGGTTTCTGTGAGCACCCGTTCCGGCCCAAGTAGCTGTGGCGCTGGAAGCCAGAACAGGGACAGGGTTTATTTACCCTGCCCTCCTCCACTGGCATCTCCCGCGCCCCCCCTTTTGGGAAAAAGAGTGCGAAAAATACGCTACTGCATCACCTACTGACTGATATAATGCCTTACATACTGACTGATATTCTGCCGCACCTACTGACTGATTTAATGCCCCACATACTGACTGATATACTGTATCACCTACTGACTGAGATAATGCCTCACATACTGACCGATATACTGCCGCACCTACTGACTGATATACTGCTGCACCTACTGACTGATATATTGCCTCACCTACTGACTGATATAATGCCTTACATACTGACTCATACACTGCATCACCTACTGACTGAGATACTGCCTCACCTACTGATTGATATACTGCCGCACCGACTAACTGATATACTGCCGCGCCGACTAACTGAAATACTGCCGCACCTACTGACTGAGATAATGCCGCACCTACTGACTGAGATACTGCCTCACATACTGATTGATATACTGCCTCACCTACTGACTGATAAACTGCCTTACCTACTGACTGATATACTGCCGCAGCTACTGACTGATATACTGCCTCACCTACTGACTGATAAACTGCCTTACCTACTGACTGATATACTGCCTCACCTACTGACTGATATACTGCCGCAGCTACTAACTGATATACTGCCGCACCTACTGACTGATATACTGCCGCACCGACTAACTGATATACTGCCGCACCTAATGACTGAGATAATGCCTCACATACTGATTGATATACTGCCTCACCTACTGACTGATATACTGCCTCACCTACTGACTGATATACTGCCTCACCTACTGACTGATATACTGCCGCAGCTACTGACTGATATACTGCCGCTCCTACTGACTGATATACTGCTGCACCTACTGACTGATATACTGCCGCACCTACTGACTGATATACTGCCGCACCTACTGACTGATATACTGCCGCACCGACTAACTGATATACTGCCGCACCTAATGACTGAGATAATGCCTCACATACTGATTGATATACTGCCTCACCTACTGACTGATATACTGCCGCACCTACTGACTGATATACTGCCGCACCGACTAACTGATATACTGCCGCACCTAATGACTGAGATAATGCCTCACATACTGATTGATATACTGCCTCACCTACTGACTGATATACTGCCTCACCTACTGACTGATATACTGCCTCACCTACTGACTGATATACTGCCGCAGCTACTGACTGATATACTGCCGCTCCTACTGACTGATATACTGCTGCACCTACTGACTGATATACTGCCGCACCTACTGACTGATATACTGCCGCACCTACTGACTGATATACTGCCGCACTGACTAACTGATATACTGCCGCTCCTACTGACTGAGATAATACCTCACATACTGACTGATATACTGCCTCACCTACTGATTGCAGCTGTTTTGGTCCTCTATAATCCCCTTAAACTATTTTTGTTCTATCAATAATTTATTGGCAGATAATGGCAGTGATCCCCTTTAACCAAATGTATATTTAGAGAGAAAAGAAGCAGTAAACTTTACATATAACAATACAAATACTAAAAATGGAAAGCAATGCATTGTTGCTGTTATTGCATTTTATATTCCATCTATCTATATTAATATATTATTTGGATAATCACTATATTATATTAGTTATAATTAAAGAGGACTTCTTTCTTTACTATTAAAATACATTCATTGGATAAAGGAGACCTCTGACATTATATTACATTAGTATAATGTATATAACATTATATATATATATTAGTACATAACATCTTTAATGAAAATAGAGCAGGTTCATTTTGCCCTACATTTTCACAGATTCAGATTTTTTTCACTAAGTACATTTTAAAAAGCATAAAAGACATGTTGCCATTAAATATATATAATATATATATATATTTAAAATAACTGTCAGAAGTCGGGCTTGTAGATGTAGAGCCCATTCTGTTACCATCAATATAAAGTCAGCAGGAGGAGGCTCTTCGAAGCTAAAATGTGAAAGCCACGGCTGGCGCCCGTGTTGCTCCACGCGGAGGGAACAGCGCGGGAACGTGGTTACCATAGCGACCATCTGTACTGTTCTGAGCCGCCTCGCTCCCTAATTTGTAGAGCAGCCTCCCCGAGGGGGATAAACAAACGGATGTTTTATTTCACGGCAAATACTGTTCAAAAATTCATATTCCCCCTACCTGCCTGCAGAAGGAAGATGGGCAAAAATAGGGACAATGTAACACAAACAATACTTATTTCATCGGATTGCGCAAGATTGTCAGTGATGTGCTGTAACCGGGGGCAACAGGATTTCAGAAAGAGCAGCTGAAATTACTGAAAATGTTCATTACACACGACACACAAAGAATGATTAAAAGCAATGCAAAATGGTTTTCCATTGGGCAAAAGAGAATAGGACGACAAAAATGTGGTCGAAAAGCTCACCAGGTCTGCGCGTCCACGCTGTTCATGTTTTCCATGTGAACATGAGAGTGTGCGAAAGAAAGAACCAGGTGCGGCAGCTGCCAGGGACGGGTAAGTATTTTGGCTGTCTACGGGCACTCTTTTCTTTTTAAATGACAGGGCATCCCAAACTGAATATAACCTATAAGATTCCCGGGCCGATCCCTCCCCCTGCGGCATCCAAAATCGGGATGCCCCGCTGTGTGAAACCCCCCAGGACGCCCGCTAACTTTACCTTTATCCCAGACCAACGGCGCATGCACGGGTCGCATCTCATTTGAGGGAAGCGCGAGATGCGTCCGCCAGCGTGCTCGAAGCCGCTGAGGTTTGACGCAGCTTTGACACACATACCTCAGCTGCTCCGAGCGCGCTGATTGGACGAGCGGCCACGCATTCGCGGTAAGAGCGGAGTGAGGTGAGTTGAATCGGGCGATCTGGGGGGTTTCACATAGCGGGGCGCCCCCGATCGGGGTGCCCCAAGGAAGTGGACCAAAACCCAGGATAGTTAAAATCCTGGGTGTTGGTCCACTTGAAATGCCCTCGGGTGGGCGGAAGTAAACAGACCTTCAGTTATTTTTACATGGAAGCCTGCTTTAAATTGGACCAAGACTCCAGTAACTTGGTTATAGAGCCTAAAAAAATTCTAAATTCTAAAAACAGTGCCGGGTTACAATTTTTCCCTGTGGCGTCAGGATACCCCACTGTGTATAACCATGTTGGTCACCCCCTATAAGTGTGGTGGAGGCCCCTGGGCACAAAATCCGGTGGAGGCCCCAGAAACAGTATTTTTTCCCTTTAAAATAATAGTCAAGCCAAGTAACTGATTGGTGGTTGTCTGGCACCCGCCTACTTACTGGAACGTCAGATCGAGTCCCTTGTGCCATCCCTGTGCGGGTGCGTGCTGCTCGGGAACTCCTGCTTTGCCATTCTGGGTGGGGGGTAGTGTAGTCGCCCGGCTGGTCCAGCAGAAAACAGTTCCCTACATTGAGCTGCCAGCGGCTGTGCTTGGTGGCTTATGTGCAGTGACAGCTCTGCACCCATCACTGTAGCGTTGCTGATGGCGGCTTTGCTGCTCTAGACTCTCCGTCCTGCCCTGTGGTGGCTTTGGCTGCAGGTTTGCTTGCCCAGGTGCAGGGGGCCCCACTGCCGACCCCACTACCCATCAGACCAAAGACTGAAAAGCTTCCTGAACCTTAACCCAAAGGTTGGTGGAGGCCCCGGGAGTGCGCGCCCCTTGCTTCCTCCTTATAATCCAGCCTGATCCCAGCACTCTATTCATGTCTGCACCTGCCTGGCATATCTGAATGGCTGGTGGCAGCTATACACACAGCAGAGGAAGGGACCAGCAACAGGCGCACAGCAACCGAGTTCTATTCTAAAACTCATTGTCGGGTATAATTATGCAGGGTGGTGGTTTCTAACTGATCCAGATCCTGCACATGCGCTGTGGTAGTGTGGATCCAGGCGGGTACAGAGCTTCTGCCTCTGTAATGTGGGCCAAAACCCAAGTACTGTAAATAAAATTCCTGGGTTTGGGTCAGCTTTAGGGCACTTTCATCAGGCGTATTGCTCTACCCATTTTTTTTAGCCCCCTCACCTGTTCTCCTGGATAAAAACCAGCCATTGCTTTGCTTTGTAAGGGCAAGTGGCAGGTGCAGAGTTTATACCTCCCCCAGAAATGCTGTCAACTTCATGACCTGTGGCTTGAACATACAAAATAATATGCTGATGCTATGAATGATATGCTGCCCCCTGCTGACAGCACAGCCAGCAGCAGTGTCTAAATTTACTGGCTGGCAGCATAGTTCTATATTTTATATTGATTCAGTACTACTGAAACAGAGCTGCAGCTTTATTTAACCCCTTGTTGATTCTGTTTGTTTTTATGTCTCTTTGGCCTCGATTAAATAAAGGTAGAAAAAAATTCTCATGGTAGTAAAAAATTCAATTAATGAGAAAAAAGCCTGAGAATTTCACTGTTACTGAATCACTAGATAAAAAGACAATGAAAGTAAATGGCAGCTTTTACTACAGTGTAGAAAGGAGTAAACAGTTCTCTACTTTTCTTAGGAGTAAAAAAGTTCCATTGACTTTCATTGTTTTCTTAGCTGGTGATTCAGCAACAGTGACAGTCTCAGGCTTTTTTCTCATGAATTGAATCTTTTACTACCATGAGAATTTTTTTCTACCTTTATTAAATCAAGGCCTTTGTCTCCATCTGTCTATTTGCCTTTTCCACCTGCTCATTCACCTTGTCTCTCTTTTTTTCTCCCCACATTTCTTTCTTTGCTTTCTATTGGCAAATCCCAAATAAGGATGCCCCGAGTAGAGGGAGAGCAAGGACAGCAGGTAAAGTTTTGGTACACTTTAATGTCCATTTTCGATGGAATTTTTGAAAGTGTATGTTGTTTGTGTGCCCTTTACTAACGCCAGGTATCGGCAGATGAGCGTCTGTATAGCGGCGCTTAGGGCGACCTCTAGTAGACGCTGTAACAGAGCACCTCAGTCGCTGTAGTAACCTGGCCGGCATTGATAAATGTGATGTATGTCGGGTGCTCTTACACCAGTACAGCGCTGCAGGGAGAGAGAGGTAGCGCCAGCTCATTGCGACCAACTCTCGGCGCTCCACACCATACTTATCAAAAAAGGACACCCACAGCGTCGGCACTCTAAATCTGGTCGCTATAGCATAGAGCGACAGACGCTGTGTGATTAAAGTCTGTTGTTGAACACATATCCACCAGTAACAAAGCGAAAACACATGGAATGACATCAAGCAAGCTTGGAGCCCCTGGCCTTAGACGAAGGCTTAGACGACGTGACATCAGTGGCTCAGAGCGTGCTGATTGGACACGTGATTGGATTGCATGCGTCGCAGGACCGGGAAGAGGTGAGTTGGCATGATCTGGGGGTTTCACACAGCGGGGCACCCCCAATCGGGGAAGAGACCAATAGTCAAAATCCTGGGTTTTGGTCCACTTTAATACAGTTTTTCCTTTTCTGTCTGGTTTGAGGGAGCAACTAAGAGAGGCAAGTGCAGACTTTAACGCATCAGTTTTGCAGAAAGAATAATTGGAGCGCTCTTACCCTCTCTGCAGGAGCTGCGTAAACTTAGAACAAAGTAAAGGCGGAAAAGCTTCACTTGACCCCTCCCACCCTGGAAACGCTCTATTCCAGTATCTACCATCTGGTCGACGTTTTGCAGTACCACCATGCAGGACTTCTAGAAATTATTTCTTCCCTTTGGCTGTCCTCATCCTAAACAAAAGCCATGCGTCATAGGCCCAGGCCCAAAGAGACCTATACCCCCGCCTGTCTCAGCGCCATCCTGCACCTATTGGAACAGTCTGGGGAGTACTCAAAAACTCCCCAAACTTTGCTTCAGACCGCTTTAGACATCTGATCTAAGGATTGGAATATAAAACGTACCTGTCGTCTTCCTTCCTTCTGCGCTTGTTCGATCTACTTCGGGTGCCAGCGTAGGGTAGCGCCATCTTGCTTTCCCAGGATGCACTGCGCTGCCCTCCGGGATCTGGGGCCTGTGCAGTGTATTGTCTGCATCTCTTATCTCAGGCCAGGGCGGCTGTGGAAAAGCTGTGAGCCGTGCAGAGCGGCTTGTCAGGCGGGGCGAGGAGGACACAGAGGAGTGGCGCAGCTAAGCCTTGAGGTGTCAGTCTTAGGCCCTTATTTAAGAAGGGATAGCGTCAGGTAGTGGCTGGTTAATGACAGGTAGCGACAGGTGAACGCCGTGCACGGCATGCAATTACACATTTATCAAGCAGAATCTGTTTAGCGACTGGGATAGCGCCATGTAGTGTCTGATTCATTTTCACAGCCTCAGCGAACAGCGCCAGCGTTCAGCCTTACACAGTGCCAGGTATGACCTCTCGCTACCTGGCGCTCTCCCATACATTTCAATGGATGATCCTTTTCTTCTCTTTAAACAGGTTTTTTTTTTTTTTTCAAAAAAATCACAAATAATTCTGTGACCTCTTCTGGCATTGAAAAAGCATTTTTTTCAAAATGTTTTAATTTTTTAAATATTTCCTCAGAAATGACATTACAGGTCTGCCATTAAAGTGTTCATGTTACAATGTTGCTACAATGTAATTCCATATGTTTTCGCTTTGTTACTAGTTGATAGATGCTTGAAAACAGACTTTAAACACACTGCCTCCTGCACTCTGGCTTTCAGCGCCAGAGATTTGTGAGGCTGTTTTTTTCCTGAATATGGTATGAGTCGGTCGCTATGAGCAGTCGCTAACATGCGCTCCCATACAGCGCTGTACTGGTCAAAACGCGACTCCTCACAATGTATTCAACATTACTGGACAGCGACTCAGTCGCTATAAAGTAGCGACTCAAGGCCGAGCACAGTGACTACTAGCGGGCGCTCTGAAAATGCCTGCTACAGACGCTCATCTGTCGCTACCTGCCGCTAATGATGAATCAGCCTCTTAGACGGCAAAGACACCAGGGCCTTGGGAAAGCAGAGAATGACAGGACTCTGGCAACATCCAAAAGCATATCTCCGAAGTGTCCCTGATTTGGAGGGACTGTCCTTATTTTGAGTCCATGTCACGCTGTCCCTGGTTGGGGCAACATCCAAAAGCATATCTCCCAAGTGTCCCTGATTTGGAGGGTCTGTACCTCTTTGGAGTCCATGTCCCTCTGCCCCTCATTGTTCTCATTTGTTCCTCTTTGAGGTGTAACATGCAGATCTGCAGCAATAAATGATCCATTTGCCTATTCAAAGGTGTTTGTATATTTCTAATTTACCAATTGTCCTTCTTTCCCACCCTGAAAAGTTGGGAGGTATGCAAAAGGTAAGCAGAGCCGGGGGATGGGTGTAATAGGACCTGATCAAATAGAGGTTTGTTGTTCCTCTTTAAGACTTGCCAAGCCCCCCACCCCATTACCTGCATCCGCAAAGGCCAGGGCTGGTACCCGCTGGTTTTGCTGGAAAGGGGGGACCCCATGCCGTTTAAAAGGGTTTGCATACCTTCCAACTTTTCATGGTGTGAAAGAGGGACAATTGTTAAATTAGACCACGCCCCCTCATTGAGGGATGGCTAGGAGATAGATTTTAACAGTTACACCAATATAAACACTTTAAATAGGCAAATGTTTTATTGCTGCAGATCTTCATGTTACACCTCAAAGAGGGACAACAGAGAACAACGAGGGACAGGGGGACATGAACCCAAAAGAGGGACGGTCTCTCCAAAGTACAGTACAGTATACAGTTAGTTATTTAGTAAAGTACAGTTAGGTGTATTCTATTTAAAAATCTCATAAAGCACGCTTTTCAGTTTGGAGTGTCTCCTTGGCAGTAACAGGCATCTGTGGTACCACTGTAATCAAGAAGAATAGAGCTTTTACATGTAATACGATTTTCTTGAAAAACTCACATTTTTTTATTATAAAAAAGTCTACAAAATTTGAAGAAATGTTTTCCTCATATTTCTTCCAACAATATTGAGAAAACCATGAAATGTCACCCTATTAGATTCTCCCTTATACACTAATAGATTGTAAGCTCTTCTCCTTCTGTATCCTCCCTTATACCCTAATAGATTGTAAGCACTTTTCCTTCTGTATCCTCCCTTATACCCTAATAGATTGTAAGCTCTTTTCCTTCTGTATCCTCCCTTATACCCTAATAGATTGTAAGCTCTTCTCCTCCTGTATCCTCCCTTATACCCTAATAGATTGTAAGCTCTTCTCCTTCTGTATCCTCCCTTATACCCTAATAGAGTGTAAGCTCTTCTCCTTCTGTATCCTCCCTTATACCCTAATAGATTGTAAGCATGTTTCCTTCTGTATCCTCCCTTACACCCTAATAGATTGTAAGCTCTTCTCCTTCTGTATCCTCCCTTAAACCTTAATAGATTGTAAGCTCTTCTCCTTCTGTATCCTCCCTTATACCCTAATAGATTGTAAGCTCTTCTCCTTCTGTATCCTCCCTTATTCCCTAATAGATTGTAAGCTCTTCTCCTTCTGTATCCTCCCTTATACCCTAATAGATTGTAAGCACGTTTCCTTCTGTATCCCCCCTTAAACCTTAATAGATTGTAAGCTCTTCTCCTTCTGTATCCTCCCTTATACCCTAATAGATCATAAGCTCTTCCCCTTCTGTATCCTCCCTTATACCCTAATAGATCATAAGCTCTTCCCCTTCTGTATCCTCCCTTATACCCTAATAGAGTGTAAGCTCTTCTCCTTCTGTATCCTCCCTTATACCCTAATAGAGTGTAAGCTCTTCTCCTTCTGTATCCTCCCCTATCACCTAATAGATTGTAAGCTCTTCTTCTTCTGTATCTTCCCCTATACCCTAATAGATTGCAAGCTCTTCCCCTTTCTGTATCCTCCCTTATACCCTAATAGATTGAAAGCTCTTCTCCTTCTGTATCCTCCCTTATACCCTAATAGATTGTAAGCTCTTCTCCTTCTGTATCCTCCCTTATACCCTAATACATTGTAAGCTCTTCTCCTTCTGTATCCTCCCTTATTCCCTAATAGATTGTAAGCTTGTTTCCTTCTGTATCCTCCCTTATACCCTAATAGATTGTAAGCTCTTCTCCTTCTGTATCCTCCCTTATACCCTAATAGATTGTAAGCTCTTCTCCTTCTGTATCCTCCCTTATTCCCTAATAGATTGTAAGCTCTTCTCCTTCTGTATCCTCCCTTATACCCTAATAGATTGTAAGCACGTTTCCTTCTGTATCCCCCCTTAAACCTTAATAGATTGTAAGCTCTTCTCCTTCTGTATCCTCCCTTATACCCTAATAGATCATAAGCTCTTCCCCTTCTGTATCCTCCCTTATACCCTAATAGATCATAAGCTCTTCCCCTTCTGTATCCTCCCTTATACCCTAATAGAGTGTAAGCTCTTCTCCTTCTGTATCCTCCCTTATACCCTAATAGAGTGTAAGCTCTTCTCCTTCTGTATCCTCCCCTATCACCTAATAGATTGCAAGCTCTTCCCCTTTCTGTATCCTCCCTTATACCCTAATAGATTGAAAGCTCTTCTCCTTCTGTATCCTCCCTTATACCCTAATAGATTGTAAGCTCTTCTCCTTCTGTATCCTCCCTTATACCCTAATACATTGTAAGCTCTTCTCCTTCTGTATCCTCCCTTATTCCCTAATAGATTGTAAGCTTGTTTCCTTCTGTATCCTCCCTTATACCCTAATAGATTGTAAGCTCTTCTCCTTCTGTATCCTCCCTTATACCCTAATAGATTGTAAGCTCTTCTCCTTCTGTATCCTCCCTTATACCCTAATACATTGTAAGCTCTTCTCCTTCTGTATCCTCCCTTATTCCCTAATAGATTGTAAGCTTGTTTCCTTCTGTATCCTCCCTTATACCCTAATAGATTGTAAGCTCTTCTCCTTCTGTATCCTCCCTTAAACCTTAATAGATTGTAAGCTCTTCTCCTTCTGTATCCTCCCTTATACCCTAATAGATTGTAAGCTCTTCTCCTTCTGTATCCTCCCTTATTCCCTAATAGATTGTAAGCTCTTCTCCTTCTGTATCCTCCCTTATACCCTAATAGATTGTAAGCACGTTTCCTTCTGTATCCCCCCTTAAACCTTAATAGATTGTAAGCTCTTCTCCTTCTGTATCCTCCCTTATACCCTAATAGATCATAAGCTCTTCCCCTTCTGTATCCTCCCTTATACCCTAATAGATCATAAGCTCTTCCCCTTCTGTATCCTCCCTTATACCCTAATAGAGTGTAAGCTCTTCTCCTTCTGTATCCTCCCTTATACCCTAATAGAGTGTAAGCTCTTCTCCTTCTGTATCCTCCCCTATCACCTAATAGATTGTAAGCTCTTCTTCTTCTGTATCTTCCCCTATACCCTAATAGATTGCAAGCTCTTCCCCTTTCTGTATCCTCCCTTATACCCTAATAGATTGAAAGCTCTTCTCCTTCTGTATCCTCCCTTATACCCTAATAGATTGTAAGCTCTTCTCCTTCTGTATCCTCCCTTATACCCTAATACATTGTAAGCTCTTCTCCTTCTGTATCCTCCCTTATTCCCTAATAGATTGTAAGCTTGTTTCCTTCTGTATCCTCCCTTATACCCTAATAGATTGTAAGCTCTTCTCCTTCTGTATCCTCCCTTATACCCTAATAGATTGTAAGCTCTTCTCCTTCTGTATCCTCCCTTATTCCCTAATAGATTGTAAGCTCTTCTCCTTCTGTATCCTCCCTTATACCCTAATAGATTGTAAGCACGTTTCCTTCTGTATCCCCCCTTAAACCTTAATAGATTGTAAGCTCTTCTCCTTCTGTATCCTCCCTTATACCCTAATAGATCATAAGCTCTTCCCCTTCTGTATCCTCCCTTATACCCTAATAGATCATAAGCTCTTCCCCTTCTGTATCCTCCCTTATACCCTAATAGAGTGTAAGCTCTTCTCCTTCTGTATCCTCCCTTATACCCTAATAGAGTGTAAGCTCTTCTCCTTCTGTATCCTCCCCTATCACCTAATAGATTGCAAGCTCTTCCCCTTTCTGTATCCTCCCTTATACCCTAATAGATTGAAAGCTCTTCTCCTTCTGTATCCTCCCTTATACCCTAATAGATTGTAAGCTCTTCTCCTTCTGTATCCTCCCTTATACCCTAATACATTGTAAGCTCTTCTCCTTCTGTATCCTCCCTTATTCCCTAATAGATTGTAAGCTTGTTTCCTTCTGTATCCTCCCTTATACCCTAATAGATTGTAAGCTCTTCTCCTTCTGTATCCTCCCTTATACCCTAATAGATTGTAAGCTCTTCTCCTTCTGTATCCTCCCTTATTCCCTAATAGATTGTAAGCTTGTTTCCTTCTGTATCCTCCCTTATACCCTAATAGATTGTAACTTTTTTTATTAAGTAAAATCAAGCAATCATATACAATATATACAATATATACAAAGTTACAATAATAAATAAATAAAATAAAATAAATAATAACTAAACAAAAAGAAACAGGCCTAACAATTCGGCATATAATATCCATTATTGTATATACAATCCTATCTACAACCTAACACTACACTATACACAATTCAGCAGGAAGACTAAGAGACCCCGTCACCTGTGCATGCAGCCATTCTTCAAAAATCTGTCGTTGTTATAAAAAAATCTATGGGTGATAAGAGACAGAAAAGCCCACCCAGAGGGAAGTCATGAGGACTAAGGAGGCCTGATGTTCCTCCACGCCTTCATCCAGGCCCCCCGTTCCCACCTGTCCCTCTCAAGCACCCGGATCTTACCCACCTCATGCAGGATGTCATGCACCACCACCGGGACAGGGAGGACTTTCTTCCTAATGCAGAGCTGGCACCGTGCATTCCACGTGAAATAGCGAATCACTAGACTAACTAGATACAAAGTGTCCAAACAAAAATCCCCTCTGTTCTTGAATGCCCCGTACACCCACTCAGCATAGGAAAGCTGGGAGAAGAAGGGGGCACCGAGGGCCAACCCCACCTGTTTACACACATCTACATTAAAGGGACACCGGAGCAGGAAGTGGGCCATAGTCTCCACCTCATCCTGACACTCCTCACGGAGACAAATTATCTCTGGCAGGCTGCGACTCTTCCGGATCCCCCTAAGGTAGAGTTTTCCTTGGAAGGAGAGCCAGGCTATATCCCGGTATTTCAAAGGAATTCTTGAGGAGTTAATAAGCCTCAAACCCTCCCTCATGATGGAGCCTGGGCAATCCCTGAGGGACAATGGCTCATGAAAAGCCAGACCCAGGACCCGACTCACCAGAAGCTTCCTCGGAGTAGATCTCATGTCCTCTGCCGTCAATTGCCATTGCCGAAGTATTTTCAAGCACGGGGCAACATAGGCCGGGAGCTGAGCCTGAGGAACTCGAGGGCTTTTCACCCGGCCACCATTCTCCCAGTCTCGCAGGAAGGGCTTAAACCAGGACTGGAAAATACCCACCCAGCCAGGCGGGCTCTCTGCCAACATGCTTCCAAAATTATGTTTCAGAAACAAGAGAGAGAAAAACACTACTGGGTTGACCATCCCTAGGCCACCCTCCCGCCTGGATAGGTAAGTGACATTTCTTTTCACCAGGTTCATGCGGTTTCCCCATAACATCTGGAAAAACACACTGTAGACCCTGGTGTAGAGAGATACTGGCAAAACACAGACGAAGCTGACGTATAAAAAGATGGGGATCAGGTAGGTCTTGATAAGGTCAACCCTTTCCCTGAGAGACATTTTCCAGCTCTTCCAGACTGCAACCTTGGCATTGGCAATTTCCAGCCTGCTCTCCCAGTTTTTTTGGCCATAATCACCAGGACCGAAATTAATGCCAAGGATCTTAATTTCCTGCTGGGGCATTGGGAAGGCGTCCGGAAGTTCGAAGCCCTCACCCTCCTCACCTATCCAGAAAACTTCACTCTTCTCATGATTGACCTTGGAGCCCGACGCTTCTGTATACTGTGCTATTAGAGAGGCCACCTCCTCCGCCTCATTTGTCCCAGAGACAATCACAGATACATCATCAGCATAGGCAATGACCTTCAGAGGAGGCTCACCAGGCACACCCAGAGGAACCCCACATAACATGCTGCTCTCGACCCTCCTTATAAAGGGATCGATTGCAAACACATACAGTAAGGGACTCAGAGGGCATCCCTGTCGCACACCAGAGCCAACTTTGAAAGGCCTTCCAACCCAACCATTAACAAGAGGGAAGCTCTCAGCCCCTTCATACAGGGTTTGTAGCCAATTAATGAACCGCCCTGGCAGGCCGTACTTACCAAGAAACAGCCATAGGTACTCATGATTGACCCTATCAAAAGCCTTTGCCTGATCTAACGCCAACAAGTACTTTCCCCAGCCTGCAGCCCTGCATCGCTCCAAGGCCTCCCGGACAGCTAAAACTGCAGAGAAGGTGCTCCTACCTTGGATGGAGCAGTGCTGATGACGGGAAAGCAGTTGCTCCGCTACTGACGACAAGCGCCAGAACAAAATCTTTGCCAGTATCTTTCTATCGACATTGAGAAGGCTGATGGGGCGCCAGTTCTCAATCATCGAAGAGTCCTTTCCTTTTGACAGAAGGATCACAGCCGAGCGCCTCATGGAGGGAGGGAGGGAACCCTCTGCCAGACAGCAATTAAAGACCTCCACCAAATGTGGTGCCAGGATGGTCTTAAAACATTTATAAAATTCAGCTGTCAGACCATCTGACCCGGGCGACTTTTTGATGGCAAGGTGATCAATCGCACTTACCACCTCATCGGCAGTGACCGGCTCTGTCAAGCTAGTGATAGAACGGTCACCATTTTCCAATCCTGGAGTAGAATCCAGGAAACTTTCCATCTTTGCCCGGTCAAGAACCTTTCTGCCCAGGAGGTCAGCATAAAAGGACCTAATAATCTCCAGGATCCCAGATTTAGATCTCACCAGGGAACCTGTGCTATCCTTCAGACCAAGGACAGTCTTGAGAGCTGCAGCCTGTCTGCAATTCTGATAGGGATCGGGTGAGTGGTATTTCCCATAATCCCTTTCCAGAACCAGAGAAGCATGCCGGTCATACTGACACTTCCTGAGGAGAAGCTTGACTTCAGAGATTGCCCCTTGATCTCCACCATTCGAGACAAGGATGTCAAGTTTCCTCCGCAAGCGCTGGTAGGCAATGTATTTATTAAGCTGTTTTCTTTTTCCTAGGCCCCTGAAAAGCCCAGCAATTCTCATTTTGGTCAGCTCCCACCACTCAGACCTGCTGCTGCAAAAATCCTTAATGGAAACCTGTGCCTGAAAAAAATCCTCAAAAGATTGTCTTACCCCCTCCTCCTCAAGGAGAGCCGAATTCATCCTCCAGATGCCCCTTCCTCTAGGGGGTGTGTCAGAGGCATTCAAGACCATCGATAGCAAAAGGTGATCGGAGAACTCGACCGCCTGCAGCCGCGGAGGCTGAGAAGCCGAGCCCTCCTTCAAAAAAAACCTGTCTATTCTACTCTGACTGCTACCTCGCTGAAAAGTGAAGCCCGTGAGGTCTGGGGAGTGCTTAATGTGCACATCTTCCAGACCTGCCTCTCTAACCATGCTATTCAAAAAGAGACTATCGCAGCCCAGCTTGCCTTTGAAGCCTCTCCTGTCCATGGGCCTAGTCACGGTGTTAAAATCACCTCCAAAGACTACTGGCCGGGCCGTAAAAAGGAACGGCTTGATCTTTGTAAGGAGGCATTTCCTGTCCCACTTAGTTTGGGGTCCATAGATATTTATTAGGCGCAGGTCCTGCCCCCTTACAATGACGTCCAAGACCATGCACCTCCCGATCTCCACCTCAATGACTCGCCGACAAGTTACCATGTCGGTTTTAAAAAGCACCGCCACTCCGCTGTAAGGCTCGGCCGCAAGAGACCAAAAAGAGGGTCCGTGCCTCCACTCCCGCTTCACAGCGTGAAGGTCGGCCAGACTGGCCAATCTGGTCTCCTGCAAAAACAAAATGTCAGCATCAAACTGGCTGAGAAAAAATAAGGCCATAAAACGAGCACTTACTGATTTAATGCTGGCAACATTAATGGTTGCCACCTTTATCGGAGGGGGAACTGCCATCAGAGTCATTCGGGAGAATGTCTCTTAGCCTTCCCTCCGGCCTCACTATCAGATCCCTCACGCTTACTGGAGGAGACTGGTGTTTCCTCCTCCATATCTGAGGCCTCAGAATCAAAAGAAGAAATCTCTATTGAGTCCTCAGAAAGTACCTCAAACCGGTTGAAGAGCTGCACCCCATGGCTCTTCCCCGGTTCTGGCACTCCATTGTCCTTTTTTCTTTTCTTTTTGGTAGCAAACCTGAGAGCAAGGTAATCCTGATCCTCGGGGGAGAGTCCAGACCACGCTGTCTTGGGATCTGAACTCCCACCCTGCTCAGAAGGGGGTGCAGGATCAGGATCACCTAGCCCCAGCCTGCGAGGTTTTACAGCAGGGGCCACAATTACTGGGACCCCCTTGGTACTTGCAGTGCCAGCCCCCCGGGCCGCCTCAGCTATTAAATTACTAGATCTTACATTGGTGGTTGCTGACTTGGGGGCAGACTGTGGATTCACCTTAGGGGCCCCTGCAGATGGTACAGGAGCGGGCGCAGGGGCCTCAGGAACCCCCAGCTGAGTGGGGGGAGGGACTGTAGACGGGACAGCATGGGAATGTTCCTCCCTATCCAGCCGCAGCATTTCCTGCACCACTTCCCTGTCCAGGTTGTGCCAGGCCTCAGGACACTGACTATAAGGGTGGCCGAGCTGGTTACATAGATTACAGCGGATGGTATTGCAGTCCTTAGCCAAGTGTCCCAAGCCCTGGCACAACGAGCACCTAAGAAGCGAGCAGGAGGAGCTGAAGTGACCCTTGGCCCCACATTTATGGCAAACCTTGGGCTGACCAGGATAAAAGATGGTCAGCCGGTCACGGCCAATATAGGCAGAAGATGGCAAGTGGGTGACCTGGTTGCCATTCCTGCGGAGCCTCAGGGTCACTGACCAGCCCCCAGTCCAGATATCCCGATCGTCTAGGATCTTCTTCAGGGGAGTGAGAACATCACCATAACGCTTCAGCCAGACAGTCAAATCAGAAGGGGGAATGGACTCATTTCTAACCAGTATGGTAACATTTTTCACGAGCTGCTGTCTGGAGACCTGGATGGGAGTTAACCCCTTCCAGGCAGGGTCTTGCTTCAGCAGCTCGTACCGCTCCCAAAATAAATCCATCCCTTCTGGTCTGACGAAACTCAAGTCATGTTCTGCGCTCCCCACTGGACTGATCAGGGCAAAAATGTCTGCGGCTGCGAATCCCATGCCAAGGATGAGATCCACCACCGCCCGCCGGGTGATAACTGGCCCCTCCCCCTCCCACCTAAGCTGGACCAGGTTGCGCCTATTGAATCCGCTGGCAGGGGCGTTGGCCTCACTGGGCACAGATGCCCTTTCACCAGCAGCTTCTCCACCACGCCTGGCAACCTGGGCATAGGACACAGGGGACTGCACTGCAGCACCAACAGCATTATTGGCCCTACTCCCTGTGCCACCTCGCTGGATAAAATACAGGGCAGGGCGGACAGCAGGGGCCCCAGCATTAGGTGGCACAGTCTTCTTATTGTCCACCTGAGGTGCAGGTGAGGGGACAGTCACAACATCAGCAGCAGTCACAGCATCAGTCACAGCAGAAAGTCCAACAATAGAATTAACCCCTGTGGACTCAACCCCAGACACAGCAGCAGTAACAGGAGCAACAACATCAGTAACAGCACCCAAAGCAGCTGAAGCAGAAACAATAGAAGCCCTGCCAGCAAGACCCAAACCTGCGGGTGAGTCACCCATGGCCCCAGGCCCACCAAGTTCGGCGCACCCAGGAACCCGGATGGGTGCCAGGATGGTACTTACGGTTGGCGCCACCTCACCCTTTTCAGAGCAAGGAGCGCCACAGTCTTCTATACCCCCTGACACAGCACCTATGGCGCACTCCGCAGGCTGGCTGGACAGATGGACGTTGTCCTTAGCTGGCATGGGCTCCTCAGGCTGGCGGCTGTTCTCTGGAAGATCTGCTCCAGTGGGGGCTTCCTGGATGCCCAGCGATGTCACGCACTCCTGATGTGTTGCCTCAGCAAGAAAGTCTTCCAATGCTGGTTCCGGGGCTCCTGGCTCTGCTACTGCTGCAACTTTGGGTGGAGGTACAGCTGGAGAATCCTCCACCATCGGGGTCTCATCCACATGGTCGGCCTCTTCCTCCTTCACAGTGGGGCCTGAGCGCTGCATGGACTTAAATCGCTCCTCGTTTTTATATTTTTCTTTAAAGGCCCCACTGCTTGCTTTAAGGGACGAAACAAGCTTTTCCTGCTGCCGGCATGCTGATTCAAGCTCAGCTAAGTCTGCTTTACTTGCCCGCCGATCCAGTCCCCGAACCTTGCTGGTGTCCATTTTCTTTTTCTTTAATGAGATTTTCATCTTACACAGCTTCTCCTCCTCCTTCGCCACCATGCACAAATTACTGCACACACGGCTGCGAAAAGCTGACAAACTCTCACCGGGCTGGGGCACCGTGGTGTTACTAGCGCCGCTAGTGGAAGCAGTCCCGGGATCCGGAGGTTTAATATTCCTTCGGGGGTACCGGCGCGACTCACCCCCGGAATCATCCATGCTGCCTGGGGAGGCACTCCCAGGAAAGCCCAGGCTTCACAGGCCTCAGGTAATTAGGAGCAGTTGTGTGCTCTGGCTCTCACAGTGTGTGACCACACCCACCTAATTACCCTAATAGATTGTAAGCTCTTCTCCTTCTGTATCCTCCCTTATACCCTAATAGATTGTAAGCTCTTCTCCTTCTGTATCCTCCCTTATACCCTAATAGATTGTAAGCTCTTCTCCTTCTGTATCCTCCCTTATACCCTAATAGATTGTAAGCTCTTCTCCTTCTGTATCCTCCCTATACCCTAATAGATTGTAAGCTCTTCTCCTTCTGTATCCTCCCTTATACCCTAATAGATTGTAAGCTCTTCTCCTTCTGTATCCTCCCTTATTCCCTAATAGATTGTAAGCTCTTTTCCTTCTGTATCCTCCCTTATACCCTAATAGATTGTAAGCTCTTCTCCTTCTGTATCCTCCCTTATTCCCTAATAGATTGTAAGCTCTTCTCCTTCTGTATCCTCCCTTATACCCTAATAGATTGTAAGCACGTTTCCTTCTGTATCCCCCCTTAAACCTTAATAGATTGTAAGCTCTTCTCCTTCTGTATCCTCCCTTATACCCTAATAGATCATAAGCTCTTCCCCTTCTGTATCCTCCCTTATACCCTAATAGATCATAAGCTCTTCCCCTTCTGTATCCTCCCTTATACCCTAATAGAGTATAAGCTCTTCTCCTTCTGTATCCTCCCTTATACCCTAATAGAGTGTAAGCTCTTCTCCTTCTGTATCCTCCCCTATCACCTAATAGATTGCAAGCTCTTCCCCTTTCTGTATCCTCCCTTATACCCTAATAGATTGAAAGCTCTTCTCCTTCTGTATCCTCCCTTATACCCTAATAGATTGTAAGCTCTTCTCCTTCTGTATCCTCCCTTATACCCTAATACATTGTAAGCTCTTCTCCTTCTGTATCCTCCCTTATTCCCTAATAGATTGTAAGCTTGTTTCCTTCTGTATCCTCCCTTATACCCTAATAGATTGTAAGCTCTTCTCCTTCTGTATCCTCCCTTATACCCTAATAGATTGTAAGCTCTTCTCCTTCTGTATCCTCCCTTATTCCCTAATAGATTGTAAGCTTGTTTCCTTCTGTATCCTCCCTTATACCCTAATAGATTGTAACTTTTTTTATTGAGTAAAATCAAGCAATCATATACAATATATACAATATATACAAAGTTACAATAATAAATAAATAAAAATAAAATAAATAATAACTAAACAAAAAGAAACAGGCCTAACAATTCGGCATATAATATATAATATCCATTATTCTATATACAATCCTGTCTACAACCTAAACACTACACTCTACACAACTCAGCAGGAAGACTAAGAGACCCCGTCACCTGTGCATGCAGCCGTTCTTCAAAAATCTGTCATTGTTATAAAAATCTATGGGTGATAAGAGATAGGAAAGCTCACCCAGAGGGAAGTCATGGGGATCAAGGAGGCCTGATGTTCCTCCACGCCTTCATCCAGGCCCCCCGTTCCCACCTGTCCCTCTCAAGCACCCGGATCTTGCCCACCTCATGCAGGATGTCATGCACCACCACCGGGACAGGGAGGACTTTCTTCCTAATGCAGAGCTGGCACCGTGCATTCCATGTGAAATAGCGGATCACTAGACTAACTAGATATAAAGTGTCCAAACAAAAATCCCCTCTGTTCTTGAATGCTCCATACACCCACTCAGCATAGGAAAGCTGGGAGAAGAAGGGGGCACCGAGGGCCAACCCCACCTGTTTACACACCTCTACATTAAAGGGACACCGGAGCAGGAAGTGGTCCATAGTCTCCACCTCATCCTGACACTCCTCACGGAGACAAATTATCTCTGGCAGGCTGCGACTCTTCCGGATCCCCCTAAGGTAGAGTTTTCCTTGGAAGGAGAGCCAGGCTATATCCCGGTATTTCAAAGGAATTCTTGAGGAGTTAATAAGCCTCAAACCCTCCCTCATGATGGAGCCTGGGCAATCCCTGAGGGACAATGGCTCATGAAAAGCCAGACCCAGGACCCGACTCACAAGAAGCTTCCTCGGAGTAGATCTCATGTCCTCTGCTGTCAATTGCCATTGCCGAAGTATTTTCAAGCACGGGGCAACATAGGCCGGGAGCTGAGCCTGAGGAACTCGAGGGCTTTTCATCCGGCCACCATTCTCCCAGTCTCGCAGGAAGGGCTTAAACCAGGACTGGAAAATACCCACCCAGCCAGGCGGGCTCTCTGCCAACATGCTTCCAAAATTATGTTTCAGAAACAAGAGAGAGAAAAACACGACTGGGTTGACCATCCCTAGGCCACCCTCCCGCCTAGATAGGTAGGTGACATTTCTTTTCACCAGGTTCATGCGGTTTCCCCATAACATCTGGAAAAACACGCTGTAGACCCTGGTGTAGAGAGACACTGGCAAAACACAGACGAAGCTGACGTATAAAAAGATGGGGATCAGGTAGGTCTTGATAAGGTCAACCCTTTCCCTGAGAGACATTTTCCAGCTCTTCCAGACTGCAACCTTGGCATTGGCAATTTCCAGCCTGCGCTCCCAGTTTTTGTGGCCATAATCGCCAGGACCGAAATTTATGCCAAGGATCTTAATTTCCTGCTGGGGCACTGGGAAGGCGTCCGGAAGTTCGAAGCCCTCACCCTCACCCATCCAGAAAACTTCACTCTTCTCGTGATTGACCTTGGAGCCCGACGCTTCTGTATACTGTGCTATAAGAGAGGCCACCTCCTCCGCCTCATTTGTCCCAGAGACAATCACAGATACATCATCAGCATAGGCAATGACCTTCAAAGGAGGCTCACCAGGCATACCCAGAGGAACTCCACATAACATGCTGCTCTCGACCCTCCTTATAAAGGGATCAATCGCAAACACATACAGTAGGGGACTCAGAGGGCATCCCTGTCGCACACCAGAGCCAACTTCGAAAGGCCTTCCAACCCAACCATTAACAAGAGGGAAGCTCTCAGCCCCTTCATAAAGGGTTTGTAGCCAATTAATGAACCGCCCCGGCAGGCCGTACTTACCAAGAAGCAGCCATAGGTACTC
The DNA here is from genome assembly GCA_027917425.1 of Gastrophryne carolinensis. NCBI lineage: Eukaryota > Metazoa > Chordata > Amphibia > Anura > Microhylidae > Gastrophryne > Gastrophryne carolinensis. The sequence goes on along the minus strand of CM051239.1, from coordinate 27,994,320 downwards.
ATGATTGACCCTATCAAAAGCCTTTGCCTGATCCAACGCCAACAAGTACTTTCCCCAGCCTGCAGCCCTGCACCGCTCCAAGGCTTCCCGGACAGCTAAAACCGCTGAGAAGGTGCTTCTACCTTGGATGGAGCAATGCTGGTGACAAGAAAGCAGTTGCTCCGCCACTGACGACAAGCGCCAGAACAAAATCTTTGCCAGTATCTTTCTATCGACATTGAGAAGGCTGATGGGGCGCCAGTTCTCAATCATCTAAGAGTCCTTACCTTTTGACAGAAGGATCACGGCCGAGCGCCTCATGGAGGGAGGGAGGGAACCCTCTGCCAGACAGCAATTAAAAACCTCCACCAAATGTGGTGCCAGGATGGTCTTAAAACATTTATAAAATTCAGCTGTCAGACCATCTGACCCGGGCGACTTTTTGATGGCAAGGTGATCAATTGCACTTACCACCTCATCAGCCGTGACCGGTTCTGTCAAGCCAGTGATAGAAATGTCACCATTTTCCAATCCTGGAGTAGAGTCCAGGAAACTTTCCATCCTTGCCCGGTCAAGAACCTTTCTGCCCAGGAGGTCAGCATAAAAGGACCTAATGATCTCCAGGATCCCAGATTTAGATCTTACCAGGGAACCTGTGCTATCCTTCAGACCAAGGACAGTCTTGAGAGCTGCAGCCTGTCTGCAATTCTGATAGGGATCGGGTGAGTGGTATTTCCCATAATCCCTTTCCAGAACCAGAGAAGCATGCCGGTCATACTGACACTTCCTGAGGAGAAGCTTGACTTCAGAGATTGCCCCTTGATCTCCACCATTCGAGACAAGGATGTCAAGCTTCCTCCGCAAGCGCTGGTAGGCAATGTATTTATCAAGCTGTTTCCTTTTTCCTAGGCCCCTGAAAAGCCCAGCAATTCTCATTTTGGTCAGCTCCCACCACTCAGACCTGCTGCTGCAAAAATCCTTAATGGAAACCTGTGCCTGAAAGAATTCCTCAAAGGATTGTCTTATCCACTCCTCCTCAAGGAGAGCCGAATTCATCCTCCAGATGCCCCTTCCTCTAGGGGGTGTGTCAGAAGCATTCAAGACCATCGATAGTAAAAGGTGATCGGAGAACTCGACCGCCTGCAGCCGGGGAGGCTGAGAAGCCGAGCCCTCCTTCAAAAAAAACCTGTCTATCCTACTCTGACTGCTACCTCGCTGAAAAGTGAAGCCCGTGAGGTCCGGGGAGTGCTTAATGTGCACATCTTCCAGACCTGCCTCTCTAACCATACTATTCAAAAAGAGACTATCGCAGCCCAGCTTGCCTTTGAAGCCTCTCCTGTCCATGGGCCTAGTCACGGTGTTAAAATCACCCCCAAAGACTACTGGCCGGGCTGTAAAAAGGAACGGCTTGATCTTTGTAAAGAGGCATTTCCTGTCCCACTTAGTTTGAGGTCCATAGATATTTATTAGGCGCAGGTCCTGCCCCTTCACAATGACGTCCAATACCATGCACCTCCCGATCTCCACCTCAATGACTCGCCGGCAAGTTACCATGTCAGTTTTAAAAAGCACCGCCACTCCGCTGTAAGGCTCGGCCGCAAGAGACCAAAAAGAGGGTCCGTGCCTCCACTCCCGCTTCACAGCGTGAATGTCAGCCAGACTGGCCAATCTGGTCTCCTGCAAAAATAAAATGTCAGCATCAAACTGGCTGAGAAAAAATAAGGCCATAAAACGAGCGCTTACAGATTTAATGCTGGCAACATTAATGGTTGCCACCTTTATCGGAGGGGGAACTGCCATCAGAGTCATTCGGGAGAATGTCTCTTAGCCTTCCCTCCGGCCTCACTATCTGACCCTAAACGCTTACTGGAGGAGACTGGTGCTTCCTCCTCCATATCTGAAGCCTCGGAATCAAAAGAAGATATTTCAATAGATGAGTCCTCAGAAAGTGCCTCAAACCTGTTGGAGAGCTGCACCCCACTGCTCTCCCCCGGCTCCGGCACTGCACTACCCTTTTTCCTTTTTTTCTTTGTAGCTAGCCTGTAAGCCAGGTAATCCTGATCCCCAGGGGAGAGTCCAGACCACGCTGTCTTGGGATCTGAACTCCCACCCTGCTCAGAAGGGGGTGCAGGATCAGGATCACCTAGCCCCGGCCTGCGAGATCTTACAGCAGGGGGCACAATTACTGAAACCCCCTTGGTACTTGCAGTGCCAGCCCCCCGGGCCGCCTCAGCTATTATATTGCTTGGTCTTACATTAGTGGTTGCTGACTTGGGGGCAGACTGGGGATTCACCTTAGGGACCCCTGCAGATGGCACAGGGGCCTCAGGAACCCCCAGCTGAGTGGGGGGAGGGACCGCAGACGGGGCAGCATGGGAATGTTCCTCCCTATCCAGCCGCAGCATTTCCTGCACCACTTCCCTGTCCAGGTTGTGCCAGGCCTCAGGACACTGACTATAAGGGTGGCCGAGCTGGTTACATAGATTACAGCGGATCGTGTTGCAGTCCTTAGCCAAGTGTCCCAAGCCCTGGCACAAAGAGCACCTAAGAAGCGAGCAGGAGGAGCTGAAGTGACCCTTGGCCCCACATTTATGGCAAACCTTGGGCTGACCAGGATAAAAGATGGTCAGCCGGTCACGGCCAATATAGGCAGATGATGGCAAGTGGGTGACCTGGTTGCCATTCCTGCGGAGCCTCAGGGTCACTGACCAGCCCCCGGTCCAGATGTCGCGATCGTCCAAAATTTTTTTCAGGGGAGTGAGAACATCACCATAACGCCTTAGCCAGACGGTCAAATCTGAGGGGGGAATGGACTCATTTCTTACTAGGATGGTGATGTTTTTAATGAGCTGCTGCCTGGAGACCTGGATGGGAGTTAACCCCTTCCAGGCAGGACGTTGCTTTTGCAGCTCGTACCGCTCCCAAAACAAGTCCATCCCCTCTGGTCTAACGAAGCTCAAGTCATGTTCTGCGCTCCCCACTGGACTGATTAGGGCAAAAATGTCTGCGGCTGTAAATCCCATACCCAGGATGAGATCCACCACCGCCCGCCGGGTGATAACTGGCCCCTCCCCCTCCCACCTAAGCTGGACCAGGTTGCGCCTATTGAAGCCACTGGCAGGGGCGTTGACCTCACTGGGCACAGACATCCTCTCACCAGCAGCTTCTCCTCCGCGCCTGGCAACCTGGGCATAGGACACAGGGGACTGCACTGCAGCACCAACAGCATTATTGGCCCCACTCCCTGTGCCACCTCGCTGGATGAAATACAGGGCAGGGCGGACAGCAGGGGCCCCAGCATTAGGTGGCACAGTCTTCTTATAGTCCGCCTGAGGTGCAGGTGAGGGGACAGTCACAGCATCAGTCACAGCAGAAAGTCCAGCAATAGATTTAACCCCTGTGGACTCAACCCCAGACACAGCAGCAACAGGAGCAACAACATCAATAACAGCACCTAAACCAGCTGAAGCAGAATCAATAGAAGCCCTGCCAGCAAGACCCAAACCTGCGGGTGAGTCACCCATGGCCCCAGGCCCACCAAGTTCGGCGCACCCAGGAACCCGGATGGGTGCCAGGATGGTACTTACGTCTGGCGCCACCTCACCCTTTTCAGGGCAAGGAGCGCCACAGTCTTCTATACCCCCTGACACAGCGCCTATGGCGCGCTCCGCAGGTTGGCTGGACAGATGGATGTCGTCCTTAGCTGGCATGGGCTCCTCAGGCTGGCGGCTGTCCTCTGCAAGATCTGCTCCAGTAGGGGCTTCCTGGATGCCCAGCGATGTCACGCACTCATGATGTGTTGCCTCAGCAAGAAAGTCTTCCAATGCTGGTTCCGGGGCTCCCGGCTCTGGTACTGCTGCAACTTTGGGTGGAGGTACAGCTGGAGAATCCTCCACCATCTGGGTCTCGTCCACATGGTCGGCCTCTTCCTCCTTCACAGTGGGGCCTGAGCGCTGCATGGACTTAAATCGCTCCTCGTTTTTATATTTTTCTTTAAAGGCCCCACTGCTTGCTTTAAGGGACGCAACCAACTTTTCCTGCTGCCGACATGCTGATTCAAGCTCAGCTAAGTCTGCTTTGCTTGACCGCTTATCCAATCCCCGCGCCTTGCTGGTGTCCATTTTCTTTTTCTTTAATGCGATTTTCATCTTGCAAAGCTTCTCCTCCTCCTTCGCCACATTGCACAAATTACTGCATACACGGCTGCGAAAGGCTGACAAACTCTCACCGGGCTGGGGCACCGTGGTGTTACCAGCGCCGCTGGTGGAAGCAGTCCCGGGATCCGGAGGTTTAATAGTCCTCCGGGGGTATCGGCGAGATTCACCCCCAGAATCCTCCATCTTGCCTGGGATAATCCTCCCAGCAAGGCCTCAGGCTTCTCAGCTCACAGCACACAGCTCTCCAGCTGCAGGTAATCAGAGGAAGCACACACACCAGGAGGTGACCACACCCTCCTGATTACCCTAATAGATTGTAAGCTCTTCTCCTTCTGTATCCTCCCTTATTCCCTAATAGATTGTAAGCTTGTTTCCTTCTGTATCCTCCCTTATACCCTAATAGATTGTAAGCTCTTCTCCTTCTGTATCCTCCCTTATACCCTAATAGATTGTAAGCTCTTCTCCTTCTGTATCCTCCCTTATACCCTAATAGATTGTAAGCTCTTCTCCTTCTGTATCCTCCCTATACCCTAATAGATTGTAAGCTCTTCTCCTTCTGTATCCTCCCTTATACCCTAATAGATTGTAAGCTCTTCTCCTTCTGTACCCTCCCTTATTCCCTAATAGATTGTAAGCTCTTTTCCTTCTGTATCCTCCCTTATACCCTAATAGATTGTAAGCTCTTCTCCTTCTGTATCCTCCCTTATACCCTAATAGATTGTAAGCTCTTCTCCTTTTGTATCACCACTTATACCCTAATAGATTGTAAGCTCTTCTCCTTCTGTATCACCACGTATACCCTAATTTAAATTACAAACAAGACATTTCATGTTAAAACCCAAACTTTACTGAAAAAACAATATATAGATTTCCAGCAAATCAGTGGAAAAATCATGGTTATTCATTGGAAAATTGCTTGGCAACACAGGGTGACAAAATATCTAGGTACACTGGCACTGAAAGGGTTAATATGCACAGTATACAGCACTGATTGGACGAGAGCCTGCGCATGCGCTGTGCAAACCATGGAAAGGGACCTGGGAGGTTCAAACGGGTGAGTGGTCCGAAACCCAGGATGGTCTAATTCTTTGGTTTTTGTCCACTTTAAAGTGGCATAAAACCTTTACAAAAGTCTTAAAGGAGCCACGGAACTCAACCCTGTTAGCTTGCAGACAAACCTACAATCTGTCTCTAAATCTGGTTAATAACACAGGACTCGGTCACACACATCTGCAGAAATAGCTGAAGCTGCACCACCAAGCGCCAAGGTGCCTCTGTGAGGTGCAGACCTAACTCTAATCTCTGAGAGCCCCATTTGGGACATACAATGCAATAGATAAATTGGGAGCAGGCTTACCCGAGGTTGCCCTAAAACCTCAAGTGCAGCCCATGGGGTGTAAGGGTCAAAGACCTTGCAATACAGCCTGGACCCCACACCCCATGTGCATGCACAGATTCAAAGGAAACAAAGGAGGGGTGGCAGCCGCTAAAACCTTTACCCCACCAAAAAAATTACCTGTATCTGTGCCTCAAATGTCTCTGAGCCACGCCCATAAATCACTTCCTGGCCACGCCCATCACTCTGTCAGCTGGTCTCCAAGTATGAGTCTCCAAATAGAGCTGTTGCTGTGCTTACTGCCCAAAATATGGTGCCCTAAACCAAGTCACATATATAGTCATATTATACCCCAGAACGCTTGCTGTTTTTCCTTTCATCTGCTCCACCAGAGAACTTCCACCAAACCTGTATGACAATTTGCTTTTGCAACATGAAAGCGCCGGCAACTGCTGTCTCCATGGCAACAGATTCCGCTATGCATTCAAGATCCGGAGCTTTATTATGCATATCGTACGGGGCTCCGCTGAAGAGACACTCCTGATTCCTAAGTATTCCCTTCTTTTTTTTTTTGGAGCGGAGAGGGTTTGCTGGAAAATAGTCTTTTCAAAATCAAGTAGGACTAGACTCCATTCCCAGATGCCGACCCCAGATAACCCGGCTTCAAAATAACTCCTGCCGAGAGGACTGCTCATTACTTGAGCTCTAATTTAAGATGACAGGCGGCAACATCAAAACATTCAGAAGCTAAAGTCACTTTTACGGATCCCCGTGCCTTCAATATTACCGAATAGTCCTTTGTAAACTTTTAAAGTATTTACTGCCGCATGTGTGTGCGACAGATTCCAGGTCCCTAGTCGGATGGTGCTCCAGGAGGAAAAGGTAAGTATCCCACAAATTTGGGGCTTATGCAGTAGGTGGCACAAAGGCATGGGTTAGGGTCCCTAAAGAACAGAAAGTGTCATTGCTTTGGGGCCCAGGCAGTCAGCACAGGTAAAGTAACTGGTAAGTTCTTCCTCCTAATGTCTCTTTCTATATCCTCCTCTTTCCTCTCCTTTATCCTTCCTTCTACCCTAATAAATTGTAAGCTCTTCTCCTTCTGTATCCTCCCTTATACCCTAATAGATTGTAAGCTCTTCTCCTTCTGTATCCTCCCTTATACCCTAATAGATTGTAAGCTCTTCCCCTTCTGTATCCTCCCTTATACCCTAATAGATTGTAAGCTCTCCTCCTTCTGTATCCTCCCTTATACCCTAATAGATTGTAAGCTCTTCTCCTTCTGTATCCTCCCTTACACCCTAATAGATTGTAAGCTCTTCTCCTTCTGTAACCCCCCTTATACCCTAATAGATTGTAACTTTTTTTATTGAGGAAAAATTTGGCATATAATATGTCATATCCATAATGCTATATACAACCTAACACTATACATTACAATTCAGCAGGAAGACTAAGAGACCCTGTCACCTGTGCACGCAGCCGTTCTTCAAAAATCTGTCATTGTTATAAAAAAATCTATGGGTGATAAGAGATAGGAAAGCCCACGCAGAGGGAAGTCATGAAGACTAAAGAGGCTGTTCCTCCACGCCTTCATCCAGGCCCCCCGTTCCCACCTGTCCCTCTCCAGCACCCGGATCTTGCCCACCTCATGCACACCACAGGGACAGGGAGGACTTTCTTCCTAATGCAGAGCTGGCACCGTGCATTCCACGAGAAATAGCGGATCACTAGACTAGATATAAAGTGTCCAAACAAAAATCCCCTCTGTTCTTGAATGCTCCATACACCCACTCAGCATAGGAAAGCTGGAAGAAGAAGGGGGCACTGAGGGCCAACCCCACCTGTTTACACACATCTACATTAAAGGGACACCGGAGCAGGAAGTGGTCCATAGTCTCCACCTCATCCCGACACTCCTCACGGAGACAAATTATCTCTGGCAGGCTGTGACTCTTCTGGATCCCCCTAAGGTAGAGTTTTCCTTGGAAGGAGAGCCAGGCTATATCCCGGTATTTCAAAGGAATTCTTGAGAAGTTAAAAAAGCCTCAAACCCTCCCTCATGATGGAGCCTGGGCAATCCCTGAGGGACAATGGCTCATGAAAAGCCATACCCAGGACCCCACTCACCAGAAGCTTCCTCGGAGTAGATCTCATGTCCTCTGCTGTCAATTGCCATTGCCGAAGTATTTTCAAGCACGGGGCAGCATAGGCCGGGAGCTGAGTCTGAGGAACTTGAGGGCTTTTCACCCGGCCATCATTCTCCCAGTCTCTCAGGAAGGGCTTAACCAGGCTTAACCAGGACTGGAAAATACCCACCCAGCCAGACGGGCTCTCTGCCAACATGCTTCCAAAATTATGTTTCAGAAACAAGAGAGAAGAAAACACTACTGGGTTGACCATCCCTAGGCCACCCTTCCACCTGGATAGGTAGGTGACATTTCTTTTCACCAGGTTCATGCGGTTTCCCCATAACATCTGGAAAAACACGCTGTAGACCCTGGTGTAGAGAGACACTGGCAAAACACAGACAAAGCTGACGTATAAAAAGATGGGCATGTTCGGCCGCCTATAGTGTACTCCCACTCCTCCCCCCCTTCAGCTTCATCTGTACTTATTTTTCAATCTGTACACCTGTGTGTCAAATGTATCTCTGTTTTGAAAAAAAGCTTGATCAATAAAAACGAGTATGGAAAAAAAAAAGATGTGGATCAGGTAGGTCTTGATAAGGTCAACCCTTTCCCTGAGAGACATTTTCCAGCTCTTCCAGACTGCAACTAGAGATGAGCTAACTTTTGAAAAATCGATTCGACTGATTCTCCGAATTTTCCGACAAAAATCGTTTCGACCCGAATTTATTCCCCACGAATCGCTATTAAAAACGGCTATTTCTGAGCCTCCTAGAGCCTCAATAGGGTTGTAAACCATTCTGCCTTGCTGTAACACGCATAGGACGCGTGCTGGGTTATTGAAATAATACTGTAAATAATTATCACATGCAGATCGGAGGCATCGCTAATAGAATCGCAAAGCGGCACAGTTGCAGAGAGTTGAGGTGGCATCACTATGAGGGGCCCCTATAGTGCCTGAACACACCCTGGAGCTGGCAGCAGCAGGAGCCCAAAAATTAGCTGAATCACACCCTGGAGTTGCAAGCAGCAGCAGCAGCAGCTGCAGGAGCCCAAACGTTGCTTTAAAGAGACACTGGAGTTGGCTGCAGGAGCCCAAAAATGGGATGAATCACACCCTGGAGTTGCAAGCAGCAGCAGGAGCCCAAACATTGCTTTAAAGAGACACTGGATTTGGCTGCAGGAGCCCAAAAATTGGATGAATCACACCCTGGAGTTGCAAGCAGCAGCAGCTGCAGGAGCCCAAACATTGCTTTAAAGAGACACTGGAGTTGGCTGCAGGAGCCCAAAAATTGGATGAATCACACCCTGGAGTTGCAAGCAGCAGCAGCTGCAGGAGCCCAAACATTGCTTTAAAGAGACACTGGAGTTGGCTGCAGGAGCCCAAAAATTGGATAAATCAGGTGTTGCAAGCGTTTTGGCTCCTTAAGCAGACACTGTTGAGGAACCTGAGGAGGACATCAGTGAGTTTTGAGGGCACTTTTAAAGGCTTGGAGTGATGGAGAGTGACAGGTCAGCATGGTGGCAGAAGGGGAAAGTATGGAGTCAAATGTGCTCGGGGTAGACCACTCGCGCGGCAGGCTATCTTCCCAGGAGGTAGTGGAAGAGGGCCCCTGGAGTTGGCAGCGGCGACTGTTGGTAGGAGAAATCAGCTACAAGCCCATGTTGCAGTTTTTCTTTAAGCATCCGCAGGAGGTTAACATGGCTATATGAAAGATGTGTAGGCAGAAGGTGAAGTGTGGCCAGGGTCCCAATGTTGGACCCACAGCCCTGCGTCAACATTTGCAGCGTCGCCATAAAGCGGCCTGGGAGAGTTGGCTCCAAAGTGGTGGTCCAGCCTGCTGCATTACCCAGTGGCACACCGCTCTCTGTTCCAGCCAGCCAAGGTTCCACCACCTCCTGTGTGTCATACCCTTCCTCTGTCGCTCCAGATGCTCCTCCTCTTAATCCGAGTCAGTCATTTCGCCAGCAATCCATTGCCAAGCCATGTCCTAGAGACAACAGTATGTGCCCACTCATCCAACGTGCAGAAGCTAAATGTGCTCCTGTATAAGTTGCTGGTGTTGCAGTCCCTCCCTTTTGAGTTGGTGGACCTTTCAGAGAACTGATGGCTTGTGCCGAGCCGAGGTGGAGAGTCCCATGCTGTCATTTCTTTGCGAAGAAGGCAGTACCAGCCCTGTACAGTTTTGTTGAACAGAAGGTGGGGCAGTCCTTTTGCCTGTCAGTGTGTACCAAAGTGCACGGCAGTGCCTACGTCTGGAGCTGTAACTATGGTCAGGGACAATAAATATACTTTTAGGACCACTGGGTGATTGTGGTTCCTGCACAACCACAAAAGCAACTTGGACAGGTCCCTCCGCTGTGGCCTCCATGCTCCTAGGCCTTTGTGCCTGTGACAGTGCACTTGCACTTGTCACTTGTCACAGAGAAAAGTGGCAAATTGTCAATTACATATTAATAGTTAACATTTATGTTATTTGAACATATTTATAATAATAACATATAACATAGCAACAAAAACATATAACATAATAACAGTAACATATAAAATGTATCAACATTTTTTTTTTTTGGTTAATTTTGAATTTTTTTTTTTTTAATATTTTTTTTTAATATTTTGTATTTTTTAGAAACATTGTATTTTTTTTTATATTTTTTTTTCGTTGCCTTTTAATATTTTGTGAATTTTTTTACAAATGTTTACATTTTTTACTTTTTTTTTTTACTTTTTTTTCTAAATATTTATTTTTTCTCTTTTTTTTAATTTTTTTTTTTTTTTCCTAGTGCCCTTCCAGCCTACCATGTGTGCAGGACAGGGCGGTTTCACGCTGTTCTTCACATGGTTTGCCTTGAGCAACAGAGTCACACATGGGAGGAACTGCTAAAAATGAGAACTCAATACATGAAATCATGGCTTACTCCACGAAAACTGCAAATGGGACCCATGGTGACTGACACTGGGAAGAACATCTTGTCTGCGCTGCAACAAGGAAGCCTGAGCCATGCGTCCTGCCATGGCACACGTGTTTAATCTAGTTGTCAAGCGTTTTCTGAAGTATTCCCCCCATCTGAAAGACATCCTAACAACGGGAAGGAAACTTTGCATGCACTTCAGGCACTCCTACACTGCCAAGCACACCCTTCTTGAGCGTCAGCGTCAGAACGGTATCCCCCAACATAGTCTGATTTGCAATGTTTCCACCCGTTGGAATTCCACCTTCCATATGCAGGATCGACTATAGGAACAGAGAAAAGCCATCACGGATTTCTTGATGATCCAAACGGATAGGGGGACTCCCCTGTGTAACTTCAATGTAAACCAGTGGCAGCTCATACGTGACACCTGCCGTTTGCTCAGGCCCTTTGAGGAAGCTACTTTATTAGTCAGTCGCCAGGACTATGAGATGAACGATGCCATTCCACTGCTTCATGTACTACAACACATGTTGGAAACCATGGCTGGTCAGGGCACTAGAGACATGGCGCATACATTTCACAGCCACATGAAGCCTGTGGGGGCTAAAGTGGAGGAGGAGGAGGGGGTGGGGCACAGCGAAGCACAGTTTAGGTTTGACAAAATGACCATTTTATCTAGTCACCTGACAGGAGAGGAGGAGCAGGAGCAGCCAGAGGAGCTAGAGGGTTGTGAGGAAGGCGAGACAGAGGACCCAGACACACCGTGGCAGTTTGCAGTGGAGATGGAGACAGGTAGTCCCTCCGAGTCACTTGCACAAATGGCACGATGCATGCTCACGTGTTTGCGTAGTGAACACAGAATTGTCTCCATTTGTCAGCGGGATGACTTCTAGCTCTCCACCTTATTGTACCCTTGCTTCCGGCACAAAATGGGGGCATTTTTTACACCCACTGAGAGGGAGGACAAACTGACCTACTACAGAGACATCCTACGTAGTCAGTTGGGCGATGTCTATCTGCGCCATGGTCCATACTCGGGGGGACCTCTGCGCTCACCTTCCACTGCCATGGCTGCCGGGGGAGGGGGGGTGGCAGGAGCAGCAGCTCCATCAGCAGCAGCCTCAGTCTTCAGTCGCTAATGAGTAGCTTTCTACACCCGCATAGTGAGTCTACTCATGAGCAGCAGGAAGACCTGGAGCAGGACCTGAACCAGCAGGTCATGTCATACCTTGACATGACCATGCCAACACACCTTGAGGATCCCCTGGACTTCTGGGATGCCAAACTTGACTTGTGGCCGCAACTAGCAGAGTTTGCCCTGGAAAAGCTGTCCTGCCCGGCCAGTAGTTGATTTAGATGGAAACTGGGCTGCTCTATATTATGCTTCAAAAGGGCAAATTTACCTCACAATATAAGCTATTGCCCCTCAGATTTACACAGGGCCTGCTCTATATTATGCTGCAAAATGGCAAATTTACCTCACAGTATAACCTAATGCCCCTCATATTTACACAGGGGCTGCTCTATATAATGCTGCAAAATGGCAAATTTACCTCACTATATAAGCTATTGCCCCTCAGATTTACACAGGGCCTGCTCTATATTATGCTGCAAAATGGCAAATTTACCTCACAGTATAAGCTATTGCCCCTCAGATTTACACAGGGCCTGCTCTATATAATGCGGCAAAATGGCAAATTTACCTCACGATATAAGCTATTGCCCCTCAGATTTACACAGGGCCTGCTCTATACTATGCTGCAAAATGGCAAATTTACCTCACTATATAAGCTAATGCCCCTCAGATTTACACAGGGGCTGCTCTATATTATGCTGCAAAATGGCAAATTTACCTCACTATATAAGCTATTGCCCCTCAGATTTACACAGGGCCCGCTCTATAGAATGCTACAAAACCAAGAGCGAATTTAACTCACACAATATAACCTATTTCTCAGGTTTATATAGGGACTGCTCTATGTAATGGTGCAAAACCATGAATTTTCCTCATAATATAAACTATTGCCCCCCAGATTTACTCAGGGGCTGCTCCATATAATGGTGCAAAACAGGGCAAATTTATTGTCCAATATAAATTATTGCTGCTCTGATTTACACAGGAGGGCCACTCTAAAGAATGGTGCAACATGGCAAATTTAGCTCACAATATAACATAGATTGCAAAATGAGATTTTCAAACAGGGCCTGCTCTATAAAATGGCAATTTTACCTCACAATATAAACTATTGCTCCTCAGATTTACACAGGGATTTAGGTTGATATATATAATAGTGCAAAACAGCGAATTTACCTCACAATACTGTATAAACTATTGCTCCTCAGATTTACACAGTGGGCTTCTCTATATAATGGTGCAAAATGGCGAATTTACCTCACTATATAATCTATTACAGCTCTATATAAAAAAAAAAGCTTATTTAGTATAACAGATAGGATGCAACGTGGTGGTTTGGGATACCATGCGGCCTGGTGTATTGACCGCAGGACAGAAACCAATTTAAAATGCAATAGCTTAAAAAAGCTGAGACTGTAGACGCTTATTTAGTATAACAGATAGGGTGCAACGTGGTGGTTTGGGATACCCTGCGGCCTGGTGTATTGACAGCAGGACAAAAACCAATTCAAAATGCAATAACTTAATAATGCTGAGGCTGTAGATGCTTATTTAGTATAACAGATAGGGTGCCACGTGGTGTTTTGGGATACCCTGTTGGCTGGTGTATTGACAGCAGGACAAAAACCAATGCAAAATGCAATAGCTTAATAAAGCTGATGCTGAACAACGCTTACTTAGTATAACAGATAGGGTGCAATGTGGTGGTTTGGGATACCCTGCGGCCAGGTGTATTGACAGCAGGACAAAAACCAATTCAAAATGCAATAACTTAATAAAGATGAGGCTGTAGATGCTTATTTAGTATAACAGATAGGGTGCAATGTGGTGGTTTGGGATACCCTGCGGCCTCGTGTATTGACAGCAGGACAAAAACCAATGCAAAATGCAATAGCTTAATAAAGCTGATGCTGAACAACGCTTATTTAGTATAACAGATAGGGTGCAACGTGGTGGTTTGGGATACCCTGCGGCCGGGTATATTGACAGCAGGACAAAAACCAATTCAAAATGCAATAACTTAATAAAGCTGAGGCTGTAGACGCTTATTTAGTATAACAGATAGGGTGCAACGTGGTGGTTTGGGATACCCTGCGACCTGGTGTATTGACAGCAGGACAAAAACCAATTCAAAATGCAATAACTTAATAAAGCTGAGGCTGAACAACGCTTATTTAGTATAACTGATAGGCTGCTAAGTGCAGGTTTGGGATGCCCATGTGGCCTGGTGTATTTAAAGCAGACCCACTAATCCAGTTATTTCAATGCTTGTGTGTAACAGATAGGGTTACATAAGGCACTGCATAGATGGCAAGCACAGTGGCCTGGTGTATTTAAAGCAGACCCAAAAATATTAACGCTAATCTAGTTATTTAAATGCTTGTGTGTAACAGATAGGGTTACATAAGGCACTGCATAGATGGCATGCACAGTGGCCTGGTGTATTTAAAGCAGACCCAAAACTATTAACACTAATCCAGCTATTTAAATGCTTGTGTGTAACAGATAGGGTTAGATAAGGCACTGCATAGATGGCATGCACAGTGGCAAGGCAGATTACGGTTTACAGCACAAAGAAATCAAATTGAATTGAAAACTGATCAGGCAAATCACCCTGTCACTGTCACTTTTATGCTGTCCCTGGATTGTTTCGGTTTTCCACTATCTTTCCCTGGCTCTGTCTGCCTCTCTAAATCTCCCTATCTATCTGTAAATCTCCCTACCTATCTGTAACTCTCCCTACCTATCGCTAACTGTCTGTCCCTGTCTGCAGCAACCACCGCTGTCTCACGAATGCAAGTCTGAAATGGGCACACGCAAGATGGCCGCCGCTTTATATAGCACGGTGACGTCACCAGGCTTCCTGGCTGCTGATAGGCTGCATGTGACTGTCCCATCATACCTTGCCCCAGGGTAAATGTCTGGACATGTGCGTCCACCATCTTAGAATGCCTGTCATTGAAATTAATGGAGTTTAAAGGAAAACTTCGATCGATCGAATCGCGGGGAAATTCGGTTTCGTTCAGAATCGAATTCTCCATGAAATTCAGAGCGAATCCGGGTTCGTCCAGATCGATTCGCTCATCCCTAACTGCAACCTTGGCATTGGCAATTTCCAGCCTGCGCTCCCAGTTTTTTTTGCCATAATTGCCAGGACTGAAATTAATGCCAAGGATCTTAATTTCCTGCTGGGGCATTGGGAATGCGTCCGGAAGTTTCGAAGCCCACACCCTCCTTACCCATCCAGAAAACTTCCCGACGCTTCTGTATACTGTGCTATTAGAGAGGCCACCTCCTCTGCCTCATTTGTCCCAGAGACAATCACAGATACATCATCAGAATAGGCAATGACCTTCAAAGGGGGCTCACCAGGCACACCCAGAGGAACCCCACATAACATGCTGCTCTCGACCCTCCTTATAAAGGGATCGATTGCAAACACATACAGTAGGGGACTCAGAGGGCATCCCTGTCGCACACCAGGGCCAACTTCGAAAGGCCTTCCAACCCAACCATTAACAAGAGGGAAGCTCTCAGCCCCTTCATACAGGGTTTGTTGCCAATTAATGAACAGCCCCGGCAGGCCGTACTTACCAAGAAGCAGCCATAGGTACTCATGATTGACCCTATCAAAAGCCTTTGCCTGATCTAACGCCAACAAGTACTTTCCCCAGCCTGCAGCCCTGCACCGCTCCAAGTGCTTCTACCTTGGATGGAGCAGTGCTGATGACGGGAAAGCAGTTGCTCCGCTACTGACGACAAGCGCCAGAACAAAATCTTTGCCAGTATCTTTCTATCGACATTGAGAAGGCTGATGGGGCGCCAGTTCTCAATCATCGAAGAGTCCTTACCTTTTGACAGAAGGATCGCAGCCGAGCGCCTCATGGAGGGAGGGAGGGAACCCTCTGCCAGACAGCAATTAAAGACCTCCACCAAATGTGGTGCCAGGATGGTCTTAAAACATTTATAAAATTCAGCTGTCAGACCATCTGATCCGGGCGACTTTTTAATGGCAAGGTGATCGATCGCACTTACCACCTCATTGGCAGTGACCGGTTCTGTCAAGCTAGTAAGAGAAAGGTCACAACTTTCCATCCTTGCCCGGTCAAGAACCTTTCTGCCCAGGAGGTCAACATAAAAGGACCTAATAATCTCCAGGATCCCATATTTAGATCTTACCAGGGAACCTGTGCTGTCCTTCAGACCAAGGACAGTCTTGAGAGCTGCAGCCTGTCTGCAATTCTGATAGGGATCAGGCGAGTGGTATTTCCCATAATCCCTCTCCAGAACCAGAGAAGCATGCCGGTCATACTGACACTTCCTGAGGAGAAGCTTGTCTTCAGAGATTGCCCCTTGATCTCCAACATTCGAGACAAGGAGGTCCAGTTTCCTCCGCAAGCGCTGGTAGGCTATGTATTTATCAAGCTGTTTTCTTTTTCCTAGGCCCCTGAAAAGCCCAGCAATTCTCATTTTGGTCAGCTCCCACCACTCAGACCTGCTGCTGCAAAAATCCTCAATGGAAACCCGTGCCTGAAAAAAAATCCTCAAAGGATTGTCTTACCGCCTCCTCCTCAAGGAGAGCTGAATTCATCCTCCAGATGCCCCTTCCTCTAGGGGGTGTGTCAGAGGCATTCAAGACCATCAATAGTAAAAGGTGATTAGAGAACTCGACCACCTGCAGCCACGGTGGCTGAGAAGCCGAGCCCTCCTTCAAAAAAAACCTGTCTATTCTACGCTGACTGCTACCTCGCTGAAAAGTGAAGCCCGTGAGGTCGGGGAGTGCTTAATGTGCACATCCTCCAGACCTGCCACTCTAACCATGCTATTCAAAAAGAGACTGTCGCAGCCCAGCTTGCCTTTGAAGCCTCTCCTGTCCATGGGCCTAGTCACGGTGTTAAAATCACCTCCAAAGACTACTGGCCGGGCTGTAAAAAGAAACGTCTTGATCTTTGTAAGGCGGCATTTCCTGTCCCACTTAGTTTGGGGTCCATAGATATTTATTAGGCGCAGGTCCTGCCCCTTTACAATGACATCCAATACCATGCACCTCCCGATCTCCACCTCAATTACTCCACCATGTTGGTTTTAAAAAGCACCGCCACTCTGCTGTAAGGCTCTGCCGCAAGAGACCAAATGGAGGGTCCATGCCTTCACTCCCGCTTCACAGCGTGAATGTCGGCCAGACAAGCCAATCTGGTCTCCTGCAAAAATAAAATATCAGCATCAAACTGGCTGAGAAAAAATGAGGCCATAAAACGAGCGTTTACAGATTTAATGCTGGCAACATAAATGGTTGCCACCTTTATCGGGCACAACGAGCACCTAAGAAGTGAGCAGGAGGAGCTGAAGTGACCCTTGGCCCCACATTTATGGCAAACCTTGGGCTGACCAGGATAAAAGATGGTCAGCCGGTCACGGACAATATAGGCAGAAGATGGCGAGTAAGTGACCTAGTTGCCATTCCAGGGTCACTGACCGCAGTCACAACAGTGGGCCCAGTAGAAAGTCCAACAATAGCATTAACCCCTTTGGACCCCAGACACAGCAGCAGTAACAGGAGCAACAACATCAGTAACAGCATCCAAACCAGCTGAAGCAGAAACAATAGATGCCCTGCCAGCAAGACCCAAACCTGCGGGTGAATCACCCATGGTCCCAGGCCCACCAAGTTCGGCGCACCCAGGAACCTGGTTGGGTGCCAGGATGGTACTTATGGCTGGCGCCACCTCACCCTGTTCAGGGCAAGGAGCACCACAGTCTTCTATACCCCCTGACACAGCGCCTATGGCGCACTCTGCAGGCTGGCTGGACAGATGGACGTTGTCCTTAGCTGGCATGGGCTCCTCAGGCTGGCGGCTGTCCTCTGGCAGATCTGCTCCAGTAGGGGCTTCCTGGATGCCCAGCGATGTCACGCACTGATGTGTTGCCTCAGCAAGAGAGTCTTCCAATGCTGGTTCCGGGGCTCCTGGCTCTGCTACTGCTGTAACTTTGGGTGGAGGTACAGCTGGAGAATCCTCCACCATCGGGGTCTCATCCACATGGTCGGCCTCTTCCTCCTTCACTGTGGGGCCTGAGCGCTGCATGGACTTAAAGCGTTCTAATTTCTATATTTTTCTTTAAAAGCCCCGCTGCTTGCTTTAAGGAACGAAACAAGCTTCTCCTGCTGCCGACATGGTGATTTCAAGCTCAGCCAAGTCTGCTTTGCTTGACCGCCGATCCAATCCCCGAGCCTTGCTGGTGTCCATTTTCTTTTTCTTTAATGCAATTTTTAGCTTGCACAGCTTCTCCTCCTCCTTCGCCACACTGCACAAATTACTACACACACGGCTGCAAAATGCCGACAAACTCTCACCAGGCTGGGGCACCGTGGTGTTACTAGCACTGCTGTTGAAAGCAGTCCCGGGATCCGGAGGTTTAATATTCCTCCGGGGGTACTGGCAAGACTCACCCCCAGAATCATCCATCTTGCCTGGGATAGGACTCCCAGCAAGGCCTCAGGTTTCACAGCTCTCAGCTCATCAGCTGCAGGTAATCAGAGAGGAACTCCACACAGCAGGAGGTGACCGCACCCTCCTGATTACCCTAATAGATTGTAAGCTCTCCTCCACCTGTATCCTCCCTTATACCCTAATAGATTGTAAGCTCTCCTCCACCTGTATCCTCCCTTATATCCTAATAGATTGTAAGCTTTTCTCCTTCTGTATCCTTCCTTATACTGCAATAGATTGTAAGCTCTTCTCCACCTGTATCCTTCCTTATATCCTAATAGATTGTAAGCTCTTCCCACTGTATCCTGAGTTTATCTTCTGGTTTGTCCAATGGTGCTGAAGTTAGCAGACTGATAGCATGAAGGTAAGTGATCTAATCAGATTATTACACAATAATTTTGCCACTTTTTTTTCTTTTTTGCAGTTAGCAACTGTGAAGTTGGGAAAAGAGGGAGGGCTGAGAGAGGAAGCTAACAACGGCTAAAGGCTAGTCACAGGCAAAGTATTGTAAGTATGGAGAAAGGTGAACCATGCATTGTGTATGCTACTAAACTGATTATTATTATTATTATTATTAATAATAATAATAATAATAATAATAATGATAACGATCATGATGAATACTTGAATAAAATAAAATAGCATCACCATATTCTGTAGCCTTTTCTGTTCTTCTATCTATATATCTATCTTTTTCTAGAACACAGAATGATCACACCCCCTCTATGTGCGTCACCCCATATCTGATCTGATCTGAATATCCTCCACATGCGTACATTGTACATTATAGATGAACTGCAACTCCCAGAGGCGGCACTCCACTGCCTCCTTATACTTTCATATTACAGGAGTGACGGCTCCCTTACAGTATAGCGCACATAGGACTACCTAATGAGCACCAGACAGAGATGAGAGAGCCCCCTGACCTCCAAACCCCACTTACTGTACATGAAGACACAGCACATACACTTCATGTGTTTGTCTATCTCAGCAACAGTCAGTGCCCCCTCCCCATGACATATGGGAGGATGAGGGGCTTGACCTATGGCCTGCACCACTAACAGTGGTCCTGACTCAGCTGGAGATAAAACCAGCCCCAATGGCCTTGGTACCCAGTGCGATCGCCCTGCGCGTCCTCCCCTAGAAACAGCCCTGCTCCTATTCACCTATTTATCTATGTATCCCGGGGTGGATCAATTGTGGTGGAGGCCCCTGGGCACAAAATCTGGTGGAGGCCCCAGATACAGTATAAAATAATAGTCCAGCCAAGTAACTGATTGGTGGTTGTCTGGCACCCGCCTACGTACTGGAACGTCAGATCGAGTCCCTTGTGCCACCCTTGTGCGGGTGCGTTCTGCTCGGGAACTCCTGCTTTGCCATTCTGGGTGGGGGGTAGTGTAGTCGCCCGGCTGGTCCAGTAGAAAACAGTTCCCTGCATTGAGCTGCCAGCGGCTGTGCTTGGTGGCCTAAGTGGCTTTGCACCCATCGCTGTAGCATTGCTGACAGCGGCTTGCAGCTCTAGACTCACCGCCCGGCCCTGTGGTGGCTTTGGCTGCAGGTTTGCAGAAGCAAAAAAGGCTTGCCCAGGCGCAGGGGGGCCCCACTGCCATCAATTGCTTTGTTTTCCGGCCCGCGGCCATCAGACTGAAAAGCCTCTTGGACCAGACCATAACCCAAAGGTTGGTGGAGGCCCACTTTGCAGGGCAAGTGATGGAGGCCCCAGGGCACCCACCGCTTGCGCCTCCTCATAATCCGGCCCTGTATGTATCTATATATTCCATATATATCTATGTATCTTTCTTTCTGTATATATCTAACATCTATCTATCTATCTATCTATCTATCTATCTATCTATCTATCTATCTCATATAATCTATCAAATGCAAATATCTTTTCTTTCTGCATCTACTTATCTATAAATCCATCTAGTTTATCTATCTACTATCTATCTGATATTTATCTACATTAAAGGAGCACTATCCTGAAAATTGTTTAATATTAAACATCCATATACAGACGTCGGCTAATAAGAGGAGGGGTCACTTATACACCAGAACTGAACAAAACCCCCGCCAAGCTTGTGCTTTATTCTCACATGGTAGGAACAAAATCCGTGACAGATTTAGTCTATGAGGGGTGATGATGATTTCCTCTTCCAACCATTAAAATAAAAAGAACCAAACCTGACTGGATATTTCCTGATGCTGGGTGTATTAGTGACCTCTCCTCCGGCCATCCAGCGCGTTTACATGAATTTTTATCATTGGGCCAATTTTTCGCGATAGTGCTCCTTTAACTACAGGGGGTGCAGGGGACATTGGGGTCATCGAGGTCAGGGGGCCTCACCATTGCTAACCTATCTTTTCTTCCCAAATTGTGCTCACATATCATCCTGTACAAAGACAGCACCTTGTGTTTGCAGTTCTCATGCTGTTCTCATACAGTTCTTGTATGAGCAACACTGTGGTCCCTATTTAAAGACTAACTCTGGCTTTGTTTCCTGCCCCGGGGGCATCCCTAATTGAGCTACCCTAATCTGTGAATCCCATGGATCGCCCAGAATGACTCACCTCTTCCTGGTCCTACGGCACATGAGCAGGCTCTCGTCCAATCAGAGCTGCTTACTGTGCATATTAAATGTTCAGCAAATGGCTCTTGTTTATGTCGCACAGCCCAGAGATGCTGGGGATGTGTCCACCGGTGTCGGTGAGGGGGCGAGGAAGAAGATGAGGGGGGTTACACAGCAGGGCATCCCAATCTGAAGACCCTGTGGGAAAGCAAGTGGTCGGCCATGGAATCTTTCAGATTTCAGGGCTGTGTCACGTGGGTTTTGTTCCACTTTAATGTCTGCGCTAGGGCCTAGTCACATTGAGGGGTTTATTTAAGAAGCGCTAATGCCACATAGTGCCAGATGAATGTCAGGAGAATGTCAGGTCCCAGTGCAAAAGGGGAAGTTAGCATATCTATCTATCTATTCATCCCATGTCTGTCTATCTATTTATCTATCTATCTAGTTATCAATCTATCCCATATCTATCTATCTATCTATCTATCTATCTATCTATCTATCTATCCATCCCATGTCTATCTATTTATCTATCTATCTATCTATCTATCTATCTATCTCTCTATCCACCCCCTATCTATCTATCTATCTATCTATCTATCTATCTATATATCTATCCATCCCATATCTATCTATCTATCTATCTATCTATCTATCTATCTATCTATCTATCTCTCTATCCATCCCATATCTATCTATCTATCTATCTATCTATCTATCTATCTATCTATCTCTCTATCCATCCCATATCTATCTATCTATCTATCTATCTATTTATCTATCTCGCTATCCATCCCATATCTATCTATCTATCTATCTATCTATCTATCTATCTATCTATCTATCCCATATCTATCTATCTATCTATCTATCTCTCTATCCATCCCATATCTATCTATCTATCTATCTATCTATCTATCCATCCCATGTCTATCTATTTATCTATCTATCCAGTTATCAATCTATCCCATATCTATCTATCTATCTATCTATCTATCTATCTATCTATCTATCTATCTCATGTCTGTCTATCTATTTATCTATCTATCTATCTATCTATCTATCTATCTATCCAGTTATCAATCTATCCCATATCTATCTATCTATCTATCTATCTATCTATCTATCTCTCTATCCATCCCATGTCTGTCTATCTATTTATCTAACTATCTATCTATCTATCTATCTATCTATCTAGTTATCAATCTATCCCATATCTATCTATCTATCTTTCTATCTATCTATCTCTCTATCCATCCCATGTCTGTCTATCTATTTATCTAACTATCTATCTATCTATCTATCTAGTTATCTATCTATCCCATATCTATCTATCTATCTATCTATCTATCTATCTATCTATCTATCTAACTATGGCCCTTATTCATCAAGCGATAGCGCCAGGTAGTGTCTGACGAGCGCCAGGTAGCGGCAGCTAACGGCGACTACCGACTCAAGTACGCCCGGCGGCGGTCACAATGACGCATTTATCAAGCAAAATGAGGCTAGCGCCGGCGAGAGCGACGGCTAGCGCGGCATTCATCATGAAGCCGCCTGGACCGAACAGCGCCGCTGCAAATTCCCTCACAGCGCCAGGTATGAGCTGTCGCTCCCTGGCAATGTCCAATGCATTTCAATGGAGCAATCTATAATTAATCATAATTAATTTGGATTATTTTTTTTTTTTTTTTTTTTAATGTCAAAAAATCGGAGAACACTTCTGCAATGTTAGGATATATTTTTAAGTCAAAAAACAAAAAAAAAAAAATTTGTGCAGAATTGATCTAACAGGTCTGAGATTAATGTATTCATATTACAAAATGATTCTAAAAACATGTATAATGTTACATTCAAAAAATATGGTTGTTTAGGGGTTAAAAACTAGTTAATACAGATCGGCGCCAGCGCTCTGGGGTTTAAACAAGGAATGGACAGCGACAGCACATTCGGAGCGTGATTTTTTGATGAATATGAAGCTAGCCGTTCGCTCTGGCCATTCGTTGTCAGGCGCTCACATACAACGCTGGACCTGTGAAACAGCGACTCCCCAGCCCGTATTCAACATTACCGCACACCGACTGAGTCGCTGTCATCAAGCTAATGCCGGCCAAGCACAGCGAATACTGGCTGGCGCTGAAAAAATCACGCTACAGTCGCTCATCTGTCGCTACCTGGCGCTATTGATGAATCGGCCTCCCCGTATCTATCTATCCATCCCATGTCTGTCTATCTATTTATCTATCTATCTATCTATCTATCTAGTTATCAATCTATCCCATATCTATCTATCTATCTACGTATCTATCTATCTAACTATGTATCTATTTATCCATCCCATGTCTGTCTATCTATTTATCTATCTATCTATCTATCTATCTATCTATCTATCTATCTATCTAGTTATCAATCTATCCCATGTCTATGTACCTAGCTGACACTCCTTTTCCCGCAGTTTGCTGAGCCCCACGGCTGGATTCTGTGACAGTCATCGTGCTCCGGCGTGACGCCCGGTAATGGAGGTCGCCTCATTCACAGCTGTCCTAACAGCTGCACTAAACGCCGCTCTCCTGCCACAATCATAATGGCTCCCACTGTTCAGAAATAATTGCAGTTTATTTGCTGGCTGTGTTTCCGTGCACAAAACGAAGGAGGAAAGGAAAACAGAAGAAGTGCGGCTAATTCAAAATAAACAAGAACAATGCTGTGTTCAGAAATACAAATACATGAAAAATAAAATCCACATTTAAAGGGAATCTTAATTTATAAATTATCCCTCTGTGACGGGTGGAAACCATGGGCAACACTACAAGTAGGAACCATTAGAGCCCTGTCAGAGGAATAGGCCCCTGATAGTGATAGAAACCTTAAATAGTTTAGTTAAAACCTTGTTAGATGCATTTCTTGGGATCAATGAATCATGAGACCACGTGATGGCAGTGTTGCCTAAGGAATGGACCTAACCAATACTTTAATGGTCTGGCATTCCCCTTTGGTTTGATAAATAGAGACTTAGACCCTTATTTAAGAAGGAATAGCATCAGGTAGTGGCTGGTTAATGAGAGGTAGCGACAGGTAGCGACTGGTGAACGCCGCACACGGCACGCAATTTCACATTTATCAAGCAGAATCTGTTTAGCGACTGGGATAACGCCATGTAGCGTCTGATTCATCATTTTCCCAGCCTCAGCGAACAGAGCCGGCAT
This sequence comes from Gastrophryne carolinensis, assembly GCA_027917425.1. NCBI lineage: Eukaryota > Metazoa > Chordata > Amphibia > Anura > Microhylidae > Gastrophryne > Gastrophryne carolinensis. The sequence goes on along the minus strand of CM051239.1, from coordinate 27,970,413 downwards.
TCAGCCTTGCACAGCGCCAGGTATTACCTCTCCTGTCGCTCTCCCATACATTTCAATGGACGATCCTTCTCTTCTCTTTAAGCAGGGTTTTTGTTTTTTTTTTCCCCAAAAAATCTCAAATAATTCTGTGACCTTTTCTGGCCTTGAAAAAGCATTTTTTTTCTCAAATCATTTTTTATAAATTTCTTCAGAAATGACATTACAGGTCTGGCATTAAAGTGTTCATGTTACAATGTTGCTACAATGTAATTCCACATGTTTCGCTTTGTCACTAGTGGATAGATGCAGAAAAACAGACTTTAAACACACCGCCTTCGCCGCTCTTTCAGCGCTTTTTTTCTTGAATATGGTGTGAGTCAGTCGCTATGAGCAGTCGCTAACATGCGCTCCCATACAGCGCTGTACTGGTCAAATAGCGACTCCTCACAATGTATTCAACATTACTGCACAGTGACTGAGTCGCTATAAACTAGCGACTCACGGCCGAGCACAGTGACTACTAGCGGGTGCTCTGAAAATGCCTGCTACAGACGCTCATCTGCCGCTACCTGGCGTTAGTGATGAGCCTGCCAGCCAGGTGGCATTGGCAACATTACCTGCCCTGCCATTGGTTGGGGCTCACAACTTAGTGTGTAGTAGCAACAATACAGAGGTTATATAAGGGAGAGACCAAACTTTCCAGAGTGTTCTTTGCCAAGACTATGCTCATGAGGGGAAGCGTTTCAATGTAGTGGAGGAGCTGAGAGACAGCCATGGAGGAAACCAATGGATTGTACTGTTTGCTGTAACCTATGGATTATGCCTGTACTGAACTTTGCTGTTTTACCATGGATGGAAGCCTATCAAGTGTCATCAATGGAGACCAGCGATGACTGAAGCCAGTAAGTGCACCTCCACCCACACAGGCCACACCAACATGGGATGCCCTACTCTAGGTCCTAGAACCTCCCTCGCTCCCCACGGCCAGGCACGTGCCCGCTACACCTCTTTCCCACCCTTAAAATTTGGAAGGTATGCTACAGGTAGAATTGTCGGAGGGACGCCTGATAGTGACCTTGTAGAAAGGCCATTTGGACCCATTTCCTGTTTAATCTGGATCCCAGGCTTTGCTATATTTTATAGTCTTTTCTTGACGAGTGCTGGGATTCCTCACCCTGTCATTGTGATGTCATCACCTGTTCATCTGACCAGGACAAAGAGGTTCTCAAAATGTTGCTACAGTTTCAGCATAGTAACTGTTATAGGGGCTACCAGTGGGTGTCCTGTGAAGCTACTTGGTTGAGTGCTAGAATATGCCTGGCACCTGATTTTGAGATGGCACTTGGTGATTGCAACTAGGCAATGGATGTTGGAAAAAGTTTAGCAAACCCATCTTTTTTCCTCTTCAAGGATATTTGATTGTACAGGAGGCGGTAAACTTTGGGTGACTCATTGCCTGGTGGCTGGTTCTTGAAAGGGGCAGGTTCCAATTGGCTGCTGGTCCCTGTATCTGCTGTTGTCATGGGTAACATGCACAGTGCCTCTATGGAGCCAAACCTAACTGCCTTAACTTTATTACCCCTTTCAGTGCCAAGCATGTAGATTCTACGTGCTTGTTTCTTTTCCCGCTAGTGTAAAAAATAAAGCCCACCTCTGTTCTGGATAAATCGCTGGGGGTCTCCTCTTTCCCTGGAGCCCCTCGATTGCCGTCTGTCACAGGGAGGGGCTTTTTATACCGGAAGTGAGATGATGCGATTATAAAATGCTGCTCCCGGAGGCAGCTGGCAAGCAGAAGCCGGAAGCGATGAGCAGAAGTCGAGTGCAGGGGATCGGAGTCCTAAGACTATTCTTATAAAGTTGGAGAATGGCCAGCAGCTCAGATCTTAAATTCTTAATGGCCAAGCTGAACAATGACAATTATCAGCTATGGAAGTTTAAAGTGGAAATGCTATTATTCAGAGATGACTTGTGGGAGGTTATTATTACAGAGAGGCCACAGGACAATAATCAGGACTGGGACAGGAAAAACAAACAGACACGGCTTACTAGTAGAAAAAACAATCAACTTATTCACATACATAGTGAGAATGCAGCGAAAGGCATGTAGGATGTACTGAAAAGACTGCATGAGAGATCAAGGTTAAACAGCAAGCTGCTGCTGAGGAAACTTGAGGAAAATGAGGCTTAGCAGAGAGCAGGAAATGCAGGAGCATATAAATGTCATGCTGGAAGTGATCGCACAACTCAGATAAGTCAGTGAGAATATAACAGACAGTCCCGCTGCTGGCATGTTCATTTTCATTCATTCATATTTATTATCATATATATTCATTCATATTTCATTTGCCTGAGACAGATCTGACACTAGCATTTGTAAAGACCAGGCTCATAGATGAGTATCAGCAAAGAAAGGAGCTTGCGCATGACTCCACCAGCCACCAGAAGAGGTCTTAAAGCTACAGACACAAAGATACACAGGAAAGAAAACCAAGATGTGCATAAAGAGAGACTGTGCTATATTGAAATACTGCTCTAAACCACTTTGTCAAATAAAGAGAGAAACTTGATTCTCTCTCAGACTGAGTGTCTTGGCCGGCTCCATCTGGAGAAGGATTTGCCCTCATCTTCAATGACTGGAGTGACCACCTGCCTTGGGACAATTGTGGAAGAGGTCAGAAGCCACACAGATGCCATAAAACCCTTATAGAACAGGAAACAGTTCCAAAAAACAGTGCCAAAAAGTAACGTGAAAGCATCAGACTTTAAGTGAAGTTGAGTATATACATCAACCCCTCCTGCTCCCATGAAACATGGACTCCATTTGAGTGGACCCCAGACCTTAAATATAACTTTAGGGATGCCAAGTTCCTCATTGCTCCCAGATCATATCTATCTGGGATGTCCCACAATCTAAGACCTCCTAGAAAGCCTGAAAATTGTCTTTTAATACTAACAATGGTTGGTTCCTTGTCTCAGCAACTGTATTCTCTTCTTGAAACCATTTGGGTCCACTGCCTATCTGACTGCATTAACCCAATGTATGGCACAAGCAGTGCCAAGCCCTGGGCTTCCTGTATCCTCCAGAATCAACCATGTAATCTCTAAAAATGTTCTAGTCTAGCCAAACAACTGACGAGCCACTGGTTAAGGACCCCTGCCCTGGCTATTCCTTTGAGCCCAAGTTCTTAGCCCCTTTTTTTAATGGCATCCCCGAGCGCATGCACCAAATTTCAGTGTTCTATTACATGTGTACTAGAAAAGGGTCTTCGACCCATCCCCCCACTTATGGTCATATGTAATCAGGGCTAATCAGGGTGTAATCCAAGTTGTCCATTCCTATGTAATTCTAGGAGCACAACTATTTCGTAACATCCATATATTCCATAACATCTGCATGGGGTTAAGCCATAAAAGCATATGCACTTGGTCATCAAAGGGGGTCATTAGGGGAGCAAATTACTTAACTTTATTTTCTTGACTAGAGGTCTGCTGAGCTATCAATAACTTTTGAAAGAATAATAAGCAGCATATGGTACCTGTAGACAATTGGTCCTGTAGTCAGTTTGGTCCTGCATCATGGGGTCCCGGATTTATGCCAATCCAACACCCTAAGTGATGGGAATCAGGGATCTCCTGAGCTGTGGGTCCTGGAGCAGGTGCTCCATTGCACCAATTATATCCTGCCCCCCTGCCTGGCAATTCCTTGGAAGCTCATCCATCATTTGTAGGAAATTGATGGATTGGGCCATTACACCGACTGTAAAAGTTGGGGCACAACAGGTACTGCCCTACTGTGCCCTCTCTGTGCAAGGTGACAGGGGGAGCTGCTGGACTCGGAATTTCAAAGCCAGTAATTTTTAGAGCGCCAGATACCAAGTAAGATGCTGCAGGGGACAGCAGGTGAGTATATTTGAAACTGCCCAAAAAGGCCCTAAAAAATTAAGGTCTTTTTCTATGGAATTTTGGGGCCATTGTTCCATGAATGATGTGGCCTTGCTGCTTGAATATACATACATTGTACTTTGCAGCTTGCCTGTGTCCTTTAAGTGTCCCGCTGGCTCCTGCAGGCGCCCGTTTGATGTGTGGGTGATTACAGCTTTCAGAAGTGGCCTAGCGTATTATTAGAATGGCTGTCAGGGAGATATTTTTTTTTCTGAAAAGGATTAATTGCACACTTAGAGGAAATGTGAAGTGGCGAAGAACACAGAAAATAAATGCCTGCGAGAGCTCCTTTCATCCCGGTGAAGAATGGCACGGAGGTCCGCCACTTCCTATAATGGACCACTCAGGTCTGCTGATAAAACCAAAACTAAGGAGGGAGTACGATGGGTTTGTTTTCTTGCATTAAAATTTTTTTTTTTTTTAAATTCCGACCTCCATCCTATGTTCCATAAAGTCCATCTATAATTTTCCAAAATCATTTAGTAATTGCTCCGGTTTCTCTTTAAAGTAAATCTATTATGGCAGGTCCTTGAGACAACCTCTGGTGCAGTGTTGTGTTTCTTGTTGCCGCCATTGGCCGGTTTCGCCAGGGTGAAAAGGGATGGACGCACAGCAAAAGTGAGATGGGGATATTATCAAGGAGGAGGAGGAGATGGAGCTAACATCAGAGCTGGAGATCACCGTGGGACATTGAATAGCACAGCTAAGGCCGTGCTTGTCAGTTAGCAATGGCTAAGGCCCTTATTTATGAAGGAATAGCGACAGGTAGCGACTGGTGAGCGACCGGTAATGACGGGCACCGCCACGAGAACGCCGGCTCCCCACCACAATCACACATTTATCAAGCCAATCCTGCTTAGCGACTGAGATAGCGCCATATAGCCACTCATTCATCATTATTCCAGCCTCAGCCCACAGCGCCAGCGTCTGACCTTGAACAGCGACAGATATGACCTCTCGCTACCTGGCGCTCTCCAATGCATTTCAATGGAACAATCTTTAAATATTCATAATTAATTGTTATTAATGTTTTTTTTTTTTTTTTTTTTTAAATGTGAAAAATTCTGTGACCACTTCTGCCATGTTAGATAATTTTTTTAAGGTAAAAAAAAAAAAAAAAATTGTGCAGAATTGATATTACAGGTCTGATATTATTGTATTCATATTACTAAATTCTTTAAACATTTTTTTTTTTTTGGTTTCCAAAAATATGGTGGTTTGGGGGTTAAAAAACTACTTTTAACACATCGCCGCCAGCGCTCTGGGGTTTAAACATGCATTTTACAGCGCTTGCATTTTTTGAGCGTGATTTTTTGATGAATATGGTGGGAGCCGGTCGCTCTGACCAGTCGCTATCATGCGCACCCATACATCGCGGAACCTGTCAAATAGCGACTCGTCACCCCGTATTAAACATTACTGCACACCGACTCAGTCGCTATCAACAACCGAACAACGGCCAAGCACAGCGACTACTAGCGGGCGCTGTGAAAATACTGCTACAGTCGCTCAACTGTCGCTACATGTCGCTATTAATGAATCGGCCTCCCCGTAGGTGGCGCGGGGTGAGGATCGGACCCTGAAGCAGACAGATGATGCAGCAGGCAGCAATAACATCCAAAAGGTAAGCAGGGGCCGATTGGGGGGGGGGATCGGCCCCTTTTTATTTTAGGTCTGATGATCCTTTAAAGAAGCAAAAGTAATAAATGTGAAATAGAGGGAAAGAGGGAATGCGGATAAACAATGGAGAGACAGAGGGTATGTGAAAAAGAGACAATGAAGGAGGAAATGCAAGAAGACAGGAAGGGAATGTTGAAAAGATAAATAGAATGAGATAATAGGGAATAATAAAAATGGAAGAAATTAGTAAGAAGAAGAGGTACATGTAGTAGGAGAAAAAGTTGAGAAGCACAAAAGAAGTAGAGGCTGTGGAAAAGGGATAGAAGGAGAGGATGTGAAGAAAAGTGGAGGAATGTGGAAAAGAGAGGAAGAAATAGTGAATGTGGTAAAGAGGAACAGAAGGATAAAATGTGGAAAAGAATGGTAAAAGGAGGGAATGTGGAGAAAAGAAGAATAGGGGAATGTGGAATAGAGAGGTAGAAGGAGGGAATGTGGAACAGAGTGGAAGAAGGTGCAAAAGTAGACAAGAGATGGACAAAGAATTGAAAAAAAAGGTAGACAGGCAAAAATCCCAAAAAAGAAAAAAAAGGAAGAAATATCGAAATAAGAGGTAGAAGGAAGGAATCTGGGGAAAAAAGAGGTAGAATGAAGGAATGTGGAAAATAAAGCAGAAGAAGGAGAGAATGTGAAAAGAGAGGAGACAGGAGGGAATTTGGAAATAGTACAGCAGGGCTGAATGTGGAAAGGGAGCAAGAAAGAGGGAATGTGGAAAAAAGTCAGATGAATGAAATGTGGAAAAAGAGGAAAAGAAAAAAAAACAAGTGGGCAACATAGAGAGGGAAGGGAGGGAACGTAGAGGACAAGACAGAGCCTGGTATGTGGGAAAAAGTTAACATGGAGTGAATGTGGAAAAGAGAGGAAGACAAATGGAATGTGCCAAAGGAAAAGAAGGAGGGATATGGAAAAGAGAGAAATAGGGGATATGTGGAAAAAAAGGGAGAAGGAGGAAGGATGAAAATGGGCAAAGGCAGAAGCATAAATTAGAATAGAGAGGAAAAGTGATGCAGAAGGAATGAGGGGTAGAGATGAATGTGCCTTGAATGCTCTTCTGGTGCAAGGGGCAGAGTGTCCAACCTGTGCGTTCGTTGCATCACAAGTCATGTGATGTGAGACATGTGGGTGGGAAGTGGCCAGGGCCATACAGTGTTGAAGCCAGGTGGGGTATTTAATAAGGGACCCTACTATAGGGCTTTAAATTGTTACAGAGGAGCTGTACCAAAGAAGGATCGAGAGAAGTGTTGTAGCTGAGAGAGAGCTGGCATGGATGACAGTGACAGGCTAGTTGGTCTTGGGACTCAATGGGTGGTTGTCCCCCTCTTGAATTGGGATGCCCCATTGTGTGAAACCCCCTAGATCAGATTTTAGTGTGTGTTTAGTGTGTGCCCCAGGCACTCAGGTCTTCCGGTGCCGTATCTTGCATAGATGGTGGAGAGCGAGGATCTGGAAGCGCGGCTGGTGGCGCAGAGCTGGTATTTGCAGCCCTGCATCACGCTAATTAGGAGCTGACCTTTTCCGCTGAGCTTGCTTCTCTACAATGCAGAAATCAGTCCCTGGCGCAGATAAGAAAATAACATTGTCATCAGATGGCGGCCTCCTCCAGCCTCCCTGCCTGCCCTTTATAGAATACGGCACAGGCCGAACGGCTGCAGAAAAAGAAAAAAATTATTATACGGTATGCAAAGAATAAAGAGCGATTTAGTCATTATCATGAAAAGACATTTAAAGGGAAAATAAAGACTGAATAAACTTTTTAAAGCAGATCTAAATCCTCTTGGCAACTCTGCCAAAAGGACCCCCAGCCCCCCTATTACTGCTGCCCCTGAGCCCCAAATGTAGGCTGGCATTTTTCTCATATATGATGGAGGGACCAGGAAACAGCTGTTACATATGGGTACCGTATTTGGCGGTGTATAAGACGACTTTTTCCCCCTGTAAAACATGCCTAAAAGTGGGGGGGGGGTCGTCTAATACGCCGGGTGCACCTGGGTCCAGGGGTGGACTGGCCATAGGGCGTACCGGGCAATATCCCGGTAGGCCGGCGCCAGGGAAGGCCGCAAACCTGAAAACAACAGATGCTAGAGGGTGAGGGGCGGCCGTTGCGGCTGGCTGGCCTGCCCATCCCTGCTGTTCCTGCCGCCGCCGCTCTCATACACACTAACACACACACATTCATGCTTACTTCACTTCTTGGCTGTTGAGCGCTGGTCGGCGGTGGGCGTGCCCCAGATGGCCGGCGTCCAATGAAAACAATGGACGCCGGCCATCTGGGGCACGCCCAACAACGACCAGCGCGCAACAGCCAGGAAGTGCTGGTAAGCATGAATGTGTGTGCGTGTTTTCTGTGTATGAGAGCGGCAGCGGTGGTGGCGGCGACAGGAACAGCAGGGACGGGCAGACCGGCCCTCCGACCATCGGTAAGTGTGTGGGTGTGTGAGCGGTGGGGCAGGGGGAGAAGGGAGTGGGGCCACTCGCTGGCTGTACTGAGGGATGCCCCCATGCCTTTATTGAGGGATGCCCCCATGCCTGTATTGAGGGATGCCCCCATTCCTGTACTGAGGGATGCCCCCATGCCTGTACTGAGGGATGCCCCCATGCCTGTACTGAGGGATGCCCCCATGCCTGTACTGAGGGATGCCCCATGCCTGTACTGAGGGATGCCCCATGCCTGTACTGAGGGATGCCCCCATGCCTGTACTGAGGGATGCCCCCATGCCTGTACTGAGGGATGCCCCCATGCCTGTACTGAGGGCTGCCCCCATGCCTGTACTGAGGGATGCCCCCATGCCTGTATTGAGGGATACCCCCATGCCTGTATTGAGGGATGCCCCCATGTCTGTATTGAGGGATGCCCCCATGACTGTATTGAGGGATGCCCCATGCCTGTATTGAGGGATGCCCCCATGCCTGTATTGAGGGTTGCCCCCATGACTGTATTGAGGGATGCCCCCATGACTGTATTGAGGGATGCCCCCATGACTGTATTGATGGATGCCCCCATGACTGTATTGAGGGATGCCCCATGCCTGTATTGAGGGATGCCCCCATGCCTGTATTGAGGGATGCCCATGCCTGTATTGAGGGATGCCCCCATGACTGTATTGAGGGATGCCCCCATGACTGTATTGATGGATGCCCCCATGACTGTATGAAAGTATGACTGTAAGAAGCCAGAAAGTATGACTGTAAGAAGCCACCCAGGTAGGTACTCTGGGGAAGGGAATTGACATGTTGAAATAAAATCTGATGTTATTTTACGTTTTATTTGGTGTGCGGAAGAGGGAGTAGTCTTATACGGTGAGTATATAACAAACTCTATATTTTGAGTGGAAATGTTGGGGGGTCGTCTTATACGCCCAGTCGTCTTATACGCCGGCAAATACGGTAGTTGTTTCCCGTCCCCTGGATGGAATGCTTCTAGGAAACAGTGAGTATCTATCTAATTCATTTCTAATAGTGTGAGAGTCCAGGTGAGCTTAGTTTAGTATCTCTGTAGACCAAGGCTTTCGCTGACTCTGATTTCCAAATGAGGATTTACTACAGGTTTTCTTTAAAGTGGACCAAAATCGAACCTAGAGTCTACAAGACCTTAGGTCCAGTTAAAAACCATCCCCTGCCGCATCCCAATTTCGGATGTCCCTCTATGTGAATTTCCACCGGCGGCGGCAGCGGCATCTCCTGCATCTTTCTACATCTGTATGTGGTACCGCCACGGACCTTGAGCAGCTATACTCCCAATCATCTTTTTTAGCCTATTGACACGGGCAAGATTGGATTAGAGGAGAGCCAGGTCCGCGGTATGGGATTTCCGGTGAGCTATGTGTAAGGGCGACCGGCTGGGTTCCCCACAGCAGACTAAATATTAGGATAGTGAAAATCCACCTAACTGGGGCATCCTGTTTTTAGATGCCTCTGTATATGAAATACAAAGGATAGCTGGGTATCTTACCACGCTCCCACTGGGTGTGCGTGTGTTTCCAGACCTTCAGTCTACATACCTCCCTAGTGACCCTGATTTGGAGGGACTGTCCCTCTTTTGGGTCCATGTCCCCCTTCCTTCATTGTTTGCATTTGTTCCTTTTTGATGTAACATTTGGTTACATCAGGTAAGAGGTTCCTCTTTGGTGTAACATGCAGATCTGCATCAATAAATGATTCATTTGCTATTTAAAGTGTTTATATTGTTTTAACTGATACATCCTATCTCCTATCCATCCCTCAATGAGGGGCATGGCCTAATTTAACAAATGTCCCTCTTTTCCACCCTGAAAAGTTGGTTGCTATAAGTCCATTCTGAATGAATGGATTGCCAGGGCACCTCACATAGTGATCTCAGGGGATTTCATACAACATGCCATCCCAAATCCTAGATGCCTCTGGGAGGAAGGGAGGAAATCAGCCAGTTCTGGAGTCAAAGCTGGGCCAAAAGTGGTTTTGGTCTGCTCCAAATGGTCTGTCCAGATATACAGCAAACACCCAAAAATGTAAATACAGCTTTTCCTACCCCTCCCATAACTTTTCTATCTGGCGCTGGTGGTCTAAAACTTGCCAATGAAATGCACTCTCGGCAATTGGTAAGCAGTCTGAAGCCTGGCAAAACAGTACAATTTAAAAAGTCAGACCAGTGCTGGGTCATATCTCAGGGGTAAGGTAAGTGTAGGGTTTTTCTCTTCATTATGAATCCTAAAAAGCAATCCTAAAGAAGATAAAGGCAACTACTAGTGCTAGCTAGTTAGCATTCCAAGGGGGCATCCCAAATCTGACTGATCACAGCTTGAAGTCAGTTTTTGGTTTATACATACACCTACTTCTGAGATCCTGCAGTGGCCAAATGTGGATTCCACAGGAGCACCCCCTGCTCCCCCTTCTTTGCGCGCCCAGCAGACCCGACAATTTTGATTATAGGTCTTGGCACCATCAGCTATGAAGTTGGGGGTTTATTGTGGGGGTTTGTGATTCAAATAGTGCTCCCTCTAGTAGCTGAGCAGTTGTAGCCTAGATATATCTCCTTAAAGGAACAGTCCAGGCCATAATAATGCAGCACGGCCCTCATTTGAAGCCTGTCCCATTGCATCGCCTCTAAGTCCTGTAGTGCGTTGTAGATGCTGTAGCAGGTCTCCAAAGTTTCCCCTCTTTTCCATTCTATTTTTCCATCACCCTGTCCATCAGTGATCCTATCGTGAGTGAGCCTGTCAAGTGCAACCCACGGTCTCAATGACCAGATCTCAAACAGTAACAGTTAAAAATGTTGAGTAAGCGCGAGTGCTGGATGCAGCAGAGTCAAATCCTGATAGACATTTGTGTTTTAAGAGGAACTGGCTTTACTGGAACATGAGTGCACTAAGAGATAGATAGGAAAAAGAAGTCATAGAGACTACACATTGACATATGTAACATCTGTCATAAATGTAAACTGCATTAACATAGCAATATACATGCAGATCACATACAGAGACAAGCTGTGAGCTGTTGCAAAGTATCTCCAACTATATATATATATATATATATATATATATATATATATATATATATTATTAAATTGAATGTGATGGCTATACCAAAGCCATCTGTGTCTATGCTGATTCTGGCAGTGGTTAACAGCCATCCTGCCGACCCCAGACCACCGGACCTGGAGGGAGCTGTGGATCTGGCGGACTATCAGACAGCATGTGACCTGGCAGGGAACAGGGAAAGAAGAGGTGGAGAAGATGTTTCTGTGTTTTTGTGAATGGTAAGGGGTACAAAAGTCCCCTATACAAACACAAAGGGGTAGAGGGCTGGCATACAACCCACCTGGCAGGTGGCACGCTGATACTGCCCTATTACCTGCACCCTCTCCTGAGCATGGAGGGGGGGCACAAGAGTCAGTTTCCCTTAGCATAAGCCTGATGTTCTGCCAGGGGTGCCAGGGAGCAATGGACCTGTGCTGAAGGGCAAAGGGGATAGTGGACTTACAGGGCCTCTGGGCCCTGGTGCACCAAACTAGTTGCCCATGGGATGGAAGGGGACACTCTTTTTTGTTTCTTTATTGCTGTATTGCTGCTGAACTCATACATTAAAGATGGCTTTTATGACGAAGGACTTCAGTATTTATTCTGCCAACAAGTATGTGAACCCTGGGAAGTCAACATAATAATAGTCAGCTCTACCTTGAATTTGTGGCTATCCCAGGTGAGACAAAAGACCTCTGGCAGCAGCTGGGAGCACTCCACTCCAACAATCATGGTAGAACAGAAAAATGTAGCCAGCCAGTTAATCCAGTAAAAATTCGTCACAAACTGTATTCTCAAAAAGTATTAAAAAGCCATGGAGGCAAACATTCCCAGTGAAAAATACACTAAACACGTCTACACCAAAAAGAGGTCCTTATTCATGAACCCTGGGAAGTGTTAGAAACCAACCCCTGACCCAACCTTGCATACATGAGACAACAATGATCCCAGAAGAACCCACTGTCTACACTGCACCACCAACCAACAGGCATGTGTGGCAGCATTTGCCTATGACACAACTGGCCAATAGGATTTTTGGCCTATGGTTGTTCTTAATGTTATTGGAACCATTTTCCCTGAAGCTCCTCCATCTACTTATCTTTACTGATACTTGCCAACCTCTGCTAGGTTCCATCACCAGTCTGGCTGTCCATAACCTCTGTTTCTTTTAACAACCACTTCCAGTTTGCGGTCTGCCCACAATCTCTGCAACGTTTTGCGACCATGTCCAGTTTGCTGTACTTTCTACAACTATGTCCAGTCTGCTGCCTTCCCATAACCTCTGTTACTTTCCACAGCCACATCCAGTCTGTTGCCTGCCCACAAATGTTACTAAGTTCTACGACCATGTTAAGCTTGTCCTTTGCTACATTCAATCACTATGTCCAGTCTGCCATCGGCCCACTACCTCTAATATGATCCATAGTAACATCCTGCCTGCTGCCTCTCCACAACCTCCGCCATATCTCTTGACCACATTGCCTGCCACTTTCTTACCACGTCTGCTACATTTAACAACCGCATACAGTATTTTGCCTTCCCAAGCTGCCTTCTATGCCTGGCAGGGGAGATACCATGATCCCGAAGGTGGTTCTCCCAGGGAAGGAATAGGGCTCCCTGGGAGGCCACCTAGGGTTGTGGCTATCCCCTGCTGGGTACGTTTCTCGGCCTTTTGGCCGGATAGCATGTTGGGCCAGTCCTTATCCCACGGGATCATGACCGGCAGAGGTTGATGTGGGGAGACCTTTCTTAGTAGCGGGAGGGTGACGTCTGCACTGGGATGTCACCTTTCAGCGAAAAGATTGGTTTAGACCTGCCCTCTGTCTGGGAATGTGCTCGAGGGGGAGTGGTGACCCCCGCTGGGAGACGGCTGGTCAGCCAGGTATCCGGCCCAGGGCTAGGAAACGCTTTGAAGCCGTCTGCTGATGCCCCCTGGGGTGGCGCCCAGGGTGCCCGAAAGTCACTACTCACGCAGTGCACGAGTAAGGCGTAAGGTCACCGGCACACGTTTCTTTAGAGCACCGCCTTCTTGGCGGGGCCTTACGGCTCCACCAGAAGAATTTTTAAAGCCGTAAGGCTCCGCTCTGTCTTCGCACAGAGCACCTTTGCTTTATAGCACTTTAATCCCCATCCCTTAATTTATTTCACGCCATAGCACTTATTTTTGATGTGTGTTTGTTCCAGTGTGTTGTTCTTGTTGTGGGTGCCTGGACCCTTATGGGCCCTGTCCCCAAGAAGGGGGGTGGAAGAGGTTATAGGCCTTCTGGCCTCGCCTCGGAAACCCTGCCCAGTGGATCCCCCTTGAGGCCCGGGCTAGTACAAGGCAGGTCTTATGGCCAGCCAAGGAAACCCCGGTGCCGAAGCGAGTTAGTACCTGGTCGGGAAACCGCCAGAGAAAGCTTTTCGCTGAGGGATCCAGTCTGTGATCCACAGGGAATCCTTCGGGTAGTACCTGAGGACTAAGTTCCCTCTTCTCCTCCGGGAGGGAGGGATAAGTATCCTTGTACTCTCTGTCAGGGGGCTCGTCCTCCGGGAGAGTAGGGGAAAGGGGCCCTGTCTCTGCGAGACGGACCTAGAATGGGCACCCCAAAGTGTTTTTCAGTGTGTTTGCACTTTTCACTTTGGGTGGCACGTTTTTCACGGTGTGTTTATCACACAGGCGGCTTCAAAAAAAAAAAAAAAAAAAAAAAAAAGCTGCCTTCTATGCTCCATGACAATGTCCAGTCTGATGCCTGTCTAGGACCTATGTCACCAAGGTGGGCTGGGGCCAAACATCACCAAGGGAATTCACAGGTCTTCACCAGCCCACCACCACCCCATGAGCTCCTTAACCATACCCCCAAGGAACTTCTCAGCTGAAAAAGGCATATTTTGATCAGCCGATGCTATAGCATTGCATGAACAGATCATGGGCAAAGGGAGAAATGGAATGTGATTGTAGTGAGGTTTTAGTATTGTAGGGAAAGATATTTTGGCAGAGGTGGGGTTGACCACCACATCCATGATGCTGAGGCTGTAGCACTTCAGGGGTAGAACATGGGCTGGAGTGTCTTACACCCAGCCTAAGTGGCCCTAAATCAGTGTCGGGCACTGGGGTTTCCCCATGTGCTTTCTATGGTCAGTCCGCCCTTGTCTTTCACTGTACATTCCATGACTATGTCCAGTCTGAGGCCTACCCATGACTTCTTCAAAATCCTTGACCATGTCCTGCCTGCTCACGACCACAGCTGCTGCCTTATGGCCACCATGGTTCCAAGACGCACTGAGGACACCACCCAGGGGCGTAGCTAGGGGGGGAGCAGGGGGGGGCCCAGGTGCAGCAGGTCAGGGGGGCGCCAAAGGGGGGCGTGAGCACAGATGGGGGGCGCCATTTTGAATCTGTGCCCCGAGTGCCAGACAGCCTAGCTACTCCTCTGACACCACAAACTTAAAACAAGACTCCAGAACCACAGTCCTTGCAAACTGACCCGGAACAAACCAAACTTATTTGGTTGTCCGGGTCTTCTACCATTTGTACGTTCATTTTATAAAGCAGTCACTTTCAAATGAATAACACGCTAACGCTGTCAATGAATGGTAATATAATCAGCTGCCTTGTTCTATTAAGTTCCATGTTATGTAGATTTTATTTCCCGACTACACGCGTGCCATTTAACAGAGAACGCGCAAGCTCTTGACTTCCCGCTGCTGCAATGTCCCCAGTAAACACATTTAAGCAGGGACTGGCTGACATTAAGGGCACGACTCTGCCAAGACATGTGACTGAAAAGATAATATGTGACATTTGCTCGCTGTGAGCCCGTGCATTTCCGTCGCAGCCATTCATTAGAGCTGAATAACTTATGCTTGGCTAGAATGCTAATGTGCAGCCGCCACTTCCAACCACAGGAATCTCGCCTCGTCAACGAAGCGAAAAGAGGAAATAGAAAGGGTCGAGAAATAGGAGACTTACCACTTGAAGGACAAGTCCATGTCAATTTATTGAGCTCTTCCCATCAGCCTCAGGTTTGTCAGTACAACACATTTACTGGGCTAGCAAATATTTAAAGGGGAACCTTGTGTTCTTTCAAAAATCAAATAGTGATCATAAGATTTAAATACAGTCAGGTACCCTGGTGATGCAGTGGGTGGCAGCCATGCCTGGTAATGCACATGTTTTTGCCACCTGCCTGCCTCACCTCCGGAACTGCAGAGCCCTCGGCATTACCATTGCCCAGTGATGGTAGACGCCAACAAGCCCAACATCTCAGCTGATTGAAGGCAGATCATTTAAGAAGGCATCTTCAGAAAAAGCATAGTGCTGTACTGTCAGGTTGCTGTGCTTTTTCAACCCTGCTCTGTACCTCAGTTTGCTGACTCCGATTTACATCTTACATGTCTCATCAACACTCTGGGCCTTCACTATTTGTCCTGCAAGAGGGCCTCCACCAACTTTAGGGCTATGGTTGGGGTACCAGGAGTTTTCAGTGCTGCTTCTTGGTCTGGTCGGCCCTAATCCACATGCCCTAGCAAGGGCATATACACGATGTTCTCTCCTTTCCAACGATACCTTCAGTAGATCATTAGTCCGGAGATCCGACACACTGAAGTGTAACACCTTGGCACCCACAAGCAACGTTACTGGGATTTTGTGGTGCTGCCGCTTGGTCTGGGTGGCCCCAATCCCCATGCCCTTGTAGGATGCCTGAGACTCTCCCCTTTCCAAAGACAAAGAAGTGTACCACCTTGGTGCCCATGAGCAACAGTACCAGGATTTTGTGGTACCATTGCTTGGTCCGGTCGGCCCTAATCCACATGCCCTTGCAGTGGTGTATACCTGAAGGTTCTCCCCTTTCCAATAACACCTTCAGTAAGCCCCTAGGTCAATAGAGCTGGTGCTCAGAGATGCAGCATGGTTTAGAGCCTTGGATCTCCGGATCTGCCCGCCCATATAAGGATGGGGTTATGAAGACACTGGAAGTGGAAGAAAATGGTGTCCCTGTTCCCCAGCTTACATAGTGCCATTTTACAGTGAGGCATACTCATTTTGGATGCCTCCACTGCATAATTTAAAGGCAGTCCAGACATTTTGCTCTGTCTCTGACTCCCTGCTAACGCTCCATTCAGTTTTTATACACCGCCCTGATTTCAGTGGCTAGTAAAGCTGAATAGAGCTTGAGCCACTGATTGGCTGGTGGCCCGCGCATGCGCCATTAGATTTGCAAATAATTGCTTACTGTACACAATTCCATGAATTTCACACAGTAGGATGCTCCTCTGGAAAAGAACAATACCCGGGATAGTGATGGTCATTGCTCTTTGAACAAAATGGCAACATTTTGGTGGCAGATACTTT
Organism: Gastrophryne carolinensis; assembly: GCA_027917425.1. Classification (NCBI taxonomy): domain Eukaryota; kingdom Metazoa; phylum Chordata; class Amphibia; order Anura; family Microhylidae; genus Gastrophryne; species Gastrophryne carolinensis. The sequence continues at coordinate 27,953,988 of CM051239.1, read as the reverse complement.
TGACGTGATTCGATCAGCAACACCTGTAACAGGATAGACCCCAGCCTAGGGGTGCACCTGGGAAAAGGAGTCCCTGGAGAATGGGGGATGCCCTGGATTGGGTGTATTGTGTTAGAATGGGGATTTATTGGTATATTTATAGTTTAGATGTAAATACTGGGGTTGGCCACTAGATGCCCCCATAGGATAAGAAATATAACACGTAGTGAAGGGTAGTGTGGTTACTTAGGTTTTATCATTAGAGGCAGTAGAGGGATAGACTATGAAAGGGAGAGCTGAGGAGATTCTAGAAAGGTCCAGTTCCAGAGGGAATGATAATAGAGCGCTGTAAAGAAGCCACCATGTAAAGCTAAGTTCTTGATCCATGGTGTGCCAAGGTCCAACTGGACCTGTGAGAAGGCGAGGGGCAGGTGTCATGGAGCTGCTGGAGATCCTGTAGAGTGGATGCTCAGTGTGGAAGTCCCCCAGTGCCCGGAACCCCTGATGAGAGGTACAGAACACCGGGCTGGAACCCTGGAAGTGGGGTGTCAGAGGAGGACGCCCCCAGAGCACTGCTCGGTGAGATCCCTGGGAGTGGGATGGAAGAGGACTTAGGCCCTTCTGTGCCCCTGCTGGGACTTCACAGGAGAGGTGAGGAATTTAGCTTGGGAGCTGGAAGTTAGAGGTCACAGGAAGGTTCCCTGGAGTGAGACTCGTTGGGATCCCAGGAGGGGATTCCCAGAGAAGGAAGAGAACAGGAGGAGACCCCGTTAAGAGGTACTGGGGAAGAAACCGTGTATTTCTGTTGAACTGTTTTGAATAAGAACGTTCTGGAGAGTGAAGTGTTTAATAAAGAAAGGGCATCCTGCAAAGAGCATTGTGTACTTTACTGTCTCTGCTGTGCTCTGGAGAATCATGGTGATCATCATTCTATGTAATGTGTGACTACCATGCCCCATCCCTGGCCAACCTCCTGGGCCAAATTTGAATAACTTTAACCCTTTTTAGTTGGGCATCCTCAAGCACATCCCCCAACCCACACATGTTGTCTACATACCTAGCCCCTAATATTTATCTGATAGGGGCAGGAGGCATCTGTAGGATGGGTGAATAAAGCAGAAAGTTTTAGTCCCCTCTCAGTGAATGGTATTAGACATGGCCGGCCTTTGGGGTGTTCGAGGTGTGCAGTCGCACAGGGCACCATCCCAACCTCTGTAAAGGGCCACCAGGAGCTCGCAACTGGAACAACAGCTCTCTCTTTTTTTCAAAATACCCCCATCTCTCTCTCCTTTCATTTTTGCACAATTTTTTATAATTCTATTTTTCACTTTCTCCCTCCATTTTCCTCTTTCTGTACCCCACCTTTTTCAAGTTGTTTACACATTATTATTATTATTATTGTTTATTTATATAGCGCCATCATCTTCCGTAGTCCAATGTTTTCATTGGACGCCGACCATATGGGGCACGCCCACCGACGACCTGCACGCAGCAGCCTGGAAGTGCAGCTCAATTACCGTATTGACTCGAGTATAAGCCGAGATGGCTTTTTTCAGCCCAAAAAGTGGGCTGAAAAACTCGGCTTATACTCGAGTATATACGGTACACGTTTTACATGTTTTACAGATTTCACGTTTTACAGTGGATATTCTGAGTACAAGATACGCAAGCTTACAGTCTAAAGGAAGAGGGGTGAAGACAAGGGGGAAGGATCACAAACAGTCAGTATACATTACTCCCATCTTTCTCTTGTCACCTTTCTCTCGCCTGCCTCTTTTCAGCTTCTAAACATCTTTCTCCTTTTTTACCTTCCCTCTCTTTTTTCTCTCTGTCTTTCTTTCTCTGTCTCTCTCTCATTTCCGTATTTTCCAAATTTTCTCCATCCTTTCTCTTTTCACTTTCTCTTCATATGACATTCCTTTTCCCTTCTATCAATCTTCATATCTTCAGTCTTTCTTTTTTTGCTTTCCCTCTGTTTTTCTTGCCCCATCTTTCTGTCTCCCTCCTGTCTGTGTTTCCTCTGTTGCCTGGGGGAGGGGGGGCATCCTGTGCATCCTGACTTGCACTGGGTGACACTGACTCTAAGGCTGGACCTGGTATTAGCTAATCTGAGAGTGATGATAATTTACATACTATAGGTTTTAGTTGCAGATTTAGTGATAGTACAAATATTTTAGATGGCAATAGTGAGTAGTACGCCCATAGGATTTTATAGGGACGATACATGATCGGTGCACCGGTGAGTTTACACACAATATTTGGAGCTTGGGCTTCTGCCTGATTCATGCACTTTAGTTTTAAAACAGTTTGAAGGTCCCACACCTTCAGAAACCCACTACATAGTATGGCACCACTACAGTAATATAGAGAACAATAATAATTTATTAATCACAATATGAACATCATTGTAAACACTAAAGACTCATTAAAAAACACACACTGAGAAAGACATATGTGCCAGGGAAGGGCAGAGTGTTATAATAAAGGGACAGGGGGCTGGGGGTTAATAACAGTAATTATATTGATCCTGTACAATTTTTGTGCATACCGGCTCATATATAATAAAGTGCTACAGTGCAAATTTGATTCAAAGATACAAAATAAATGCATAAGACTTATGACTCTATACTTTAAGTGACACTACACATGAAGAGTAACCTAAACTCACTATACACCTATATCTACCCACCTATAATCTATTTTACCAAGGAGGACAAGCCGGAAAGGACAGAAAAAATGAACACCCACATATAGCAACAAAACGTGACTTACAATAAACACGACCGCCAGCCCACTGCCCCCGCGTCTACGCGTTGCGTGACGTCACAGGCGTCACTTCCTCAGGACATGTGACGTCACGCAACGCGTAGACGCGGGGGCAGTGGGCTGGCGGTCGTACTGTAAGTCACGTTTTGTTGCTATATGTGGGTGTTCATTTTTTCTGTCCTTTCCGGCTTGTCCGCCTTGGTAAAATAGATTATAGGTGGGTAGATATAGGTGTATAGTGAGTTTAGGTTACTCTTCATGTGTAGTGTCACTTAAAGTATAGAGTCATAAGTCTTATGCATTTATTTTGTATCTTTGAATCAAATTTGCACTGTAGCACTTTATTATATATGAGCCGGTATACACAAAAATTGTACAGGATCAATATAATTACTGTTATTGACCCCCAGCCCCCTGTCCCTTTATTATAACACTCTGCCCTTCCCTGGCACATATGTCTTTGTCAGTGTGTGTTTTTTAATGAGTCTTTAGTGTTTACAATGATGTTCATATTGTGATTAATAAATTATTATTGTTTACTATATTACTGTAGTGGTGCCATACTATGTAGTGGGTTTCTGAAGGTGTGGGACCTTCAAACTGTTTTGTAATTAGATTGTGTACCCACATGTGCACACTACTTTCTTCTGATAAGTGTTAGTTCAGTGCAGTCTCATTCTTCCTGTTTTGCACTTTAGTTTTAGCATTAATTTGCGCACTAGCGTTCACCATTGCGCCAATTTGCGTCTGAAATTTTCCGCTAGCGTCCTTTTTGTGCACCAAACTGTCTCCTGATGTAGGTATGGTTATAGGTAGGTATGTTTAGAGGGCAGAAAAGTGGCAATTTGAGGAGTGAATTTCCTCCAGCAAATTGGTGGAGGAAACTGCTGATTCCAATAAGTAATAGTCTTATTTCATTTCAAAAACACATGCCGCATGTCCTGCATGTTTATGAACAAGGAAAGTGTCAGCCGCAAGTTCCTTTTAGGGATCGAACCCTTTTTTTTTTGTTTGGGTTCCTAGAAAAAAAAAAGATAAAAAAAATAAAAAAACACAAAATTTAGGGTCCAAACAACCAAAATATGGATATTGGTCCCCAAAGTTTAGCAAAAACTATAAAAAAGAGTTAAATTATTAAGCATTAATATGCAAACCAAACAGGGGAGGGAGGGTTAAAGATAACATCTGGGACAAAACATTGGGCAAAAATACATTGAGGGTTAACTGGAATCAGAATATCCCCCCAAAAAATCCAACACAGGTTCTCCAGCGAATACACTCTGAAATGGTGAATAGCTCTTCACTGAAAACCCAGAAGCTGGAGGGATCAAATCCCTATGGAGAAACAGTAGGAAAGGGGAGAAAAATGGGGGACCATCAGGAGAAGTTAAGCACTTAGCCTACCTGATGCGCAGGGTGCAGGGCCATTTGTGCTTCAAAACAGCAGACTTTCCTTGCGGAAGGCGCAAATTGCGCTTCTCCCAAGCATTTACCATTTGGTGTGCTTCGCATGTGCGCCCTGGGTGCGCACGCAGCCGTGAATCATGCACCTAGGCACATGCGGAATTGTTTGCACACTCACCATGAATCGACCCTTATTAGACACATAGGTTAACATTGAAGGTACTGTAGGTGAAGGGAAACAGCTATAAATGGAGGGAACACTGAACATCTACTAGCCAGAACTAAAGAGGTTTTTAAATAGCGTGGGTTTCGGTCTTTGTCCCCATAGCGATTTGGGATACCCCGCAGCATTTAACCTTGCGGTTGACTGTAAACAAACTTCTAATAGGCAGTGGCGTGCTTTGCCACTACGCAACTAATGCAATTACATGGGGCCCCCAAATCTAAGGGGCCCTCCAGAACTCTTCTGAGTGAACACTGGAAGCAGCTTAGGGGGGTTATTCAAGAAGGGATAGCGCCAGGTAATGCCTTGCAGCGGCAGGCAGCGTCTGGTGAACGCAGGGCGCTGTACAGGAAAGTGAATCTGGTGAGCGCCTCTAACAGCGCCATGTAGCGTCCGATGTATAATTACAGGTGGCTCAGCGTATATCGCCAGCGCTCTAGTTTGCAGAGCGCCGGTTATTACCTTTCGTTCAGTGTCGCTCTCCCATACATTTCAATGAGCGTTCATTTGCTTGTGTTTAAACAGCGTGTTTGACATTTTTTACTTTTTATTTTGCTCCAATCATTGTGTGACGTCTCCTGGCTGCAAACAAACACTTTTAGAAACTTTTTATATTGTTTTGCAGAATTGTCATTACAGGTCTGGCACTAAAGTGTTATTGTCTCGAATGACGAATGCCTTGCTCCCCCACATGTTTTTCAAGCAGGTAAGTACTTGTGACATGTCTTATTCTTTTTCCACACCTTCCTTCCCTTCCACTCACTCTGCACTGTGTTCTTCCATTTTCGTGTTCGGGCGAAGCGGGTGACTTGAGATAAATGCAGAAAGTACATTTGCAAGACAGAAATCTCAGCGTGTTGCATGCCTTTCACTTCCTCCCTCTTTATCATGCTTTTTTTTTATATAAGTGGCTGCAGCCCACATTTTGAGCGACAGAGAGCTCCACGCTGCCAGACATTTTCTTAAATAATTTTCTGCAAACAATTTCCAAGGCGTGAGAGGTGCGGATAATGGTGTTATCACACTGTGCCTCTCGAATACACACAAAATAGCGTCTTTATTGTGCAGCAACATCTGCGTGTGTCATTTTATAAAATGGGCCACCATTGTTACTGGAGGGATAATATTTTTATGTAAATATATGACCAGCTCTGTTTAAAATCTTCCACCTCTCGTGTCAATCAATCCCAAACGAGATGAAACATGGAAACATTTCTGTTTTGGTGAGCGACAAACTGCCGTTTGAAAAGCTTTGTGGTATGCCGCAGGTCTCCTACTGAGGCTTTAGGGGGGGATTGTGGGTACTGCCTTCCGAAATATTTCATATGTACTAGACCTGGGGAGGTGGCTTGTGATTAGGGATGAGCGAACCGGTTCGGGCGAACCGGAATTCGCTCCGAATTTCAGGGAAAATTCGATTCGGCACGAACCCGAATTTTTTTTGGTTCGTGCCAATCGAATTTTCCCTGAAATAAAAAAAAAAAATGCCGGCATGGTGGGAGCGGGCAGGCCGGCTATGCTGACAGCTTAGCCGGCCTGCCCGCTCCCGCCATGCCGGCATTTTTTTTTTCAGATGAGCGATTCGTGAAAGTTCGATTCGGGCGAACCCGAATTTCTTGGGGAAATTCGGCGAATCGCCCGAATCGAACTTTCAAGAAGTTCGCTCATCTCTACTTGTGATATGTCGTTAGCTACATGCTTTTTCACTTTACCTAACTAATGTACGATGTAAGTTACGACTGTTGAGCGACATGTCATTGTGCTCTATGCTTTGATTTCCTTCTAAAAAAAATATATTGAACAAAAAAAGCTTTGTTGAATGATCATATTCAGGATTTTCAAAAATAATCCTAAAACCTCCAAGACCTCTTTAGGATCCCTGGGATGAGAATTTATTCAAGATAAACATTGGTTTGAGAGAGATTTGGGCAGCAGCATGGAATCAGTCATGCATGATTATAATTAGTGATGGGCTTCGGATCCAGGCCAAAGCTAGATTCGACCCGGATCTTGTTGATTCATCTATGCATCTTACTAATACTGTCCCCTGTTGGGCGGTGTCCTCTCTGCAGGTCTGCCGAGTCAAGGGCTTCATCCTGGTTTGGTGGGCGCTGGTCTACTGCTGGCAGGGAGCCATTATTGCATCTACCCGGCATCTGTAGTTAGGAGAGATACAGGTCCCACATACTACTTCCTTGGGGTCCCCAGGAATCCCCCTCCATGTCCCTTCCCTCAAGTGATGCCATTAGTCACATGGGGGATGCTCTAGAGGCTCCTCCTCTGTGATATAAAAGCCTCCCTCACCCAGGGGACCAGGATTAGCTTAGTGGACCACCTCATAGGAGGGGTGTAGGAAGACCCTATTCTTGGAGATATAAGAATAGCCTGTGATGACAGCAGGAGGTCTCCATTTAACATCTAAGGAGAACCAGAGACTTCTCATCAAGTGTAAAGGCTGACAAACTTTTAATCTAATCGAAATAACAACCCAGACAAACTCATTAGTATCCACTTTATGTTACTATTTATTTTGCTGTTGACATTTGGTTGTTTATTTATCCATTGTTTTCTGTAAATAATCATTTTCAATCACAATGCATCATTTTTCTGATTTGTACGATTTTTCAGATTTTTCTTAATGAATCTTGTTGCAGATTGTACATGCTGGGTGCATTGAAGTCAAATCCACATAGATATTTGTGGTGTAGCAGAAACTGGCTTTACTGGAACATGAGTGCATTAAGAGAAGGCAACATAACATAGACAGGAAAAAGAAGTCATAGAGATCACCTCAATGTACACAACATGCAGCAGAGAATGTACAACAAAGACTGCACACAGATATATGTAATGGTGCCATTTACTACCATAAATGTAAACTGTTTTAACCTAGCAATATAGATGCCGATCACATACAGAGACAAGCTTTAAGCTGTTTCTTGCAGTATCTCCTTCTCAATAGCTGAGGCTTAATCTTTTAAACCAATCTTATTTGTAAGCCTTGAGTGCCATTTCAGTGGTCAGGTTGGTAAGGATATCTGCTGTTATATCCTCAGTAGGGCAATAAAGTAACTCAAGAAGTCCCTGCTCTTAAAGATCCCTCAGAAAGTGGAACTTCATGTCAATGTGCTTGGTTCTCGAGCTAACTCTTCCATCTGTGCAAGTGCAAGGCATCATTGATTGTCCTCAAAGATTCTCATTGGTTCCAGTTGTGATTGATCCCATTATATTAACAGTTGTTTTAGCCATGTAACATCTTAACATCTTGGCTTGCCTGCAATGATGCAACCTACTCTGATTCAGTAGATGATAGTGTAACTATCTCGTACCTGGTTGCTGCTCCTGTTTCTTGAGTCTTGGTCCCCCTGAGGATGGGAGCAGGGTTTCCCAGACAGCAAGGAACAAAAGGGCGAGTCAGTAGTTAAACAGTTGGCAGGCAGGTTGGAAAGAAGTCCAGGAGGAGCTGGCCCTCTTTATGATGGAGTACAATGGATAGGCGGAATGGAGTACTGGATAGGCGGAACAAAATCATGAGCACAAAGTTCAGGGTTTGGCAGAAGCAGGGACTGAATGGTAAATCCAAGTGTTTGGAGTAGGGAGACAGATCAGGCGTAGTCAGGGGCAGACGGGGTTGGCAGCATATGCAGAGATCAAGAGAAACCAGGTCCAGAAGAAAGTTGGCAACAGGGAGGTGCAGATCGAGAAAAGCAAAGTCCAGTCCGGGTCGACAACAACAGTTCAAGCAAGCAAGCGTATAATCCAAAGAAGATGACAGAGGCATAGTTGAAAGGCAGATCCAGGTCAGTAGCAGGTCAGGTCACAAGTAGTCTCAAGGTTCCAAGTATCAGGAAGGCCAGCGCTGGAGATCAGATAGCAGAAAGCTTACTGTCAGCGTGGTTTAAATAGGCAGTTCCTCCCTCTGGCACGCAGCTGGGAGTGAGTGCGCCCGGGTGCATGTGGATGTGCTCGATCTAGTGCGCGCAGCTGCATAGACTGCATAGTTCTGTGTGCGTGCACACCTCGAGCTGCGCGAGCTGGCTTCCAGAAGCGCATGTGTGCAGACACCTGGAAGCTACGGACCGGGTTCTCTCACAGTAACAAAGACCTGCTTTCTGCTAATCCAACTGATAGCACCTCATGATAAAGGAACAAGTAGCCACTGGTAGATTTTTTGTCAATGGCGTCTCTGGCCCAGTTGGCATCAATAAATCCTGTCAGGAGGCTTTCATCACTAGCTGGGAACCTTAGCTTGTAGTGGAAAGTCCTTTTAAGATACCGAATTACTCTCTTTACAGCATTCCAGTCCATTTGACTTGGCATTGAAACCTTTCGGCAGAGGATTCCAATAGCTGCTGCAATGTCAGGCCTTGTAGCAGTGGTAATGTACAGCAATTTCCCTATTGCTTTCCTGTACTGAGTGTTAGTTGGTAGTGCAGTATCTTGTCTTTTTATCTGCTTCAAGTAGTTAGTTTCCATAGGAGATTTTACTGGTTTGGCATTTTCCATTCCAAATGTTTCAATTATTTCTTGTATTTTGTGTTTTTGGTTCAGATGAAAGCTGCCATCTTCCTCTATCTCAGTCTCAGTTCTTTAGGTTTCCAAGATCTTTGGTTTCAAAATGCCGATACGGGGTTTGCAGTATTTCTGCTTCACCCCCTTCTTGCGCAAGACAAATCAAGATATCTTGTCCACATAAATGAGCACATAGGTCCAAATGTCTTCCAAACTTGTTGTGTATACGCAGAATGTCCTCCAGTGTAAGCACTTCATTTATTTTCATATTTCATGTTCTGGCAGTTTGCTTTAGACCATATATAGTCTTCTGAAGTTCGAATACTAGGTCTGGCCTTTGTTCATCTTTGAACCTTGGTGGTTGTTTCGTGTAAATGTCTTCTATTAACTTGCCATGTAGAAATGCTGTTTTCACATCAAAGTGTTTCACGTGCATTTTTCTTGTGACAGCTACTGTTAGCAAGTAAGTACAATAAGCCCTTATTGTAGCATGTTTTACTACTAGAGTATGTTTCATCATAGTCCTCTCCATATTTTTGAGAGTGTCCCTAGGCTACAAGTCTTGCTTTGCATTGCTCCACAATGCCATCTGCATTGTACTTCACTTTAAAAGTCCATTTACAGCCTATGGTAGTTCTGTAAGTGTCTATATTTTGGTGTCATATGTCTTCCCAAATTGCAGATCTATTGGTACTGGCAGTGCTTGCCTTGTATGAGAGACATACAGGTGGTTTACCTTTGTTTTCTCTTGTTGAGCATCTTGTTTCTGTGTCTGAGCTTGCTTGTGCCTGCTCTGCAGTACTGGTAGGTTCTGTGCTCACTTCATTTGTTTGTTCAGAATTTACAGATGATGGTTGATCAGTTTCAGTTTTCTCTTCTGTTCTCTTCGGTTGTCATCACATTGTCTCTCAGATCTTTAACAAATGTTAAGCTGTTAATAATGGTAACCTTGTCTGTTTGGGGAATTAGGATACTAGTCTATACTCCTTAACATTTTCACTGTATCCAACAAAGATACCATCAAAATCCTAAAATTCTTTTACACTTGGCTTTTCGTTGTGCCACAGTTCATATGGAGTTTCCTCCACTGTTCTACAAAAGAGTCTGTTTCGCTGCCATTGCTGCCTCACCCCAGTATTTTTGTAGTAGTCCAGAGTCTGTCAGCATACATCTGATCATTTCATTCAAAGTTCTGTTCTTTCTTTCAGCTATACCATTTTGCTCTGGTTTGTATGACACTGTCTTTTTGATGCTCTATAACATCTGCTTTAAAGTGCTACAGCAGGCAAAGGTAATTCTTACACCATTGCGCCGGGCTACATTTGGCACTGTCCTAAACTGTTTTCTATTTTTACATTGAAAAAGAAATGGCCTAGATATTTCTTCATGTTCACATTATCATTTCCTCTCTGAAAAAGTCAGCATGGTCATTGGATCTGTGATGCTGCATAATAATCAGAATAATGGACAGGGTCAGTAATATTGTCAGAACTTGCATAAGACAGTCTGCATTCTGCATGTGCTACCCCCCTCTCCCCCGGTTGCCACAATATCAATCGCCATTGTGCGCACTCCCAAATTACATGCATGCACGCACTTCCAAAGCTGCATACGCACACTCCCAAAGTGCGTGTGTGCACTCCCAAACATGCATGTGTGCACTCCCAAAGTGCATGTGCGCACTTCCAATGTGCATGTGAACACTCCTATACATGCATGAGCGCACTGCTAAAGTGCATGGGCACACTCCCAAATATGCGGCCACTCGCAAATGCACATCCGCACTATCCCAAACCCAGGTAATTGTTTGGGGCACTCCCAAATGCACATACGTGCTCTCCCAAACCCACATGCGCACACTCAGATGGGTAGGTGGGTTGGTTGGTGGGAGGGTGGGTAGGTAGGTAAGTGAGCAGGTAGATGGGTGGGTAGGTTTGTGGGTTCGTGGGTAGGTAGGTGGGTTTAGTTAGGTAGGTGGGTAGGTAGTTAGGTGGGTTGGTAGGTGGTGTTGGGAGGACAGAAGAGGAAGGTGGGTGCTCCGCACAGAGGGGGTACCGCATGGATGCACCGTTGCTCCCTCTCCCGGCTCTTACTGGGAGGGGAGAAGAGGAAGGAGGGGGCACCGCACTGAGGGGCGAGATGCCGGGAGGAAAGAAGAGGAAGGAGGGGGCACCGACCAGATGCGCCGTTGCTCTCACTCCCGACACCCACTGGAGGGGGAGAAGAGGAAGGATACGTGTCCGAGGGGGCAGGCAGGGTTGCCTGGGAGTGAGGTCATGTTTCCTCTTCGGCCCCAGCCATCTACAACACACTGAGAGGCAGCAGCAGAGGTTGGCTGCCTCTCATTTTTTTTTGGGTTGTTTGACTGAAAAATCCCTTTAAGTACTATTGTACTTTGAATCCTGTGAATTATAAGTATAAGAGGTTTCCTCTGAATTTGTTACTTGTCTTTACTACACAGATATGAAATTTGTCAAGAACTTGTGTTGCAATTGGTTAGTGACTGTGTATTTTGACTAGTCATCTATGAAAATCAGTGTGTTACCTCTTGGTATAGTTGGGTTTAGGGGACCACATACATCACCATGAACTAGGTCAAGTGGTCTTGAAGGTCTATTCTGATTGACTTTAGGAAGTGTGGCTCTCGTAGCATCTGTCTCATTTGCTCTGCATTCCATATAGTACAGTCTCTCTTTATTTGTCCCTGGTTTTGGCATCTAAAGCACACCCTGGTCTCCTCCTGTTTAACCCTGCGTAACCTTGTGTCTGTGGCTTTAAGTGCGGCTTTGCCATCGGTTTCTTTGAAGTCATGTGCAAGCTCCTTTCTTTGCTGACACTCATCTATGAACCTGGTCTTTACAAATGCTAGTGTCAGATCTGTCTCAGGCCTTGTCTCCAATGCATTGATAAGTGCAGTGTATGCAATGGGGCTCTCATAGATTAGAGTTAGGACTGCACCCATAGAGGCACCTTGGCGTGGTGGTGCAGCTTAGCATACTTCTGCAGATGTGTGTGACCGAGCCTCTGTTTTTACCAGATTTAGAGACAGATTATAGGTTGGTCTGCAAGCTAACAGGATTGAGTGCTGCGGCTCCTTTAAGTCTTTAGTAACCTAATTGCCCTGCTGACTTGCACCTCCCAGGTTAGTTATAAAATGGTCTGAGCAGCTGCCACTCCCCCTTTGTTCACTTTGAATTTGTGCAAGCACATGGGGTGTGGGGTCTAGGCTGTATTGCAAGGTCTTGACCCTTTCACCCCATGGCTTGCACATGAGGTTTAGGGCAACCTCAGGTAAGCTGCTCCCATTTTATCTATTGCATTGTATGTCCCAAATGGGGCTCTCATAAATTAGAGTTAGGACTGCACCCATAGAGGCACCTTGGGGTGGTGGTGCAGCTTAAGCATACTTCTGCAGATGTGTGTGACCGAGCCTCTGTTTTTACCAGATTTAGAGACAGATTATAGGTTGGTCTGCAAGCTAACAGGGTTGAGTGCTGCGGCTCCTTTAAGTCTTTAGTAACCTAACTGCCCTGCTGACTTTCACCTCCCAGGTTAGTTATAAAATGGTCTGAGCAGCTGCCACTCCCCCTTTGTTCACTATGTATCTGGTAAGCTGCACAACAACATGGCTGCGACATGACTGTTATACTCTCACAAACTGATCTGAGTTGTGCGATCACCTCCAACATGACATTTATTTGCCCCTGAATGTTCTGTTCTCTGCTAAGTCTCATTTTGTAAAAGTTTCCCCAGCACAAATAACTTGCTGTTTAAACTGGATCTCTTGTGCAGTCTTTTCAGTACATCTCACATGCCTTTCACTGTATTCTCACTGCTTATGTAAATACGCCGATCGTCTGTAACTAATGAGGTTATGGTGGCCCGTGCCTGTATGTTTTTTCTGTCCCAGGCCTCTTTATAGTGATATGCTCCCACAAGTCATCTTTGGATAATAGCATTTCCACTCCCATAGCTGATAATTTATATTGTTCCGCCTGACCACTGAGAATTTATTCTCCGAGCTGCTGGCCATTCTCCCTCCTTTATATATAAGCACAATCTTACTTATATACAGGAGATGTCTCTGTGGAAGCTTCTTTATGTCGATCTTCACATCAGCACGCAGTCTCCCATTCGGGGCTTTGCTCTGTCTGAGCCGCGTCCCGTGTCTGGTCACTGGGCTTTATCTTGTCTGTGGGGATACATTTAGTCAATGGGACCATAACCTGTTGCAGAGTGTGAGTCTCTGGGGCAGTAGAGTCAAATCCAGGTGTAACAGGAACTGGCTTTACTGGAACATGTGTGCAGTAAGAGAAGGTCACCTTACATGGTGGATAACATAGACAGGAAAAAGAAGTTATAGAAATCACCTCAATGTACAGAAAACACAACATGCAGCAGAGACAGTGCCATCTACTGTCATGAATGTAAACTGTATTAACCTAGCAATAGATATGCAGATCATGCACAAAGACACGCTGTAATCTGTTGCACAGTATCTCCAACAAGAATCATAGCTAATTATCTAAGTGCTCTGGATTAAGAATTAAGGGGAACTTCCCGGTTTCCCTAACTGCCTTGGTAAATCTAATGCTTGGTAATAGCTGATAGTATTTTTGGGTTGATTCTATCTTGGGGGTACGCCCAGCCCGTTGGCTTGACAGCTCGCTGGCCACAGCAAGGAGGGGCCTTTTATGAAGGTGATGTTGTGAGACAAACACAAGCAGTGAATGCAGATATGCTCATAGCGGTGCTCTGCCCTAGTAACTGCACCCGGGAAGCAGTTGGGGGTTAGGGGCCTTGTTTCAGTCATGTCCTGGCTAAGAGTCGAACCTGCAGCCCACTGGTCACAATATCGTCTCCTTAACCACTGCCCCCTCAATGTCTTTGTGTCCTTTTATAACTCTCCTCTCTGGGGTATCACAGTTTGGGAGGCCTCTACAGTTAAAGATTCTTAGGATCTCAAAGCCATTAAAGTGGACCAAAAGCCACACCAGATGCGAGGGCTCCAATCCTCTGCCCCTGCACCCGGCTTTCAGGGATCATCGGAGGAAAGTAGAGAGGAAACAAAAATATTAACTATTATATTAATTATTATTCCTGTGTTTTTTTTTTACATTTAGTCCTTCGTGAACTGGTAGGGGGTCCCTGAAACCCCTATACCAGTTTTCAGGGTAGGAAATCTAAATAAATATATATATATATATATATATATATATATATATATATATATATATTCACATTATAAGAATATATTTTCACATGGTGTTGAATTGTCCCTCATCTTTGTTCCAAAAAATCTACAATTTGGGGAGAGAAATTCCCCATCCCTCCTGTATAGCACTGTGCCAATACAAAAAACCAATCCTGTGCAGATGTTTTGTACTTTACTAAGCGCTGCATGGGTGAGATTTTCTTCCTTTCTTTTCCCTTTTTTTGATTTTTTCTCAGATTTTTTTTCTTTTTCCTTCTTTCCTTTCTTTCTTTCTTTCTTTCTTCCTGTCCTCCTTCCTTTGCTTTCTTTCTTTATTACTCGCTGCCAGCTTCCTTCGCTTTCTTCCTATGGTCCTATCTTTGCTTTTTCCCTGCCCGCCTTCCCTACTTTTCCAATTTTTTATATGCCCTCCTTACCTCCTTTCTATCGTATTCCTTCCTGATTCCTTCACATTCATTTTCTTTCTTTCTTTCTTTCTTTCTTTCTTTCTTCCTTCGCCATGCCCTCCTTTCCGTTCTCTTATTCTCTCACTTCTGTCATTTAATTTACTCTTCTCTTTAATGTCTTTCTTTATGACTCATATACTGCCTGCTTCCTTTGCTTTATTTCTGTCTTCCTTTCTTTGCTTTCTTCCTGCCCACCTTCCTTTGCTTCCTTTTCTTTTTTTCTCTCTTTTTCTTTCTTTTCTGCCCTCCGTATTTCTTCTCCATTCTATATTTTCTTTTTTCTTTCTTGCCCCTTCCTCCCTCCTTTGTGACTTTCTACTCTTTCTTCCTTCCTTTCTTTCTCTTTTTTTTCCTCCCTGCCCTCCTTCCTTTGCTTCTTTATCTTGCTTTCTTTCTTTATTCTTGCCCTCGTTCATTTGCTCTCCTTCTTTAGTCCTCTGTTCCTGCCTAGTCCTGTCCACCTTTCCTTATTTTCTTTACTTTCTTTCTTCCTTCCAGCTCTCCTTCCTTTGCACCTTTCCCTTTTTTTCATTCTTCCGCCTTTCCTCTTTATTTTTTCCTGCCCCCCCCTTTCTCTGTTCTCACATATTTATCTCTATTGCTCTTCTAGAGAGTAATCATAATATTTCCTCGCCCTATTGTTATCTGATTGGAATGATGGAACAATTTGCAACGTGAAACAATGGCAAATTGTCTGACAGTGCCGGTGTCTTTGTCTCTCTGCGTTTTGGCGTGTTGAGGAGATGAAAGAACATTGCCATTGAATATAAAACAAATCAGCGCAATTGTTCTGCGCTCGCGGGGTAAATAACTTCTTCAGTGACTCATCATCTCCAGAAGTGTTCTCGCTGTCATTGCAATGTAAGGCAGGAAATGTGGGGAGATGGGTTGATTGCCGGAACAGCTGGGTCACATTTTGGGGGTTATTTAAGAAGGGATAGCGCCAGGCAGCGATTCGTAGCGGCAGGCAGCGTCTGGTGAACGCCGGGCGCTGTACGCAAAACCACATTTATGAAAGCGAATCTGGTGAGCGCCTCTGGTGAGCGCCATGTAGCGTCACATGTATTACTACAGGCGGCTCAGTGTATAGCGCCGGCGCTCCAGGCTCAGGAGCACCATGTAGTACCTGTCGCTCTGTAGCGCTCTCCCATACATTTCAATGGGCTTTCATTAGTTGTGTATAAAGAGCGTGTTTGCCAATTTACATGTTTTTGGTTCAGATCATTGTGTGATCTCTCCTGGCTGCAAACAAACACTTTTATAATTTTTTTTTTTTTGCAGAATCTGGCAGGTCTGGCACTAATTGTCCCAGTTTTAAATCAATTCATTCCATGTGTTTTCTCTTTGTAACTGGTAGATATGTGTTCAAAAACAGACTTTAATCACACAGTGTCTCGCGCTCTATGCTACAGCGCCCAGCTTTAGAGCACCGACGCTGTGTGTGTAGTTTTTTCTTAAATATGGTGTGGAGCGCCGAGTGCCGGAAGCACTGAGCTGGCGCTACCTCTCTCTCGCTGCAGCGTTATACTGTTTTTAGAGCGCCCAAGACACATCACATTCATCAATGCCGGCCAAGTTACTACAGTGACTGAGACGCTTGGTTACAGCGCCATACCCGATACCCGCTCACAGCTTATACTAGCGGTCGCTCTAAGCACTGCTATACAGACGCTCATCTGGCAATACGTGGTTGTTAGGGCGAGCGCTGCACGCCCATCTAGCAGCACTTCACTTACCTCCATGGCTGCATCCAGCCGTCATCCATTTTGCAGCACTTCCCTCATGGCTGTTCCCAGCTGTCTCCCTTCCCCCCATGCTTCCTTCTCGCATGCTCAGGTGCGCGCACGTTTCCGTCCACTAGAGTGCGAGCGCACTGGATTCCTGAGATTTAAAGGGCCTGTACAGCACTGATTGGTGTTTGGTCATCCAATCCTGCATCCTCTTCCCCTATTTAAAGAGGCACTTCCTTCCTTCAGTGCCGGATCTTGGTCTCTCCATGCTTGTTGAAAGTCAGACATTCTTGGATTGCTCACCCGTGTACCGACCTCTGCCTGTCCCCGACTTTGAACCTTTGCTGCCTGCCCCGACCTCGGCTACTCACCTTTACCGCAAACCTGTGCTGCCAGCCCCGATCTCTGCCTGTACTTACTACGCCTTTTGCCTGCCACTTGTGTACCTCGCTGAACCTCGGCTGACTGTGGGACTGGGCCGCTGTTGGGGGATAGCGACCTGGGGGTCACTCGCCGCACAAGACCAACCTGCCTTGCGGTGGGCTCTGGTGAATACCGGTGGCCCCTTAGACTCCGCTCCCCTGACACGGTACCCGCCATCGGTCCCACGGTTAAAGCGGATCCACACCCGAGTCCGCTCCACCTGGTCCGTGACAGTGGTGCTAGTAGTGAATCAGCCTCCACATTTCTTTTTGGATGAACTGCTTTAAGGAGCCCTGACTGGTCATGTGACCTGTGCTGCTGTTGTAGCTTTAGATCTCCATGAAGAATGAGGTGGAGGTACAGTAGCTGAGAATGATGTGGTCTCTCACATTCTATTATCTTTTTTTTCTCTCTTTTTTTTGGCAGTTTTTACCTGTCAGATATAAAACAATTGAAAACCTTTGCTCACCTTTTCTCTCCCACAGCTGATCCCTTGGTCAGGGGCATAGCTAGCGGGTGCAGGGGGGACACTTGCCCCAGGTGCAGCAGGTCAGGGGGGTGCCAAAGGGGGGCCTGAGCACAGGTGGGGGCACTATTTTGAATCTTTTTGCCTGGTGTCAGAAAGGCTAGCTACTTCTATGCCTTGGTGTCCAGATTTGACCACAGGATGTAAAAATGCCCCCTAAAAACTTTCTACCACCGCCTTATAGTTTGCTGCACCGGACGCCCTGGTTGAAGATGCGCCGGTTTATGGTGGCGCTGTAGGTCAAGATCCCATAGAGCACAATGGGAAGAACTGTATAAAGTGTTTTATGTTTATAATTAATATTACACACATTTGTACAGAACTTGCATTGTGACTTGTCAATAACGGAAACGCAGGACCTAGATGTCGCCATTTTACCTTTTACATTTACCTTCTGCTTACCAATTCGGACAACAACAACTAAAACGCAGCCTAAACGCACTGTAAATTTGCCCCCAGCAATGATATCTTGTAACTGTAATGACGAAACGCTGACCAGCGCTGGTAACATAAACCGCCAATCTTTTCAGGGTGGCCAAAATTAATATATACACAGCGCAGCGCGGAAAATACGGCGGTATATGATGATGCTCACTGGTGCTGAGATAATCGGCAGTCGGGTCCAATAGGCGCTGACACAGGCCGGCCAATACCAAATGCAACAATCAATGAAAATTTGATCGCATCGGGCGCTTTGACTGTCAGCGCAATTGTAAAAATTGTAAAAAATTGTAAAAAAAATTGTAATTGTAAAAAAAAAAGCAGCGCCAAAAAAGACAAAACCACCTATAGCCATCAGAAAGATGCTAAACGGCGCACTTCAGAAATACAGCTCTCTAAAGTGGACCAATACCCAGGATTTTGACTATCTTGGTTTTTGGTCCTTTCCCCCTGGGCACCCTGATCGGGGGTGCCCCGCTGTGTGAAACCCCCCAGATCGGCAATGCCAACTAACCTTTTCCCGGTCCTATGGCGCATGCGCGGCCGCTTGTCCAATCCGCACCCTCAGAACCTTTGATGTCACGTCGTCGCCTAAGCCTTCGTCTAAGGCCAGCGGCTCCAAGTGCGCTGGTGGCCGCATCTTCCGCTTCCCTCTAACAGGGAGGGTGCCCGCGTTGGCCAGTCACAAATGCCCTGCTAGAGGGATAGCGGGAAAGCCCCGTGGCTCGCGCAGGCCGGGACCGGGAAGCAAGGTAAGTGTATGGGGCGACCTGGGAGTTTCACACAGCGGGGCATCACGATTTTGGATTCCCCCGGGAATCTTATAGCTTACCGGGCGATCGGTGTGGCTTTCTGGTCCACTTTAATGGCTTTGAGTTCCTAAGAATCTTTAACTGTAGAGGCATCCCAACCTGTAATACCCCCGAGAGGAGAGTTATAAAAGGACACAAAGTCATTGAAGAGGCAGTGGTTAAGGAGACGACATTGTGACCAGAGGGCTGCAGGTCGACTCTCGGCCAGGACAAGGCCCCTAACCCCCAACTGCTTCCCGGGTGTAGTTACTAGAGCAGAGCACCGCTATGAGCATGTCTGCATTTACTGTGTTTGTCTCGCAGCATTGATGGGTTACATGCAGACAAAAAGTTTCTATGTGTGCACCAACCATAAATGTCCAAAAATCCCTCCCCCCCCCCCCCAAAAAAAGATTTTTTGCCTATTAGTCCACTTTAAAGAGGATCTATGGTCAGAAAGGTGCATCGAGCTGCTAAAAGAAAGAACCAGCCACCGAGATACTCACCACTTCCGGCTTGTGTTCCCACATGACCACGGGTAGCCTATCAGGGCAGCCGGTGCTGGCCGTGCAAGCTGATAGGCTGCACCATGGCAGTGGTAGAAAGACCCCAGAAGAGGTAAGTACCCATGCGGCCTGGTTCCTTCTTTTAACGGTGCAATGTACAAGGGGAGAGCCTGGGTTCCAGCTGCCCCACTGCTGCATATTAAAGCTGACCAAAACCCAGCTCTGCCTATCAATCTATAAGATTCCTGAGTCAATCGATTCCCTCCCCCAGAGGCATCCAAAATCGGATTCCCCCACTAAGTGAAACCCCCCAGATCGCCCCAGTTCACTTACCTTGCTTCCCGGTACAACGGCGCATGCACGAGCCACGCCTGCATCCCCGCTAGCAGTCACTTGTGAATGGCCAGGGTGGGCACGCTCCCTGTTAGAGGAAAGCGGGGGATGCGGCTGCCAGCACGCTCGGAGCTGCTGGTTTTAGAAGCTGTCCTAGATGGCGTGACGTCAGCGGCTCCAAGCGAGCTGATTGGACCTCTGAGTGGCCGCGCATACGCCGTAGGACCCCAATCGGGGTGCCCCGGGGGAAAGGACCATAATCCAAGATAGTCAAAATCCTGGGTTTTGGTCCACTTTAAAGAGTGGCCATTGTCATTTCTGACCATAGTTCTTTTTTAACGCTGAACAATCACATTGCTGGCATGATGTGAAATTGAACTTCCTAATTAACCAATTGTTGTTTTATTTGATTAAACGAACGTTCACGGACCAAATCGTTTGCCGATTGTTGCTTGATCTCTAGAAACCTGATTTTATTTGTACAACATATTTTTTATGACTATTCGGTGGCAAAAAATTAGTAAAAAATCTTTGGAGCAGAATCAGGCAAATGGGAAAGAGAAGGAGTTTTCGTTGTTAATGATCGGTGATGGTTCGGGCTGGGATGACACGTGGGTAACGTCATGTTTTCTGGTCGGGGGGAGTCTTGTCAATCTATTGAAGCTTTTGGAGAGAAGTCAGTTGAGCTCGGAGCTTTGTGGCAGCACAATAGCTGTAATCAAGCACTTCTGGTATATATTGAACCCAACTGGAGCTGCGGCAATAATAAGATTGCACGAGTGGCGCATGATACAATGGCGCTGTAATTAGCTCTCTCTCTATATGGAAATAGAGAAAGCCACTTTTTTATTATTCCCCAGTCTGGATTATTGCCTTACACAAAGGGGCCTCTGACATAACCAAGGAAATGGGAGCGTTATTTTGTGTATGAGCAGAGGAAAAATGATTCAGTAAAGTGCTAATTACAAATAGGGAACATGGCAGGACCTACTTCCGGGAATATTGAAAAAGAAAAATAATAGCTCCTGAGTAAATGTCTTTGTGCAGTGACACAAAAAACCTTCTTCTAGCTTGAAGCGGAACAAAACCTGTGATTTGACTACAGAGCCGGCGTCAGCACCCGGTAAGGTGGGGCAGCTGCTGGGGGCCTCCACCCTCCGGGGGGCCCCCTGACAGGGCCGGACTTTGGGGTGTGTGACAGCGCTTGACCGGCTGTGGACTGAGAGAGCACCGCCACAGCTGGTGCCCACATCTCCTCGAATGGCGGGGTTCCACACAACGAGGCATCTCAATTTAGATTTTGGGGAGGAAGTGCTGGGTTTTGTTCTGCTTTTAAGTTGCCCACCCCAGTTGACTTCCTATCCCTGAAGCATCCCAATCTGTGATACCCTACTGTGTGATACCCCCTGGGATCGCTGGCATATTTGTAATTTGTAAGCAATTCCACCCCTGAGTTTTGGTCCGCTTTACAGGGACATCTCAATTTGGGATGCCTCTGTTTGTGAAAGAACCCCCCTGGCTTGGCCGTTAATTCAAACTGGCGATCCCACAGTGTATTCACCAGTTCCAGGAAAGTAATGAACAAACGGGAGGGGTCACACACAGGAGAATCTAGATTCGTTTAGACTCAGAGTTCAGGTTTAAAGGGGTTTGGTTCAAAGTAGAACAAACAAAACTAGAGTTTTGGTCCAAATAGCATGATCCTTAGGGGGCATGCAGATATGGGACATCCCTCGGTGATGTGACATGACTCTTCACCACAAAGGGGCCAACTAAGGCCATGCCGCCCAAGGGCCCACATAAACCTGGAGCTGGGCCTGTTTGACTAGCATTGTTCCCTGCCCGAGATCATTTGGGATGCACTGCTATGTGAAACCCCCCATATCGGCCTGTAATATTTAACTTTTCCCGGTACTATGGCGCATGCGTGGACTCTTGTCATATGTAATGTTCGGCTAATGGCTCTGTCTGTGGCAATTGGAAGCGTGAGCGGCTCTTGGTGTTTACATTGGGATCCAGAAAGATCTTGGGTGTTGTTGCTCATCTCTGCCAGGGCACCTCAATTTGGAATGTCCTGCTATGTAAAGCTCCATAGATCACCCGAAACTCACCTTTTCTTGTTACCTTGTGGGCCACTCAACCAATTAGAGGACTGTTCAATCCAGCTTTCCATTGCAGCACTGACATCAGTGCAGCAAGAAAATCTGAATGAAGCGAGTACCACAGGCCGCATCCCTGCACCCTTCCTCTAGTTGCCCACGCTGCCCATTCAAAGAGGCCTGGTGCCCACAGCTAGAGGTATGCTGGAGTGCTGAGTGATCTAGGGGTTTTCACCCAGTGGACCCTCCAATTTGGGATACCCCATAAAAAGGTAGAGCAGCCTCCCAAGAAACTCAAGGGGGTGTTGCCCCGCTTTAAAGGGACAGTCCAGGCAACAGCGATAACAGGCAACAAGCAGCTCACCTGATGCCTATCCCATAAGCCTCTTCTCTATTCCCTGCAGCGTAGTCTAGAAGCCGTAGTATGGCTCCAAAGTTTCTATTCCTTCAGGACCACGCAAATAAAATGGTCTAACAGCCACTCTGTTCTATTGGAGCTTTCCGTGTGAGCAAACCTGGCTAGCCACAGTGGTCCTGCAGCTGTTTCTGGCCTTCACAGCTCAGCCACACTGTAAATGGAAAGCCGCCGGCTTTACTTATAATACTGAAGGGATTTTCAGTATGTATATTCAGGTGCTTGAGAAGGCAAATTTTGCACTATTCCCACTGTGGGGGGTCGTGCCGCAACTCCATGATGTGGCCACATCCCCAGAGTTTCTCTAGTTAGGTGTGTGCCCACTCCAGGTCTTTTTAAATGGCCGACGTGGGCGCCCCCATAACTAGAGGCTTGGGGAAGAGCCGCTGGGGTTAAAGCTTAGAAGACATAACATCAGTAGCTCCGAGCACGCTGGACGAGCGGTCACGCATGCGCCGTAGGTACGGGAAGAGGTGAGTTAACTTGGGTGATCTGGGGGGTTTCATGCAGCGGGCACCCACACAATCCTGGGTTTTGGTCCACTGTTGGACTGGTGATTAAAAAACAATTATAGAAAAGTAAAAAGGAAAAAAATCTCAATAAACTTCAATACACATATTATTGAGCCCCTCTCTGTTTTTTTTTTTTTTCAAACTGGTAAAATAAGATGCCGTGTAACTTTCCCATTATTTCCTATGAGAATTGTGAGCCCTGCACCAGTGATAACAGGAGCTTTGACTGAAGTGAAGTGACAGTTTAGTAAATGTCTTGCTGATAAATATGAGTTTAGGCGTGCGCCTATGAGCATACATACCATAGAGACAGGGGAGGCCGCTGCTTCTGGGCCTGTTATAAAAGGGGGGCCTGTGCAAGCTGCATTCCCCTACAGTGCTGCACCTGGGGGTCACCCAGTGTGGCCTGTTTTATGTCTGAGGTAATGGCATCTTTGTTCCATTCTGTGAACCCTACAGCTATTATTTCTGGTGCATCTTGCAGATAGCACACCAACACTGCATACAGATGTAGATTTTTTTGTTGTACAGTGATCAGCTTTTTGCGATGAGGCATCGCAGCACTGCAATGGACTGTAAGCCATAAGTAACTCAAGTCTGCTATACAATGTAACTCAGCCGGGCGCATTGTTTGTTACTATTGTAACACCAGCCACATCCCTTGCTATTACAATGTAACACAACAGGGAGCTGGGCAGCTTTTTACAAAACTCAGCCCTGCTTGCTACATTACACAGCGCAGCAGCAGCACAAGTTTTAAAACATTTGCATTACTGATATCGCTGCTGCCTCTATACAGCAGTAAGAGCCCCAGACAATAATTGGACCACACCGCCTGGCCCCACAGCAGTCTAAATAAGTACAGTATATCTGCTGTTTTGAATATTGCTATGGGGCCCTGTGAAACCTATGTACATCCCTGCATGCACTCATGTATGCCCATGTGGCGCACCCCAAGTCTGTACACCAAGAACTACAAGAAGAGAGAAGTGAGCCCTGCACACATAGAACACTGCTGCTATTTCCGCTGCTGAAGTGAAGGAGCTCACTCACACTTACACACAGGGCCAGATTATGAGGGGGGCGCAAGGGTTGCGTGCCCCCGGGGCCTCCACCACTTTCCCTGCAAAGGGCAACCTTTGGATTATGGTCTGATCCAGGAGGCTTTTCAGTCTTAGGTCTGACTGGCTGCAGGGCCGGCAACAAAGCTATCGGCGGCAGTGGGGGCCCCCTGCGTCTGGGCAGCCTTTTTTTATTTTTGCCAACCTGCAGCCAAAGCCACCACAGGGCAGGACAGAGAGTCTAGAGCAGCAAAGCCGCCATCAGCAACGCTACAGTGATGGGTGCAGAGCTGTTACTCGGTGGCCACTCACTGCACATAAGCCACCAAACACAGCCTCTGGCAGCTTAATGCCGGTAATTGTTTTCTGCTATACCAGCTGGGTTACTACACTACCCCCCGCCCAGAATGGCAAAGCAGGAGTTCCCGAGCAGCACGCACCCGCACAAGGGACTCGATCTGACGTTCCAGTAAGTAGGCGGGTGCCAGACAACCACCAATCAGTTACTTGGCTGGACTATTATTTTAAAGAAAAAATGGTGCGTGGCCCCGGGGCCTCCACCAGATTTTGTGCCCAAAGGCCTCAACCACATTTAATCCAACCCTTCTTACACAACCCTAGCACCAGTGTTCTGAGTGGACACATTCACTGAAGCTATTTTGAATATTAGCACTTCATAGACTTCTGTCCTTTTTTCTTTTATATGCACTCTTGC
>CM051239.1:27919891-27924891 GCA_027917425.1 Gastrophryne carolinensis | reverse complement strand
TAGATAGATAGATAGATAGATAGATAGATAGATAGATAGATAGATAGATAGATAGATACTGTAAATGGTTAGATAGATAGATAGATAGATAGATAGATAGATAGATAGATAGATAGATAGATAGATAGATAGATAGATAGATAGATGGATACTGTAAATGGTTAGATAGATAGATAGATAGATAGATAGATAGATAGATAGATAGATAGATAGATAGATAGATAGATAGATAGATAGATAGATAGATACTGTAGATAGATAGATAGATAGATAGATAGATAGATAGATAGATAGATAGATAGATAGATAGATAGATAGATAGATAGATAGATAGATACTGTAAATGGTTAGATAGATAGATAGATAGATAGATAGATAGATAGATAGATAGATAGATAGATAGACAGATAGATAGATAGATAGATAGATAGATAGATAGATACTGTAAATGGTTAGATAGATAGATAGATAGATAGATAGATAGATAGATAGATAGATAGATAGATAGATAGATAGATAGATAGATAGATACTGTAAATGGTTAAATAGATAGATAGATAGATAGATAGATAGATAGATAGATAGATAGATAGATAGATAGATAGATACTGTAAATGGATAGATAGATAGATAGATAGATAGATAGATAGATAGATAGATAGATAGATAGATAGATAGATACTGTAAATGGTTAAATAGATAGATAGATAGATAGATAGATAGATAGATAGATAGATAGATAGATAGATAGATAGATAGATAGATAGATAGATACTGTAAATGGTTAGATAGATAGATAGATAGATAGATAGATAGATAGATAGATAGATAGATAGATAGATAGATAGATAGATACTGTAAATGGTTGGATAGATAGATAGATAGATAGATAGATAGATAGATAGATAGATAGA
This sequence comes from Gastrophryne carolinensis, assembly GCA_027917425.1. Lineage (NCBI taxonomy): Eukaryota > Metazoa > Chordata > Amphibia > Anura > Microhylidae > Gastrophryne > Gastrophryne carolinensis. Next base: position 27,923,977 of record CM051239.1, on the reverse strand, counting down.
TAGATAGATAGATAGATAGATAGATAGATAGATAGATAGATAGATACTGTAAATGGTTAGATAGATAGATAGATAGATAGATAGATAGATAGATAGATAGATAGATAGATAGATAGATAGATAGATAGATACTGTAAATGGATAGATAGATAGATAGATAGATAGATAGATAGATAGATAGATAGATAGATAGATAGATACTGTAAATGGTTAGATAGATAGATAGATAGATAGATAGATAGATAGATAGATAGATAGATAGATAGATAGATAGATAGATAGATAGATACTGTAAATGGTTAAATAGATAGATAGATAGATAGATAGATAGATAGATAGATAGATAGATAGATAGATAGATAGATAGATAGATAGATACTGTAAATGGTTAGATAGATAGATAGATAGATAGATAGATAGATAGATAGATAGATAGATAGATAGATAGATAGATACTGTAAATGGTTGGATAGATAGATAGATAGATAGATAGATAGATAGATAGATAGATAGATAGATAGATAGATAGATAGATAGATAGATAGATACTGTAAATGGTTAGATAGATAGATAGATAGATAGATAGATAGATAGATAGATAGATAGATAGATAGATAGATAGATAGATAGATAGATAGATAGATAGATACTGTAAATGGATAGATAGATAGATAGATAGATAGATAGATAGATAGATAGATAGATAGATAGATAGATACTGTAAATGGTTAAATAGATAGATAGATAGATAGATAGATAGATAGATAGATAGATAGATAGATAGATAGATAGATAGATAGATAGATAGATACTGTAAATGGATAGATAGATAGATAGATAGATAGATAGATAGATAGATAGATAGATAGATAGATAGATAGATACTGTAAATGGTTAGATAGATAGATAGATAGATAGATAGATAGATAGATAGATAGATAGATAGATAGATAGATAGATAGATAGATAGATAGATAGATACTGTAAATGGTTAGATAGATAGATAGATAGATAGATAGATAGATAGATAGATAGATAGATAGATAGATAGATAGATAGATACTGTAAATGGTTAGATAGATAGATAGATAGATAGATAGATAGATAGATAGATAGATAGATAGATAGATAGATAGATAGATACTGTAAATGGTTAAATAGATAGATAGATAGATAGATAGATAGATAGATAGATAGATAGATAGATAGATAGATAGATAGATAGATACTGTAAATGGATAGATAGATAGATAGATAGATAGATAGATAGATAGATAGATAGATAGATAGATAGATAGATAGATAGATAGATAGATACTGTAAATGGTTAAATAGATAGATAGATAGATAGATAGATAGATAGATAGATAGATAGATAGATAGATAGATAGATAGATAGATACTGTAAATGGATAGATAGATAGATAGATAGATAGATAGATAGATAGATAGATAGATAGATAGATAGATACTGTAAATGGTTAAATAGATAGATAGATAGATAGATAGATAGATAGATAGATAGATAGATAGATAGATAGATACTGTAAATGGTTAGATAGATAGATAGATAGATAGATAGATAGATAGATAGATAGATAGATAGATAGATAGATAGATAGATAGATGGATACTGTAAATGGTTAGATAGATAGATAGATAGATAGATAGATAGATAGATAGATAGATAGATAGATAGATAGATAGATAGATAGATACTGTAGATAGATAGATAGATAGATAGATAGATAGATAGATAGATAGATAGATAGATAGATAGATAGATACTGTAAATGGTTAGATAGATAGATAGATAGATAGATAGATAGATAGATAGATAGATAGATAGATAGATAGATAGATAGATAGATACTGTAAATGGTTAAATAGATAGATAGATAGATAGATAGATAGATAGATAGATAGATAGATAGATAGATAGATAGATAGATACTGTAAATGGATAGATAGATAGATAGATAGATAGATAGATAGATAGATAGATAGATAGATAGATAGATACTGTAAATGGTTAGATAGATAGATAGATAGATAGATAGATAGATAGATAGATAGATAGATAGATAGATAGATAGATAGATAGATAGATACTGTAAATGGTTAGATAGATAGATAGATAGATAGATAGATAGATAGATAGATAGATAGATAGATAGATAGATAGATAGATAGATACTGTAAATGGTTAGATAGATAGATAGATAGATAGATAGATAGATAGATAGATAGATAGATAGATAGATAGATAGATACTGTAAATGGTTAAATAGATAGATAGATAGATAGATAGATAGATAGATAGATAGATAGATAGATAGATAGATAGATAGATAGATAGATAGATAGATACTGTAAATGGATAGATAGATAGATAGATAGATAGATAGATAGATAGATAGATAGATAGATAGATAGATAGATAGATACTGTAAATGGTTAGATAGATAGATAGATAGATAGATAGATAGATAGATAGATAGATAGATAGATAGATAGATAGATAGATAGATAGATAGATACTGTAAATGGTTAGATAGATAGATAGATAGATAGATAGATAGATAGATAGATAGATAGATAGATAGATAGATAGATACTGTAAATGGTTAGATAGATAGATAGATAGATAGATAGATAGATAGATAGATAGATAGATAGATAGATAGATAGATAGATAGATACTGTAAATGGTTAGATAGATAGATAGATAGATAGATAGATAGATAGATAGATAGATAGATAGATAGATAGATAGATACTGTAAATGGTTAGATAGATAGATAGATAGATAGATAGATAGATAGATAGATAGATACTGTAAATGGTTAGATAGATAGATAGATAGATAGATAGATAGATAGATAGATAGATAGATAGATAGATAGATAGATACTGTAAATGGTTAGATAGATAGATAGATAGATAGATAGATAGATAGATAGATAGATAGATAGATAGATAGATAGATAGATAGATAGATAGATACTGTAAATGGTTAGATAGATAGATAGATAGATAGATAGATAGATAGATAGATAGATAGATAGATAGATAGATAGATAGATAGATAGATACTGTAAATGGTTAAATAGATAGATAGATAGATAGATAGATAGATAGATAGATAGATAGATAGATAGATAGATAGATAGATAGATAGATAGATAGATACTGTAAATGGTTAGATAGATAGATAGATAGATAGATAGATAGATAGATAGATAGATAGATAGATAGATAGATAGATAGATACTGTAAATGGTTAGATAGATAGATAGATAGATAGATAGATAGATAGATAGATAGATAGATAGATAGATAGATAGATAGATACTGTAAATGGTTAGATAGATAGATAGATAGATAGATAGATAGATAGATAGATAGATAGATAGATAGATAGATAGATAGATAGATAGATACTGTAAATGGTTAGATAGATAGATAGATAGATAGATAGATAGATAGATAGATAGATAGATAGATAGATAGATAGATAGATAGATAGATACTGTAAATGGTTAGATAGATAGATAGATAGATAGATAGATAGATAGATAGATAGATAGATAGATAGATAGATAGATAGATAGATAGATAGATAGATACTGTAAATGGTTAGATAGATAGATAGATAGATAGATAGATAGATAGATAGATAGATAGATAGATAGATAGATAGATAGATAGATAGATACTGTAAATGGATAGATAGATAGATAGATAGATAGATAGATAGATAGATAGATAGATAGATAGATAGATAGATAGATAGATAGATACTGTAAATGGTTAAATAGATAGATAGATAGATAGATAGATAGATAGATAGATAGATAGATAGATAGATAGATAGATAGATAGATAGATAGATAGATAGATAGATACTGTAAATGGTTGGATAGATAGATAGATAGATAGATAGATAGATAGATAGATAGATAGATAGATAGATAGATAGATACTGTAAATGGTTAGATAGATAGATAGATAGATAGATAGATAGATAGATAGATAGATAGATAGATAGATAGATAGATAGATACTGTAAATGGTTGAATAGAT